>LR738709.1:358854700-358927051 GCA_902687465.1 Secale cereale
ACACACACCTCTCCCTCTCTTCTTCACTCCGGGTGTTCTTTATCTCTCACACATGCATGCATGTGCACCAATCGATTTCCCTCTATGTGTAGCAAGGTTTCTCGCTATTTCCCCACACAAAATGTCTGATATGTATCTCTAGTTAAGTCTCCCCCTCTTCACCCACATACACGTCGACCAAACCATGACCTCTCTACATAGGACCGCCTACCACACACAAATTAATTGCCCCTCTCCATCTCATCATCCATGCCTTCTGTTTTTTCTATCGACCAGACAAGCGTGCCCACGCACATTATCGTCCCCTCTCTTTAATCATCGATCTTGCACTTGTACTCCTTCCTTTTCTTCGCCTAGTTGGCCTCTCACATCATATTCCAACATGTGCCCCCCTCTTTCCTAGCGCTAGTACGGTCGTAAAGTTATTCCCTCTATCCATGTGTATCGATACGTTGCATAAATGATCCCTCCCCCACTCCTCTCATATATCTCCCACTCCAGATACATATACTATGTATTCGGGCCTCTCTTTTACATAAACATATGTATAGAGGCATGTCAGACACATCATCTCCCTCTCTCTCTCTCTCTCTCTAACTCACCCACTAGGTGGAGCCGTGGAGGACATGTATGAAGAGAAAAGGTGCACGCGCTGCCTCCCTCACACACACACGCCGGTACACGATGGAGCACATTTCTCTAAGGAGAGTAGCCCTCATGATAATTTGACGCATGTCGAAATACTTGTTAGATGACGTGGCACTAGTACTTTGAGCATGGTTAATAGTATAGCCAACAACC
Organism: Secale cereale; assembly: GCA_902687465.1. Classification (NCBI taxonomy): domain Eukaryota; kingdom Viridiplantae; phylum Streptophyta; class Magnoliopsida; order Poales; family Poaceae; genus Secale; species Secale cereale. The sequence continues at coordinate 358,855,502 of LR738709.1, forward strand.
GGCTATATGGAGTTGCCATGTCATATATAGTCAACCAGATAGCAACCGTATATAGTATAGCTAGTTGCTAAGCACTACTACTTTATCAATGCATGACCCACTGTACATTCTCACAATGTTTCTTGGAGCCCATCCTATAGTCGGCTATTAATCTACATATCGCTTCCATTCTCTTTCCTCTTCTCTCTCATCCAACTCAACACAAATATAATTGTTTAATCATTATAGCATGCTGACTGTAATTTATTATATTTGGTCTTCCAGTATGTGCAAAGCAAGTAGGAAGCAAAATATGAGCAAGTGTTTGTTTCGGGAGAAGTCTCTATTTTTCAGTCAATATATTTTTGAATAAAATGATGGGGGAGCTCAATGAAGCCACGTGGCACATGTGGAGGTGTTGTTTGCCAGCTTCTTGTGCGGATTGATCACATTGACGTGCTCATGCTTCCAGAAGAACATGACACTGTTGGGTACAATGAGGTTATTGTAGACGTGAATCCCAGCCACTCTGAGGCACTTAGACCGTTGGATCACATGTGAAATTGAGAATTTCTAAACTGATTATAGAAATAGCCAGCAGATGGCTACTCATTTTTGCTCCAATAGGTTGCGGGCGTGTGGCTCCGCCACGATGGCCTCTGATAACGTGGGCCCACATACGCGTCCGAGAAACATATGTTAATGAGGATTTATTGCGATCGATCTCATTAAGGAGGCAAAGCAAGTGTCACCCTTTACAAATTAAGTTAGGCGGTAAACTTACAACCCGTCGTGCTGGCGTCGCCCCAACACATGGTCGGTCTGGCCCGCCGCTCACCGAAGGGACGCGCATCGGCTTGGTGAGTCACTGACACGTGTGACCGCATGTAAGCAATAGCACCAACACATAGTCGGTCCGACCCTTCGCTTAGCAGGAACAGACGGTATGTCCAGCCCGCTGCTCATCAAAGCAACATGCATCGGCTTGGTACATCGCTTATGTTCGACCGCATGTGAGCAATAGCAAACAGATAGGACAAGCCCCCCCGCCTACCGCGGCCAAAATCCCGGCATTTTATTGTAGATTGCTCTAAAAAATGAAGATCGCACATAGTAGCAGACCATGGAAGTTGCAAACGCTCCTGTTGCAGTTTCATCGGTATGGGAGGGGCGTCATGTGGCAGTTTTGTAATATGCCATGTCACTTCTTTTTCTTCTGATGTGTACATGCAGTAACTGGCACCGTCAGATACATATCTTACATTTATTGGGGCGTTCGCCAGGAATAGCCTTGTGGTGAGCTATTGACTAGTCTTCTTTCACACGCATTACATCGACACACATCATCGCTCTCCCTCTTTCCCCCACACACACCTAGCTAGTCTATCGGGACTTCTCGCACACAGCATGTCTAGCTCTCTAGGTCGATGCCACCCACATACGCTTGTAATCTACGATTAGTACGTTGTACACGAAGAGAAGTGGTGCACGCACGCACCCGTATTCTCTCACACACGCATCTGTAGCTACGAATTATAGTGTTCTAAACCATCTAATTGGCTCTATCATAGGTTCTCCTTGGCCTTGAGATTGAGAAGTTTAAAACACGGAGGCTCAACTGGAGGCGTGAGGTCACACGGCACCAACACGACAAGAGCTTGGTCTGCCTAGTGCGCGGTCAGGTGAGTACTACTAGTAGTAGTAGTACCACTTTGACGTGTCGCGTCAACTCGCAGAAGTATGCAACACTTCCTCAACAAACAAGCATATAAGGAGCTTATACTCCTGACCTTGCCCTCCCTTGCACTGCACAAATCAATTGAACAACACATCAATCAAGAAACATGCACCTTACTTGATCACCGAACGGACGAGGTGTATTCGAACATCGTACACTTGAGGCTTCAAGGGGCGGAGGCACAAGGGGCAGTAGAGCAAGGTGAGGTCGATGAAGACCTGCATCATCAGGTCCTATTCTATCGGCATGATCCCACCCTCCTTGTGCACCACCATCTCTCACTTTAGGGACAGGGCATTAGAAAGTTTTACCATCACATACTCATACTACTTCAAGGTGCATTAAATCAACACATGCAAGTATCAAAAGCAAAGTCATGGCATGCATGCATGAGTTGTAATTAATGCATCAGTAAGCACAAATTATTGAAATATATCGAGTGCACTACTTTAACATGTCGCGTCAACTCGTACAACAAGGAGAAGCTTGATTACAATGCCCTCTCCCTCACCCATGAGCATGGTGGCTCGCAGGACTAGGACAAGCTTTTGCCACATGCTCTCCCTCCCGCACGCGGTGGACATGCAACAATTCATTCGGTGTCAGATGGCCAGAAGAATACTAGTACTCTAATGTAGTAGTACCATCATTGTTTGACTTCACGAAGAGGAGGAGAGCCAAGCGCAACCTGAACGCTCGTGTGGCAGTTTCATGTGTAGGTGAGGTAGTAGTAACATATAGTCTAGGATATCGTGCAGTAGTCTACCATACCTCTAAGCTTAAAATCGTTGGAGTCGCCTCCATTCTAAGAGGCCGTCTTGAAGCATTTTTTATTAAGATAATCTTCTGGCCCTACCTGTCATGCTGGTGATTGTAGTTTGCACGCTGATCTGGTCAAGAGAGGAATATATATTTTAATTTGTGGTGTGGTAAATGTTAGAGGTTGCAGCAAATATTGTACACTGTGGGTCTTTTAGCCAAGTTTAGAGGCAAGCATGTGGGGCCCATTTTAGAGGTAGTGTCGCCTCCAAACACTCGAGGTGATATCCATTGTGACAAGTTTACCATGATATGTTCATACTTCAAGGTGCATTGAATCAATAGATGCAAGGATCAATAGGAAACTCATGGCATGCATGCATTGTAATTAATGCATAGGTAAACACAACTTTTTGAGAAAATCGTGCTATGATGTGTCGTGTCAACTCGTACAACAAGTAGAAGCTTGATTACTAGTACGCCCTCTCCCTCGCCCATGCGCGCAGTGGCTCGCAGAAGAGGATAAGCTTTTTCTTACAACGAGAATGTCTCCCTCCCCCACGCGGTGGGCATGCAACAGTTGATTCGGTACTGTAGAAGTAGGAACATCATTGTTTGACTTCTCGAAGAGGCGAAGAGCCAAGAGCAACCCGAACATGGCAGTTGAGAATGCTCGCATGGCAGTTTTATGGCAATTATTTTCTATTGTTGTTTGAGTCCAATAGGTGCCAACGTCAGATGCCAATCCTACGGTTATTGTAGCGATTGCTAGTTATAGTCATCTTACAAAAATCAAAAAAAAAATCCTAAAACAAACCCGACGACGTTTCTTGTTTCTAGACATGAATAGGAATCAACCAATAAGAGACGTGGGCCATGTTTGTTTTTAATGCCTTGATGCAGCGGTCAGTTCATTGCATGCAATGATATTAATTAGCAAATAAATATTAAGTTCTCTCGTTTTCCTCTCCGCCTTGGTCGCGGTGCACAATGTATTACTACTACTGACTAGTCTCTTTTTGACACGCATTTACGTTGATACGGCTTGAATGGGGGAGGGAAGCGGTTCCCGACACGTTGAACGGTTGATGGTGCATCCTCGTGAAATTAGCATGCAGAGGGAATTAATTGGAGAAGCATAATGGAGCCAGCGCGATGTTAATGCAACACAGTTTGGACTCTCATATAAAGGCGCCCCACCACTCCAATGCATCTACTCCTAGTCTCGGCGAAACACTGCTCACCCCAATTCAAGACAAAGACCAAGTGACCAGAAGCTACAAGCACACATGGCGTTGATGGACGCGAGGGGCAGCCGGCTGTGCCAGATCATCCAAGGCACCGGCATGCGGCCCCTCACCGTGCCGCGTTTCTAGACGGTTCTGGCGACCGCCAGCGTCATATCCCTCATCGACGCCGGCTCGCCTCTCGCATGGACGAGATGATAGTCCGCTCCACCCGTAAGTTCACCGCCATCAAGAAGCGCGTGGATGACCTTGCCATACTCCTCCAGCCCGCGCGCCCAGGCTCCTCGTTACCTGCCACCCTCATCGGCCTCCATGGCGATGAACTCTTTCAAGCACTGGTGGCCCTACAGCTATCGGAGGTCGCGACGAAGAATTTCCACCTCGAGGCCGCGCTCGCCGCTGATACGTCTTCGTCGTATCTATAATTTTTGATTGTTTCATGCCAATATTCTACAACTTTCATATACTTTTGGCAACTTTTATATTATTTTCGGGACTAACATATTGATCCAGTGCCCGGTGCCAGTTCTTGTTTGTTGCATATTTTTTGTTTCGCTAAAAATCCATATCAAACAAAGTCCGAACACGATAAAAACTTACGAAGTTTTTTTTGGAATATATGTGATTTTCGGGAAAAAGAATCAACGCGAGACAATACCTGATACGTCTCCAACGTATCTATAATTTTTTATTGTTCCATGTTGTTATATTATCATTCTTGGATGTTTTATAACCATTTTATAGTCATTTTATATCATTTTTTGGTACTAACCTATTGACATAGTGCCAAGTGCTAGTTGGTGTTTTCTGCATGTTTTTTTACATTGTAGGAAATCAATATCAAACGGAGTCCAAACCCAGCGAAACCTTTTGTGGATTTTCTTTGGACCAGAAGAACTCGAGTGGGTCGGAGAAGCGCCTGGGGGGTGCTCCAAGGGGAGCAAAACCCACCAGGGCGTGCCAGGAGGCCCAGGTGCGCCCTGGCGGCTTGTGCCCACCTCGGGTGCCCCCCGGACCGCCTCTTTCCTCTATAAATACCCAAATTTTCCAGAAACCCTGGGGGAGTGGATGAAAATCAATTCCAGCCGCTGCAGAGTCTAGAACCACTAGATCCAATCTAGACACAGTCACGAAGGGGTTCACCACTTCCATTGGTGCCTCTCTGATGATGCGTGAGTAGTTCTTTGTAGACCTACGGGTCGGTATTTAGTAGCTAGATGGCTTCCTCTCTCTCATTTGATTATCAATACAATGGTCTCTTGGAGATCCATATGATGTAACTCTTTTTGCAGTGTGTTTGTTGGGATCCGATGAACTTTGAGTTTATGATCAGATCTATCTTTTTATATCCATGAAAGTTATTTGAGACTTATTTGATCTCTTATATGCATGATTTCTTATAGCCTCATATTTCTTCTCCGATATTTGGGTTTTGTTTGGCCAACTTGATCTATTTATCTTGCAATGGGAAGAGGTGCTTTGTAGTGGGTTCGATCTTATGGTGCTTGATCCCAGTGACAGAAGGGGAACTGACACGTATGTATCATTGCTACTAAGGATAAAACAATGGGGTCTATTTCTACATAAATAGATTTTGTCTACATCATGTCATCGTTCTTATTGCATTACTCCATTTTTCCATGAACTTAATACACTAGATGCATGCTGGATAGTGGGAGATGTGTGGAGTAATAGTAGTAGATGCAAGCATGAGTCGGTCTACTAATCACGGACGTGATTCCTATATAATGATCATTGCCTGGATATCGTCATGATTATTTGAAGTTATATCAATTGCCCAACAGTATTTTTTTCACCCACCATTTGTTATTTCCTCGAGAGAAGCCACTAGTGAAACCTACGGCCCCGGGGTCTCTTTCTCATATTATTTGCCTTTGCGATCTATTTTTCCTTTGCTTTTATTTTTAGATCTATTAAACCAAAAATACGAAAATACCTTGTTGTAATTTATCTTATTTGGTGTTCGATCTAACAATATTTACAGCTCTCTCGCATCCGTTTGCCTATCTCTAGGCGCCGTTACCCGAAAGGGATTGACAACCCCTTTTATCCGTTGGGTTGTGAGTATTTGTTATTTGTGTGCAGGTGCCATTTACATTGTGTTTCTTGGTTCTCCTACTGGTTCGATAACCTCAGTCTCATCACTGAGGGAAATACCTACCGTTGTTGTGCTACATCATCCCTTCCTCTTTGGGGAAATACCGACATAGTTCTAGCAAGCAATCAAAAGGAATTTCTAGCGCCGTTGCCGGGAGGATCTTCAACATATACCAGGTTCCCAATCACAAATCTCATCTCCTCGAAATTTACATTATTTGCCATTTGCCTCTCGTTTTCCTCTCCCCCATTTCACGAAAAAATGTCGTTTTAATTCGCCCTGTTTTTCATTTGCCGTTTACTGGTCAGATCTAGCGCCTACTTGTGTTCTTGTTTACAATTGCTCAAAGATGATGCAAGAGAACACTAACAACAATGATTTTATTGGCACTCTTATTGCTCCTCCCGCCACTAGTGCGGAGTCTTGTGATATTAATACTGCTTTGTTGAATCTTGTCATGAAAGATCAATTTTCCGGTACTCCTAAAGAGGATGCCGCGTCCCATCTTAATACCTTCATGGAATAATGTGATATGCAAAAGATGTGGACAATGATGTTGTAAAGATGAAATTATTTCCGTTTTCTTTGCATGATTCTGCAAAAAAATTGGTTTTCTTCTTTGCCTCGCAATAGTATCGATTCTTGGAATAAGTGCAAAGATGCTTTTATCACTAAGTATTTTCCGCCCGCCAAAATTGTTTCCCTAAGAACCGAGATCATGAATTTCAAGCAACTTGAACATGATCATGTTGCGCAATCTTAGGAAATGATGAAAATGATGCTAAGGAATTGCCCAACTCATGGGTTAAATCTTTTGATGATCATACAATTTTTTTATGCGGGGTTGAATTTTGTTTTTCAAAATCTTTTGGACTCTGCCGCTGGTGGTACTTTTATGGAAATTACTTTGGGTGAAGCCACCAAATTTCTTGATAATATTATGATGAATTATTCGCAATGGTATACTGAAAGGGTGCCTACTAGCAAAAAAATAATTCGATTGAGATTGATTCTTTGAGTGAAAAAGTTGATGCACTTATGAAATTGGTTGCTAGTAAAAGTGCTCATATTGATTTCAATGACAAGCCTTTGTCTACTTTGATTGAGCAAAATAGTGATGGCATAGATGTGAATTTTATCCCTAGAAATATTTTCAATAACAATGCTTATAGATGTAATTTTAATCCTAGACCTTTCCCGAGAACTTCCTCTAGTAGTTATGGTAATTCCTATGGTAATTCTCTTACAATAATAACAGGAATACCTCTTATCTACAGAACAATATTAAAAATTTATCAATACTCAAAAGGTTTTCAATACTTCCATAGAAGAAAAATTGAATAAGGTTGATGATATGTCTAGGAGTATTGATAGAATTTCCCATGATGTGGAAAAACTCAAGTTGAAATTTTTTGTGCCTAAAGTTGAGGAATCAATTAAAGCTCTTTATGTTTCTATGGATGAAAGTAAGAAAAGAACCGCCATGCTTAGAGCTAGAAGAGAATCTTTAGAAAAAGGCGTTTTCTAGTGATTGCTTTCATAAAAATGATGAAGATCTTAAAATTATTGGTATTTCTTCTATTGATTCCTGGTTTAGTAAAGTTCAACTTGATGAAAAAGGGACCGGAGAAGAGTCAACTTTAGTTAAAAGGCGTCCCGATAATTTGGACGGAGACAATCTTGTTGAGAAAATTGATAAAAGTGGGTTTGGAGAGGTCAATACATTAACTAGTGATGCACCCACTCTTTTAGATTACATATACTTTAATTATGATAGTCGCACTTTGATTGATTGTATTTTTTGTTGTTGCAGTCCATGATTAATTCACACCATGCATATGAACAAAATAAAGCTTTTACTAAACAAATTGTTGATGCTATAATGAAAGCTTTAGAAGATAAGTTGGAATTAGAAGTACCAATTCCTATAAAGTTGCATGATGAATGGGAACCTACTGTCAAAATCAAAATTAAAATTATGAGTGCTTTTCTTTGTGTGATTTGGGTGATAGTGTTTCCACGATTCCGAAGTCTCTTTGTGATGTTCTTGGTCTTACCAATATTGAAGATTGCTCTCTTAATTTGCATTGGCGGATTCTACTATTAAAAACCTTTGGGAAGGATCAATGATGTTCTTATTCTTGCAAATAGGAACTATGTACCCATAGACTTTATTGTTCTTGACATCGATTGCAATCCGTCTTGCCCTATTATACTTGGTAGACCGTTTTTGTGCACTATTGGCGCGATGATTGATATGAAAGAAGGGAATATTAAATTCCAATTTATCTTAAGAAAGGGCATGGAACACTTCCCTAGAACTAAGATCAAATTGCCTTATGAATCTATAATGAGGGCAACTTATGGAACATCCAACAAGGATGACAACACTTGAAATCTTGGTATCATGCCTAGCTAAGGGCGTAAAATGATAGCGCTCGTTGGGAGGCAACCCAACTTGTATCTTTTTGCTTTTTGGTTTTCTTGCTGTTTTCAATAAAATACCCATTAATAACTCTTTTTAGAGGTGTTTTTGTGGTTTAAATAAATATGTGTGCCAAGCAAAGCCTTTAGGATCATGTTGGGTGATAGTAGATTCAATCTTGCTCCAAAAACACAAACTTTTACGCTCAAAAAAAATTCTCATTTTTTATAGAAGAGATTTTTTGAGTTGATTAGTCTTGCAGAAGATTAATATACAAATTTTTCACGTGGTCCTAATAATTCAAAAAATTAGATTTACAGAAGTATTCAAGATATCCAGATTACTACAGACTGTTCTGTTTTTGACAGATTCTGTTTTCTTTGCGTTGTGTGCTTGTTTTGATGATTCTATGGTTTTCTTTGATGAGTTTTTGCCATAGAAAAGTTGGAATACAGTAGATATAATGCAAGAATAAAATATGAATTGGTTTGATATAGTATTTATAGTAGTGATTTGTTTCTTATACTAACGGATCTTACGAAGGTTTTTGTTGAGTTTTGTGTGATAGAAGTTTTCAAGTTTTCGGTGATGTTACGATGGATGAAAGAATAAGGAGTAAGAAGAGCCTAAGCTTGGGGATGCCCATGGCATCCCAAGCTATTATCCAAAGAGAATCAAGCAACTAAGTTTGGGGAAGTCCCGAGTGGCATTCCCTCTTTCTTCTAATGACCATCGGTAATTTACTCGAAGCTATATTTTTATTCGTCGCATACTATGTGTTTTGCTTGGAGCGTATTGTATGATATGAATCTTTGTTTATTTTGTTTTGCTTTTTATGTCTTGAATCCTTGCTGGACACACTTATTTGATAGAGCCATAATTATGCCATGACTTGTTAGAATAGCTCTCTTTGCTTCACTTAAATTTTTATGAGCTATGGACTTGATCAAGTGCTTCACTTATATGTTTTTTGAGCACGTTGTGCTTTAATAGTTTTGAAGAAATACTCTATTGCTTAACTTAGATTTATTTCAGATTTAGTAAAAATTTCAAGAAATTCTCTCTTGCTTCACTTAAATTATTCTGAGAGAAAAGAAAAAAATTATGCTCATGATCTTCACTTATATTTGTTTGAGCTTATCAAAAGCAACACATGAAAATTAGTCCCAAAGTGATAGATATCCAAGAAGGATATAATAAAAACTTTCATGAAGATCATTGGACAAAATAAACTTGATTCGTTGTAATAGATTTGAGATATGATGATGTGATATGTGAGTCATGTTGATGAGTAATTGTGCTTCAGTAAAAATATTGGTGTTAAGGTTTGTGATTCCCTATGCAAGCATGAAAGTCAATAGTCATGCATTGAAATTACATCCTACATGTGATGCATTATTCGGTGTTAATTATGCTTAATGCTCGCTTATGAGATTAGTCGTTTCTTGGTTGGTCGCTTCTCAATCTTTTGCTAGCCTTCATTTTGCACTAAGTATGATCACTACTTGTGCATCCAAAATCCTTTAAACCAATTTTGCCACATGAGTCATGGCCTCCTCCCGTAAGTGAAGTGGGACTAAACCAAGCCAGCCTCCACCGGTGGACAGCAGCCCTAACATCCCATCCCCCTGAGAAGCCCCTCAGGAAGGCATGGCGATGCTGGCTCTAATACCAGATGTTAGGGACACACTATGGATCTCTCGATTAGTCACTTGATAAAGATCATTTTGACAGAGGTAGCCATTACAAGAGGAACAAGGAATTGGGGACAGAGGTAGAAGAAGGGCAGCCGCTGTTGCCGTTTGGTGCTGTGATCCTCTAGATGGGTCTATCGTTGCATCGTCTTGGGTACTTGTGGCTCGTAGCGGTCAGTGATGCAGTCATGCCCGGCCCATATGATATCCATGGTCCAGCCCAACTACATGTATGGTCTAGGGAAGGTCCGTGACACTACATCATGTCATCATTCTTATTGCATTACTCCATTTCTTCATGAATTTAATACACTAGATGCAGGCTGGATAGCAGTCAATGTGTGGAGTAATAGTAGTAGATGCAGGCAGGAGTCGGTCTACTAATCTTGGACGTGATGCATATATAATGATCATTTCCTGGAAATCGTCATGATTATTTGAAGTGCTATCAATTGCCCAACAGTAATTTTTTTCACCCGCCGTTTGCTATTTTCTCGAGAGAAGCCACTAGTGAAACCTACGGGCCACGGGTCTCGTTCTCATATTATTTGCCTTTGCGATATATTTTTCCTTTGCTTTTATTTTTAGATCTATTAAACCAAAAATACAAAAATACCTTGTTGTAATTTATCTTATTTGGCATTCGATCTATCAATATTTACAACTCTCCCACGTTCGTTTGCCTATCTCTAGGCGACGTTACCCGAAAGGGATTGACAACCCCTTTTACACGTCGGGTTGCGAGTATTTGTTATTTGTGTGCAGGTGTCATTTATGTTGTGTTGCTTGGTTCTCCTATTGGTTCGATAACCTTGGTCTCATCACTGAGGGAAATACCTACCGTTGATGTGTTGCATCATCCCTTCCTCTTTGGGGAAATACCAACGTAGTTCTAGCAAGCAATCAATACCCGAGGCGGCGGCAAGGCAGGGGGCGTGCCCCAGGTGGTAGGGCGCGCCCTAGACCCTTGTGTCCACCCCATAAGGCGGTTGGTGCCCAACACCGGCCGCAGGAAATCTAATATCTGGATAAAAATCGTGTTCAAATTTCAGCCCAATCGGAGTTACGGATCTTCGAGAATTTAAGAAACGGTGAAAGGCCAGAATATGGGAGCGCAGAAATAGAAGGAAAGAGAGAGATAGAGAGAGAGAGAGAGAGAGAGAGAGAGAGAGAGAGAGAGAGAGATTCAATCTCGTAGGGGCTCCTGCCCCTCCCATGCCATGGAAGCCAAGGACCATAGGGGAAACCCTCCTCCCATCTATGGCGGAGGTCAAGGAAGAAGAAGAAGAAGAAGGGGGGATTTATCCCCCTCTCTCTCGGTGGTGCCGGAATGCCGTCGGGTCCATCATCGTGACGACGATCTACACCAACAACTTCACCGCCGTCATCACCAACACTCCCCCCTCTATGCAGTGGTGTAACACCTCTTCTACCTATTGTAATCTCTACTTAAACATGGTGCTCAATGCTATATATTATTTCCCAATGATGTATGGCTATCCTATGATGTTTGAGTAGATCCGTTTTGTCCTATGGGTTGATTGATGATCGTGATTAGTTTGAGTTTCATATTTTATTATTGGTGATGTCTTATGGTGCTCCCTGTGTCGCGCAAGCATGAGGTATCCCCGTTGTAGGGTTTGCAATATGTTCATGATTTTCTTATGGTGGGCTGCTAGAGTGACAGAAGCTTAAACCCGAGTAAGTAGGTTGTTTGCGTATGGGAGTAAATAGGACTTGATACTTTAGTGCTATGGTTGGGTTTTACCTTAATGATCTTTAGTAGTTACGGATGTTTGCTAGAGTTCCAATCATAAGTGCATATGATCCAAGTAGAGAAAGTATGTTAGCTTATGCCTCTCCCTCATATAAATTGCAATAATGGTTACCGGTCTAGTTATCGATTGCCTAGGGACAAATAACTTTCATGTGACAAAAAGCTGTCGACTAAAACTAACGTAATTGTTCCTTTATCTTAACAGCCCTTAGTTTTTATTTATGTGCTCTTTTTTATCTTGCAAACCTATCCTACAACACCTACAGAGTACTTCTAGTTTCATACTTGTTCTAGGTAAAGCGAACTTAAAGTGCGTGTACAGTTGTATCGGTGGTCGATAGAACTTGAGGGAATATTTGTTCCAGCTTTAGCTACTTGTTGGGTTCGACACTCTTACTTATCGAGAAACTCTACAATTAATCCCCTATACTTGTGGGTTATCAGCTGTGCAGCACCTCGCCATGCCAGAAACCGTCGACCTACACATCCACATCTACAAGGAAATCATCTACATAGGCCACTACAAGGCTAGGGAGGATAGAAAGATGTTGGCCTTGTTCGACCGGACAATGTCTTTCTATGCTCCCTGGCCTGTCCACAAAAGCCATTGCTACTTAGTCGTCGTTCAATGGGCCAACACCATGGGTCGAGGAGGAGGATGTCGTTGATGGATGCATCTTTCTTCTTTCTTCCTGTAACCAGCACTGCATCGCCTCGTGGACTTAATGTGTTAGTGTATGGCATTTTTATTCCATTCATAAATGACATGTGTGATCCCTTGCTCTTATTTTGTGTTAACTATATGTAGTATCACTGTCTTCGTCCTGGTTTACTACCTTCGTGAATCCCCACCCCGCCCACCGCGCATCGGCTGAGTTAGAATAAGATGAGAGAAACAAGGGAGGAGAGCTAGCTGTAGGATGGAGGTTGTTGTCAGATGGGACTTATGTTGATAGAATAGATGGGACTCGTATGATGTTGGTTGTTGTCTAGTACCACTAGTTGGGTGCGTGTGACTTCATAGTACATAATTTTTCACGCATTTTTCCTACTATATGTACTCCTAGGCTATTTCCACTTGATTCCTTTCACCGACATGTGGGACATAGAGCATCTGGGTCATAGTGCATGCACGACTCGGAGCATATGCAACCATGTCGGCATACTTTACATTTCAGACCTGGCGAATTACATGCAAACCCACCACAGAAGAAGAAATAAATAAATGAATGAAGTACTACATGCAAACTGGATTATTTTCATAGAAACCGGAGCATGTTCATTAAATTTTGGACATAACACATTGAAAAAAAACTAGAGCTAAACCAGTCTAAGGTCCTCTTTGATTCGCAGGATACTGAAAACATAGGAATGGGGAAAGTATGATGTCGATGAACCGAGAGGAGGAGGAATATTGTAGTCCTACATGCTAGAGACTAGACCGTAGTACGCACGTTGTTTTTTATGGCCATATCACGACATTGTTTTCTATGGCCTATCGCCTTCTGGTTCACTGGACTGCCGTGTTTCGCACTCCTCTGACGTGATAATGACTATGATGAGCCGCCATATCACAAGACCCATATTTCTAATTGTAACGAGCCGTCCAATCACACAACACTACCTTTCTAGAAGTAAGTTGAATCCGCTAGTCCCTCACTCTCCTCCTCTTTGTCAAACCGGATAGGCAAAACTGTCTCGCGTACTTCCCGAGAAAAGCCCCGCCCTCGACTTTTAAATACTCCTATAATTTTGTATCGATGAATTGCGCCATGGAGAAGAAAACCAATAGAAAAAGGTGGTACAGTACATGTAAACAAATATAGTTCAAGCTTTAGCTAGCGAATCGGAATGTAAACCATGCATGTGTTTTTTTATAGTACAGTACAGTACAAAGTGCAACGTCCAGTTAGTCACATTAAATAGAGAGTTTCTTTTCTTTAATGCCACATACACAAATTGAAATGCTTGTCATGGATAAAAAAGGATAATCACTCCACTATATACACAGGAAGGAGCCTGAGTGCTTTCTTTTCTAGGGTTGATCTCTTAATTCTCTCATCCTCGTCGGATCTAAACAAGACAATGGTAGTGAAATTTTCTCTCAGCTCACCGCTGGTCATAGATCCGGCGGGATACCTCCGACCGGGGTCTGTAGGGGACTAGGTGCATCGTTCACGCGGTCATCGGCGGCAAGGGAGGAAACCCACAACTGGTGGCGGGTCCTGATCCTCTGCCCATGGCGTTCTCTCCAACACAGCGCTAGGTCGAGAGGTTCTCGGACCCCTTCTTCCTCCCTGTCGTATTGTGGGCAGATCCGACCTCCCGTCGGCTCCTAGCCACATGTCGACAACCCTCAAGCATAACTTCCTTCAAAAACGCCCTTGCTCTACTGCCCCAGCTCCCCATGTGGCTCCATGTGGATCTTTTTCTACTTCCATCAGCTCTTCCAAATCCACCTAAAATTTAGTATTATTAGTGGTAAAAATACTCCATAAAGTAGAATCTAGGACTTGGTTCAACCACGGAAGAAAGGGGGGAAAGTCGTAGCATGTATCTAGGACTTGATTCAAAGAGGAAATAACAGGGGGAAAGCAGTAGAGACTGGATACCCAAAGATCTCTTGGTTAAAGAAGAAAATAAAGGGAAAACACAGTTCAAACAAGATAAGGAACATATCTATTATTGGTTAAAAAAGGGAAGAAAGTGGCGGCCGGGGGGCAAGTCAACAGGGTATGTCTAGGATTAGATTTGCTGCCCTCACATAGTAAAAGGCGGGTAAAGAGAACAAAATTTGGGACCAACACAAATCTTGATTGGATGTTGGCATCACCACTTTATGCCTCCCTGTAGGTACATGGTGCTGATTCTTCCATTGTTGCATGCCCTTATACCAACCTTTTGTTGTTGTTAATATAAGGACGGTTGTAAAACGAAGCAATCCCACTGTTACAGTAAGGACGTGTCTAATCAATGTTATTGTTAATCTAATGCCTCCAATAACATGATGCAATTAAACTGTTCTACAAATGGTACTCTCCTGCTATTTTTCCCATTATGATAAGTTGCTTCTTTACGCTGGTGAATGTCCTGGTGTCCCCACTGTCCCATGCCCTTGTACCAACTCTTTAGCTGCTGTTAATCTAATGTATCTGGTAAAACATGCCATATTTGACTAATGTCATTGTTGATCATAATGTTTTCGGTAATATGAAGCAATGCTGCCGTTTTAAAATTTCTACTGTCCTTGCGTGATTGCCATGACGATACTGAAGACGCTTCTTTTCATTTCGTGTATGTTTCATATCTAGTTATTTACCAGTAAATGTTTTCTTTCTATCTTTTTTGTGCGGATAGAGATATCCATTTCACCTCGTTGCTATTGTGACCTTTTGGTGAACTGCACAAAACATTTTTTAAAGTGTGTCTTGTGAAGTTCAACTAAAATGTCACATGGGCAACGTCTCCCGATTTTCGTGGAACTGCACAAAGGGTGATTGGAGTTCCTAACCTCTTCGGCTAACTCTGCGGGTAATCTAGTGCAACCGTTTATTTCCCTTTGCAAGATTAGCCGCCATCGTCACAACAATTTTCCTTGATTTTAGTGGAACTGCAGAAAAGTGTAAGCAAATTATAGTTACACGTTGCATGAGCATGACAACCAACCGTAATGTTGCTCAATTTTAGTACAACTAATAAAGAAGAAGTTGCCAGCTCATGAGACCAAGTACTTCTTGCTAGCTGCGTGATGCAGACATTGCTTCATTTTAGGTGAACTGCACAAAAAGGTGGCATGAATTAAATCATCCGACTGGAGATGTAGGTTCTCCAATTGCATAAGGCGTATCCGGGAGAATCCTCAACTGGTTGAGTCCATCAGGCCTACCGTCGCGGCGGCGTATGACACCTCTCTTAGTTATGGTTCCCATGAACGGGCATGTTCTTTTTTGTTTGTTTTTTACTCTGCATCCAGCTAGTGATCTTGTGCTACCATTTTGGCACTGCCATTGTAAAGCAAGAATGATAGTGTTTCTGCATCTTCATTCAATGCCACTAATAATTTGAGGCACTGTTTTGGCACCGCTACTTTCACTGATAAACAGAAGTAATAATACATTTAAAATAGAGCTATTGTCTTAGCTACCATTTCGTTTCCAATGTAGATAACTTGCAGAAGGCGTATCCGGCAGAATCAAGTCCATGTGCACTGCATCAATCACAGCATAGCATGTGCACCGGACAAGTTGAGTCAATCAGGCCTAACATCGAGGATGCACATAGCCCCCCTCTCTCCTTCGCGGCATGGCGCACAACATAATTTTTGTTGAACTACACAAAAACAGAGATTGGAATGAGTCGACACTCCTCCTACTGCCACACTGATCGGTACTATCCTTTATCAACATGAGCATGCTTTGTCATATTGTGCTAATGTTGTATTTTTAATAAAGCTATTATATCGCAATCTTTTCTCGTTTTGAAAATAAAGTTGCTTCAACTAGTGCCACTATTATAGTAATCATGATCTTTCTTTATCTGTGCTAACAGGAATACTGAACTGCAGATGTTGGTCTTGCTTTGTATGACATGGCTGGCCAACATGGATTTAAACCCGAGTTTCACTTTAGCCAAAGGCTCTGAGTGCCGTGTGTATGTGCAAGCTAAGCAACATCATTAGCCTCACACGCCTGCGAATGAGAGACACCTGGCACCACTAGAGCTCATCGGCTCATACATTCAGATTTGTGCGAGATGAATGGTGCCTTGACTAAAGGTGGAAATAAATATTTCATGACGTTGATTGATGATTCCACTATATTGTCCTATGTGTATTTGTTAAATACTAAGTGTTGGGGATATAACTATTTGATATGACCCGCCCAGGAGGGGACGGGTTACCCAATGGCGGTTCATGGGGCAAGCCCAGGAGCATGTTGAAGATGGCGGTTCAATAAGAGTAATGTATAAAGGGCAGAAAGCCCAGAGTGGCTTAAAGCCCGTAAGTGTAAACCTCCATGTATGTTTAACTTGTACTGTAAGGCATGTAATGATGAGTCACCGGGCCAGGCACGATTGTATGAGCCGGCCGGGACTCTGTAAGTCGCAGGGTGTCAACCCGTGTATATAAGGGGACGACCCGGCGACGACTGAGGGCAAGAGACAACAGATCGAAAGCCAGGCCAGCGTATTTCGCTCCCTAGCAATCGAAACCCTAGCAATACCACCTCAAACTTGATTAGGTTTTATCCTCACCGCAAGGGGCCGAACCGGTATAAACTCCATGTGTCCTTTGTCCCGTTTTAACCCCTTTAAGCTAACCATGTCGCTATGGCTCCACAATTAAGTCCTTTCCTTAGGATATCTCCCGTGACAACTCCACGACAGTTGGTGTCCGCCGTGGGGCCTGCGCATGGTGGTTTCGAGTTCTTGAAGGGCAACTTCGAGGGGCTCAAGGGATACGCTGTGGGCCGGATGACCAAGAGTCGTCGCGGCAAGCTCTACATCGACGATGCAGGTTGGGTCCTGAGGCCGGCTCAATTGAGTATCGGTACCGGGTCCCCTTCGGCGGAATCCACGTCTTCATCGGCAAGATCGGCGAACCGGGCCCTGAGCCGAACATCTGCACCGGCATCATCGAGACGGCTCAACATGCGCGACCTGCCTGGGTTCGGCCCGCCGTGAGGCGTGCCTTTGTTGGATACATCCGGGGCACTGAAGGCTCTGGATCTCGCGGTGAGACAGCCGTTCTCTCTGACGGTGAATCATCCACGGGCGTGATTATTTCAATGTACCAGCTACAGAATGGACGGCTTGGGGGTTGGTCCGATGGTAACAGTATTCCGGGCCCCCATGAGCCGCCGAACAGGGTGGCGATCTTCATGACTGGCACCCAGCCGGCTCTCGGCTCGATAGCCGCTGGGGCCATAACACCCGGCACGACGGCGATGACTGCGGCAGGCGCGCACGGACCAGCACGCCCACCGGCTCAAGTCTTGATAGATATGTTGGAGGCTCTGGCGACTCTGATGGGAACGGAGGTAACCCCGGACAACCAGGAGCAACACAAGGCAGATGTGGCTAAGCTGTGACAGGAGATAGCGCAAGCGAAAGAAGACCTAGCGGCGGAGAACGCCAGGATGACTGCAGAACGGGCTGTATTGGACGCTCAGGCTCAGCGGATTCAAGCAAATTCGTACCGGCTCACGGTGGATCAGAACGCTACTAAGGAGGTCATGAGGAGGAAGCACCGAAGTCGTATGCCTTTTGTTTACGAGTCGCGGAATCTTTTCAACACAGCTGGAGTAGGGACTAGTAACCCGCCGGGGATAAACCGGATGGCTGAAGTGCCTAGGGGCAGAGTGCCGGTTCAACCGCGCATGACAGATTCTCCATATATGAATCAAATCCACACTGCACCTCATCACCTGGCAACGCCGGTGGATCATTACTCCAACCCTCTGGATAACATGATTGCAGCATCAACGAGATTGGCGGCTCTGCCAGTTGAGGGCGAAACTCCGATGGCAGTGGAAACCCGGAGGACCCGGGAACTTCTTCAGACAGCGCTGGCACAACAGCAGACTTAGTCTTATAGTCGTGACCGGATTCACTCGACCCCTCGTCCAAGTGTCAGCTATAGCAGGCACGTTGACTCACCAGCGGTTTCAAACACGGAGCGGCACCGTGACCAGCCTCGTGGGCATGACCCGGCGCGACATGGTGCAAATGCACAGGACTTAGTGGATCAGGGCAGGATGCGCTGGGAGGCCGAGCTGGCGGCTCAGGCAGCGGATCATTAGTCGGCGCCATTTTACCCGGCAACTTCAGTAGAGATAGGTAGAACTTCTCGAGCTTGTGGCGTTCCATTCTTAACGGCGGCTCTGCGGAACGAGCGTTTGCCCAAGGACTTCAAGGGCCCTCGTAAGGTGCCTAACTACACAGCAAATCAACCCCCGAGGCTTGGGGTGGAGAGTTACGAGATGGCTATGGAGATGTTGGATGTTAGTGAGGCCGCGTGTGCTAAGTATTTCACCATGATGCTGGAAGGCACAGCCCGTAATTGGTTGAAAGGACTCGCCCCCCAACTCCATCGGATCATGGGCAGAGCTGAAGGTCAAGTTTATCCGACATTTCAAAGATACATGCAAGTAGCCGATGTCAATTGTGGATTTAGCTTCTTGTGTTCAGAAAGAGGGTGAATCAACGACTAGTTGGGTGCGTCAGGTCTCAGCCATTATACATTCTTCAGATAAGATCAACGCCGAGTCAGAAGTGTTAATGTTTGAGAAGAATTGTCGTTTCCTTCCACTCAAGGAGAAGTTGGGGCGGCTTACACGTCATTGCGATGATATTGGGGAGCTCATGGCGGTTCTCGTTAAATATGCCGACTCTGATAGTACCAAGGACCGCGAATCTGAGGCTGAATGACCGGGAAAGGGAAAAAAAGAGCAATGATACGAGAGGATAGCAGTTTAACTCGGCCAATCAGAGTGGTGGCGGTAAGCACAAAGCTGATGATTTTGTAGCTAACACCGCAGCCCATAATTTTAACCAGCATTGCAAAGGGAGGCCGGCTCTGAGATGTAACCTTGATGAAATAATGAATCAGCTGTGTGCAAAGCATGGAACTGAGGAAAGGTCAGCTACCCATATGTGGAAGGATTGCAGCATTATGAGACACTTCAGGGAGTCTATCCAGAACAACCATGGACCGAACGGCGGTTCAGGGTCCGGCTCACATGGTCCGGGTTATGGAGGCGGCGGCTCAACTTCCGGGTTTCAAGGCAAAGGTAATCAGGGCGGTAACAATCAGTAGAGCAATCAAGGGAATCAGCAGCAGTAGTCCGATTATCAGAGTAACCCGAAGCAGCTGAGCAGTGGGCAGTACCACGTTCTTACCACAAGTCTGTGCAAGCGGGATCAGAAACTTCATAAAAGGGCGGTGAATGTCGTTGAGCCGGCAGTTTCCCGTTTCCTGCGATGGTCTGAGGATCCCATTGTGTGAAGACGTGAGGATCACCCGCCCCGGGTTGACAACCCGGGTCAGTTGGCTTTAGTGCTGGCGCCTCAGGTCGGAGGATATAAATTCACTAAAGTGCTCATGGATGGAGGTAGTAGTATCAATATCCTTTACTATAATACTTTCCGTCGTATGGGATTAACTGACAAGAATCTTAGACCATCCAATATTGTTTTCCATTGAGTGGTGCCTGGTAAGTCGGCATACCCGGTGGGAAAATTGATTTGAAGGTAACCTTTGGGGATGAATACGATGCCAGAACGGAAACTCTAACATTTGAGGTTGTTAGGATCCACAGCTCGTACCATGCTCTGTTTGGGCGACCGGCTTATGCTAAATTCATGGCAAAGCTGTGTTATGTTTATCTGCAGCTTAAGATGCCGGGTCACAAGGGGACCATAAC
Organism: Secale cereale; assembly: GCA_902687465.1. Taxonomy (NCBI): domain Eukaryota; kingdom Viridiplantae; phylum Streptophyta; class Magnoliopsida; order Poales; family Poaceae; genus Secale; species Secale cereale. The sequence continues at coordinate 358,875,663 of LR738709.1, forward strand.
AGTGCATGGGAGTCACATAATAGCCTTGGAGTGTGAAGAAGGTGATGCGGCTTACGCAGAGTCAGTTTGTGCCACAGAGGAGCTGAAATTCTACAAGGATAATGTTGACCCGGCAGATATGACGTCTTTAAAGAAGCCAGCCACAGAGCATGACCCTTTGTTGAAATTTAAGTCAGCAAACGACACCAAGCTAGTTGACTTTGTTCCTGGCGACTCATCTAAGCAATTCAGCATCGGTGCTAATCTGGATCCGAAATAGGAAAGCACGCTCATCGAGTTCATCCATGAGAACCGGGACATCTTTGCATGGAAACCTTCAGACATGTCGGGTGTACCGAGAGAACTCGCTGAGCACACTGTCAATATTGATCCGAAGTATAAGCCGGCCAGGCAATTTCTTCGGCGTTTTAACGAAGAGAGATGGAAGGCCATTGGTGAAGAGGTGGCCCGACTCTTGGCGGCCAGGTTCATCGCTGAAGTTTTTCATCCTGAGTGGTTGGCTAACCCGGTTTTGGTGCTTAAGAAGAATGGCACTTGGCGAATGTGTGTGGACTACACTGACTTGAACAAGGCTTGCCCAACTGACCCGTTCGCCCTCCCTCGTATTGATCAGATTATTAATGCTACGGTGGGTTCTGAGCATTTGAGTTTTTTGGGTGCTTATTTTGGGTATCATCAGATCAAGATGGTAGTTAAGGACCGGGAGAAGACAGCTTTCATCACTCCGTTTGGAGCCTTCTGCTATGTGTCTATGCCTTCCGGGCTCAAGAGTGCCCAGGCGACTTACCAGCGGTGTGTGCAGAATTGCCTTCATGGCCAGATCGGGCGTAATGTTCATGCTTATGTGGATGATATTGTGGTTAAATCCAGAAAGAAGGAGACCCTGATCGACGATTTGAAGGAGACGTTTGACAACCTACGGGTGTACAAGATGATGCTTAACCCGGCCAAGTGTGTCTTCGGTGTTCCAGCTGGCAAGCTTTTGGGTTTTTTGGTTTCTGAGCGAGGCATCAAAGGTAACCTGGAGAAAATCAAGGCTATCACTTCCTTGGCGAGGCAGGATGGATAGCGGCTTTGAGCCGGTTCATAAGCCACCTAGGAGAGAAGGCTATCCCTCTGTATCAGATGATGAAGGAGACAAATGATTTTGTCTAGAGTGAAGCTGCCAATGAGGCGTTTGAGGCACTTAAGAAGCAATTGGTTGAGCCGCCGGTTCTTGCTGCTCCCATTGACAAGGAGCCTTTGTTATTATATGTTGCGGCAAATAGCCGGGCTGTCAGTGTTGCCATTGTTGTGGAAAGGAAAGAGGCCGGCAAGGAGTATCCGGTTCAACAGTCAGTTTATTATATCAGCGAGGTACTTATTGAATCCAAGCAGAGGTATCAGCATTGACAGAAGCTGGTATATGGGGTCTTCATGGCAAGCCGGAAGCTCAAGCAATATTTCCTGGGTGATCCTATTACGGTGGTGAGTTCTACTCCGTTAGGGGATATCATCCAAAATAGAGAAGCCACAGGTCGGGTAGCTAAGTGGGCCATTGAGCTTGGGCCCCATGGTTTAAAGTATGTGCCTCGAACAGCCATCAAGTCAGAAGTGCTTGTGGATTTTATCAATGACTGGATAGATTGCAAACGCCTGAGGAAAAGCCGGATCACACATATTGGACTATTCACTTTGATGGGTCCAGATAGTTAGAAGGCTTGGGCGAGGTGATAAGTTTTCTTATGTTCTCCGGTTAATGTTCCCTTGTACTAATAATGCAGCTGAGTATGAGTCCTTGCTCCACGGTCTTCGGATGGCCAAGGAGATGAACTTAAGCCAGGTGAGATTCTTTGGCGATTCAGATCTGGTAGCCCAGCAGGTTTCTGGCACTTGGGATTCCAAGGATCCACTCATGGCGGCTTATCGTCGAGAGGTTGATGCTATTGCGGGTCACTTCAAAGGTTACCAAGTTGAGCACATTGATCGAAGGAAGAATGAGGCGGCTGATGCCTTAAGCCAGTTAGGATCTCAGAGTAGGCCGGTACCGCCCAACACATTTTTGGATGTTTTGATTAACCCGTCTGTCAAGTTACCCACAGAGGAGGACCTTGCTATTCCTGACCCAGAGGCATAGTTGGTGGCAGCTCTTCATGTTATACCTAACTGGATGGTTCCATATTTGGCTTACATGACCCGGGGTGAGTTACCCGAGGACAAAATTTTGGCCAGACAAATAACCCGGCGGTCTAAGTCAATGACGATTGTCAATGGGGAATTGCACCATCGCAGTGTTACAGGGGCGTTTCAACGTGGCGTTTCTCCTGAGGAAGGCTGTGAAATCCTGTGAGAGATTCATGAAGGAGATTGTGGTCATCATGCCGGTTCTAAATCTCTTTTGGCCAAGGCCTTTCGTCATGGGTTCTATTGGTTAACGGCTCATGTTGATGATGAAGACTTGGTCAGCAGATGCGGCGGTTGTCAGAAGTTTTCACGGTGTGCTCATGTTCCGGCTCAAGAGTTGAGGATGATCCCAATAACTTGGCCGTTTGCGACTTGGGGGATTGATATGGTTCGGCCTTTCAAGAGGTCCAAGGATAAGAAAACGGCGTGCTCATGTTAGCAAGTGTGATGCAGAAACGGCAGTTCAATTCATCAAGAAGGTGATTTTCCGTTTTGGTTTTCCCCACAGTATCATAACAGATGATGGTACTAATCTGTCCAAAGGTGCTATGAGGGAATTTTGTTAACATGAGCACATTCGACTTGATGTCTCCTCCGTGGCTCACCCCCAATCTAATGGTCAAGCGGAATGGGCTAATCAAGAGATTATGCGATGCATCAAGCCCCGGCTTATGGTTCCTTTGAAGAGAACGCGGGGTTGTTGGGTGGAGGAGTTACCTTCAGTGTTATGGAGAATCAACACAACACCCAACAGATCTATAGGTTACACACCTTTGTTCATGGTCTATGGAGCTGAGGCGGTTCTTCCTAGTGATATCCGTCATGATTCGCCTCGAGTGGCGGCTTATGTTGAAGTTGATAATGAGAAGGCACGCCAGGATGCATTGGACTTGTTGGATGAAGAGCGCGATTTTGCGGCGGCTCGTTCAGCAATTTATCAGCAGGATTTACGACGCTATCACAGCCGCCGGGTCGAAACCAGAACCTTTCAAGAAGGCGACTTAGTACTCCGGCTTATCCGAGATCAAGCTGGTATGCATAAACTATCACCGCCTTGGGAAGGACCTTCGTCAGCAAGAATCTGCATAACGGGTCATACTATCTGATTCACGTTCGGGAGCACAAAGATTCACACACATCAGAGGAGGAGACATGTCAGCCGTGGAATATTGCTCATCTCCAGCCTTACTATACTCGAGCCATCGGCTCTCATGATATACATAGTCTGATGATGTAAATACTAGAACAGTATAATAGAGCTGGTATCCCTGATAATTCGGGGCCTCTGTCGTTTTCTCGTCCTCAAAGCTGAGTTTTTGTCTACATTCTACGTGTTTACTTAAGAGGCTTGATGATCAAATTGCAGGGACCAAAGAGAGTTGGATGCATAGCACAGCTCAAACATAGGTCCTCGATGAGAACAATTCGTAAGTATGTCACTTGGGGGCTTTCTGTTCAAACATAGGTGTATTCAACCAAAGAGAACACAACGTTACTACCCATTTGACCGGGTTATGTTCAAACATAGGCATATTCGACCAAAGAGGACATAACATGTGGGTCATCCTACTTGTACCCAGCTGCTTCAACTCCGTCAGGTCATCCTGATTGACCCGGCGAACTCTTGGCGATCAGTCTTATATGGCGTATTCGACCAAAGACTTGAGCTTGCTAAGGTTCAAACGTCGTCTGTCATGTGAGAGCACGTCTTACAGATAGTCAGGATAGATCCAGGCTCAAAATGTTGCCTTCCCTGAAACTTGGATAAATCGGCCTGTGATGCAAGATGCAACTCTGACCCCGCGCACTCTAGACAAGTCTATCTTTAAAGCAAAGACCTGCACTTGTCTAGGTTCAAATGTCGATTGGGTATTGTGAGAACCGGCTCGCAGCAAGTGCGTACCTTCCGGTGGCCAACAGGCTAGTTTCATTGAAGAACCTTTGGCTTGGTGGCCTAGAAAAGCCTCGGATGTTTTCAATCTGTTCTTCTTTGGTTTTTTGTTGTTCGTGGGTTTTTTCTTTTGCCGTATGTTTTTTGCAAGTTAGGCCAAGTTGCCTCTACTTAATGGCTCATATGTGAAGCCTCTCTGGGTTTCTACGACCCGTCCTGATAATCGACTCTAAACCGCCAGGGGGCGATAATCTTGTATTTGGAGCGATAGCTCTAAAAAGTTCTAACTGCATGAAGCTGACAAGCCGGCAGTCTAAACATACACTACAGGATAAGGACTAATTTGATCTACATAAGTCAGCATTGTCGTAAGCATAAAGTGGTGTTTCTACAACTGGTGGATCAACAGTATTATGCAGAAGCTGAACCGTGCACAATGGCACGACAGATTAAAGTTTTTGCTACCCTATTACAAGACTCTGTGAGCGAGACAAAATCAAGTGTTTCTTAAAGGATCAAGCATGTAAAACGCCTGACGGTTTAACCTTCCTAACTTGAAGCTTCTGGATTACCCTTCTCCGGTTCTTCGTCCTCCTCTATCTGAAAGTTCGGTGATGACCAATTGACGCCAGCCAAAGCTTCAAATTCAGCTACATCATCGATAAGTTCATACGGATCAATTTCAGGGACGAAAGTATGCTTACTGATTGGAGGGATTAGCTCCATCACTTTGTAAGCCGGAGTGGGCATCTTCTGGTTTTCTATGCTGTAAGCCGGCTGATATCTTGACAGATCCGTTTCACTAGCAATCAGGCTGGCTAGAGGGCGGATATCTTTGACACAGGCAGCAAAGTCTTTTTGATCAAAGGTTGTGCCATCCTCCTTTAGACTTGGATAGCCAGTGGCTAAGTCAGCTAGGTCTAACTCTGGTAACCACGCCTTAGCCTGGCTTAAAGCTGTTACAACACCGGATCTTGCAGACGACCGCTTCATTTCATCAATCCTGGCAGGCAGCACAGAAAGTTTCCTCAAGATATCTATTAAAAGATTTGCTATTTGATTGGACAGAGAGAAGGTAACCAATGTGCGCTGAGCTCCGGTATATAACTGTTCAACAAGTGTATAAACGGCTTTAAGCTGAACAAACGCCTCTTTGGCAAGATTGATGCTCCTTCGGCCTGCATGAGTCATAGATTGGTTAGCGGCGGTTTATGTTACCAAAGGAAATATTCAATTTTCAACAAGGTGGCTTACCAAAGATAGCTGAAGTCATTTGAGAAATACGGTGCTTTAAACCGGTGAGCTTAGTGGTCACCTCTTCAAGAGTTGCTCCTGCCTTTTCGGCTCGCTGTACCAAGGCGATTCTTTCTTTAGCCCAAGCAGCTTTCTCCATTTCAAACTTGGCCTTCAGTTCTTCCATTTCAATCAGACTAAATTGAAATTTCGATTCAGCCTTCTGGGTCTCAGATTCTTGAAACTTAAGACGGCTCTTTGCATCATTTAATTGCGATTGCAATTCAGCAGTGGTATCCTGTATAAACAATGGGTTACGAAACAAATTATTATCCGGGTTACAAGAATTGAAGTCCCAAGCCTTTTGCAAGCAACAACACTTGGCACTTGGGGGCTAATGGCTGCCGAACCGTTCTTTATGTGACGGTTCACATCACTAAAGTCCCAAGCACTTTGCAAGCAAGAGTACTTCGCATTTGGGGGCTAATGCATATTGCTTCTCTCTTATCATTTATGCTAACCCGGCGGCACTATAAACATTGACCACCGAGTTATGAAGGGTATACAGACAAGTTCTAGAAATGCATAATGATGAATAGGACTGACTCATTCATACTGATTAAGCCAGCCCTTGGGGGCTACACGTGCAGAGTTCATCAAAGTCAGATTTCCTATAATGAGGTGTGCCGACTATGGAAAGATTCTATTCAAAATACTCATGCCATTCTAAGTCTACAACATATTCAATTCTATCATATCCAATAGACTTGGGGGTTGGAAGGATATATATATGATTTAGTCAAGACCCATACCTCAAATTTCTTATGCATCTGCTTCACCATGTCAATTTCAAGATCACGGCTGTTGTGGACTTGACTGAGATATCCGGAAAGCACTTCACTGCTGCTCAGCTATGCATAATGACTCATGTCAAACCTTACTTTCCGCTTCTCAACAAGTTCCTGTTTGGCGGTGTGTTTGGCCAGAACAGTAGGATTGCCCGGTTCTGGAAAACCGGTGCCAGTAATTATCACATCTTCAGTCTGTTTCTCTGCTGGCTTAGTTGGGATTGATGGATCAGCACTTATAGAGGTGACATTGGCATGGTCAAGAGAGACGTCAGGAATTTTGGGAGGAGCGTCGTGAGTAGATTCCTCCATTGGCTTTTCAGCATCTGTCGCTAAGACTTGCTGCTCTGGCTCAATGATTTTTGGATCAGACGCTCGTTTACTCGCCTTTGCTCTCTTACAGGGTTTGGCTTGGCCACTGCACGGGTTAAGATAAGTCAGTGCAAAGTTATAAAGATATAAGGAACAACCGAACAAGGAATAATCGTTACCCAGGGGCAGTCTTGAAAGTCGGCAGCTGAGTCTGAGATGAATCGCCAAACGAAGAGCGAGAGACTTCCTGGTAGTTTGAATCGGGAGTGTTTAGTGGCTAGCAAGACCCGTCAGCGGGTAAAAAGAGTTTAAGTGTGGAAGGACCTCATTTTGATGTTTTCGTTGGACCAGAGTATACGGTAAGCCAGAGGACAGTTCTTCATCTCCGGTGTTCCGAGTCTGACGCCGGTTCTCGTGTTGCTGTTGCTTCAAAAGAAAGTGAGGAACCAAATGAGCTAAAGGGTGTGAAAATTTTACTTTCCGGGTTACTCGTCGAATTTTCTATCTTGGCAAGGTTTATGAGCCAGAGAATATAGTAATTACCTCTTCATCAATAGCCTGGCTGACCACCGTATCGTCCTGGCAATAATCAATGTCAATAAGATAGTTGAAAAAGGAGCCAAGAGAGTCAAGGGCTACCTCCGACTCAGAGCTGTCGTTCAGTTCAAACAAGTCAGAAGCACTTGGTTTCTTCTTTGTCTTTTTCACGGCCTTCTTAGCGGCTTTCTTGACAGCTTTGGCCTTTTTGGTAGCCTCGTGATCATATGTTTTCTTCCAGAAAGATGACTTAGCCTGTGAGAGTCGGCAAGGTTGAGTTGACGAGAGAATCAAACAATAAAGTAAGAAAGGTTAAAATCAAGACTCACATCTGGTGTTGGGTTAAGCTTGCAGAAAGGGTTCAGACTCACTTTGCTGCAGTCTCACAGGCTTTCGTTCAGAAGGGTTTTGGTCATTTCAATAATTGTGTCCTCAGTTAAGTCCAAAGGGCTGTGGCGTAATGGATCTTTAGTCTCACCAGTGTAAGTACACATTAAGCCGGACCGGTGACTCAAGGGGATGATCAGCCAAGAAACCCAGCACCGGACCAAGTCAATTCTGGTTAGCCCATTTCCCGGTAGGGCCTTGACCTTTGCAAAAGTGGGAGCAAGTTTTTTATGTTCCGCAACAGTAAGTTTTTCAGCAAGAGGGTTCTTTGGGTCCATACGCTGGACACGATAACCTGGCAACAGATTCTCATCAGCCCGAGAGGCGTCTTTGCAATAAAACCATGTTTGATTCCAATCTTTGGGGTGACTTGACAGTTGAGCATAGGGGAAAATAACATCTCTTCTTCGTTGAATTGAGACGGCTCCAAGTTCCAAGTTGGGTCCGTTTGTGAACTCATTTTGGCGGTTTAAATAGAAATAATCTCTAAAGAGCTCGATGATGGGTTCCTCTTGAAGATACACTTCGCAAAAGACTTGGAAGTTGCAGATGTTTGACACGGAACTGGGTCCGATGTCTTGTGAATGGAGCTGAAAGAAGTGCAGAACGTCCTAGAAGAACTTAGAGCTGGGTGGTGAAAAGCACCGGTTCATGTCATCAGTAAAGACAATAACTTCATCGTCCTTTGGATGAGGTCTCTCTTCGCCCGGTTTAGGGGCGCGGTAATGCATGACAGATTTTTTTGGCAGATACCAAATTTTGCCCAAATCAGCAAGTGTAGCCTCGGTGACGACAGAAGGAACCCAGGTGCACGTAGTGACTGTCTTCGGCGGCATTGTGAACAAAGAAGCCTAAAATAAGGAAATATTTTGCCGGGTCAAAATTGGTTCATTAAGCCGGAAAATAGACTACAATATGCGTTCAACATGGAGGCTTAAATGGAGCCTAATAACATGTGGGTAACTGTAAACCGGTGATATAAGTCGCCATGACAAGTACTGATACTCAAAAAGTATCAAAAGGCGGATTTCACTAACTGTTCTTTCACAGATTGGAGCTATGAGTTTGGATCTACAGCTATTCAGAAAAACAAGATAAATACCTAGAATTAAGGTGGTGGTGGCAAGAAAGCAAGAAGACCCAGATGAGATCTATTGCAATGAGGACATATATCAAGATCAAGACGAGTGTTAAACTTCTACCGCACAAATTCCACAGACTGATATTCTGGCGTGGATCTACGGTGCTAAAATGATGAACAGGCAGACCTAAAATCAGTATGAAGCAGTTCATGGATTCAGATCGGTCTTTTTCGTCCGGATGAGATGTTACAGTATTATCAAAGAGATGCTATGAACACCATTGCGCGGAGGAGTATTAAGTTCAAAAGAAAAAATGGTGACTGCAGAGAAAGAAGAAGACGAACTCTGGCAAACTTGCCGAAACCCTAATGGATCTGAGGGAGAAATAAAGAGGAGAACTTACCTGAGCTAATGAACGACGGCGGCGCGCGGATGAGATCTGGTCAAGTCAAGTTGATGTTGCGGCCGTTGTTGAGGAAGAGACAGAGGTTGACGGCACCGGCTGAGCTTGTGTACAGAGGCGTTGGGAGGAAAGAGACGGAGATGAACAGGCAAGGGGGAGAATGGAAAGGGACCCATGATCCTATTTATAAGGTGAGTGGATAAGAATCACGCGCGGAATTGAGGAGACTGAAAAATAGATATGTAACAACATAGGCGCCTCGATTGTCGGAGTCTCAGTAAATGCAGAGATTTGTTAAGATCTGGGCAATTCAAAAGTAAATGGCAGGTGACGTCATGGCGGGTTACCACAATTTCAAGGACTGACGTCATGGCGGGTTATGAAATCTCACGGGAAGATGAAGAAAGATTGACATGAACAAGTTCAAATCAACCTGGGGCCTAATCTTGGGGATATAACTATTTGATATGACCCGCCGAGGAGGGGCCGGGTTACCCAATGGCGGTTCATGGGCCAAGCCCAGGAGCATGTGGAAGATGGCGGTTCAATAAGAGTAATGTATAAAGGGCACAAAGCCCAGAGTGGCTTAAATCCCGTAAGTGTAAACCGCCATGTATGTTTAACTTGTACTGTAGGCATGTAACGATGAGTCACCGGGCCGGACACAATTGTATGAGCCAGCCGAGACTCTGTAAGCCATAGGGCGTCAACCCGTGTATATAAGGGGACGACCCGGCAACAGCTTAGGGCAAGAGACAACAGATCAAAAGCCAGACCATCGTATTTTGCTCCCTAGCAATCGAAACCCTAGCAATACCACCTCAAACTAGATTAGGTTTTACCCTCACCGCAAGGGCCCGAACCAGTATAAACACCATGTGTCCTTTGTCCCATTTTAACCCCTTTAAGATAACCACGTCGCTATGGCTCCACAATTAAGTCATTTCATTAGGACATCTGTCATGACAACTCCACGACACTAAGGATGAGGCTCCACACTACTTCAAAATCTATAATGCATAAGTTGCAAGTGGTAGTGCCACCAGTGATGTAGAACATTTCAACCGCCAATGTTTCACCTGTGTGTCCGTAAACAGGACATGTTTCAATGTTTCAGCAAATCTTTGAATCAAACTGCTTACACAAAGAATCAGTTGATTTTTATTTATTTGTTCATATTCTCACAACGTTTTAGTTTTACAGTAACTATTGGCTGTGATCTATGAATCATTCAGATGTGTAGGCATCTTTGTTGTACTTATTATATGAATCTTATGGGTTGGTTGGGAATCTTGCAAGCTGGGAAACATGACATGATGATGCAGAGGATAGAAACCATAACAAGCTATTCAAACTTGGTAGTATTGTAATTGTGAAAGTGCGGCAAATGAGCTTATCGTGTGCATCCTGAGAATAATAATTCTAATTGTTTTGCATGTTGATTCTGTTGCACTGATAGAAGGAGCCAATGCTTTGCTTGTTTTAAGAATCAAATTTGAGCAAAGCGGATAAAATTTAAGTAAAGTTACCCACTCGTGAACGGACGTGTGGCTGGAATATGTTTCTGGCTTCCAGGCCGGTTTAGTGGTGGTATTTGAATGCGTGGAGGAGGCGTTTTCTTCCGGACGTATAGCGGGCGAGGGAGGAGGGTAGTAAGAGCATAATTGTTGCTGCCTATACCCACTACGTTTACTCGCGATTGTAGTTCCCAAGAGTTGAAAAACTAACGGCCGCCGCCGACACTACACATCGATCCCCAGTGTAAATATGGGGTCCTCCACTCTCCATATCTCCTCATCGTCTTCATCTTCCCCCTGCCCCCAATCCCCATAAAACAAGAACCGCATCATGAATCTGCATGTGAAGAGATTCCAATGGAGATCCGAGGGGTGAGCCTGCTGGATATGAACTTCAGCAAGGAGTCCACCTTTGAGTTGTGCGTTCAGACCTATGGCAGCACCAAGTTGAATCTGATGTACACCAATGATCCAGACTCGGTGAAGCTCTGCCTCTCCAAGTTCAAATAGTACCTACAGGAGGAGAAGCAGAAGGTCATGGGACTAGACCTTGTGCACATCCATCCATCTCCTGGCAGGGACCAGCGGGTTGCCGTCGCCTGGGTATGCGTGCGGGACAAGATTCTCGTATACCATTACTATAGGGCCATCAGAAGTTCTGAAGCATTCGCACATTTCATCGGCCCCACCGACTACACCTTCGCTACGGTGGATAACAGGAAGAATGCCACTGTGATTTATGATTCGGTCATCTGGTTTAAATATATCGTTGACATCCAGAAGCAATACAAGATCATCGGCAACGGCATGAGAAGGACTCCCTGGTTGACCTTGTTGCGGCCATCATCGACCCCTGCTACGCCAACATCAAAGAAGACGTGGATACGACAGACCTGAACACGTGGGAGGTACCTCTGAATCTAGCCTACATCATCTACGCGCCCAAGGACGCATATGTATGCTGCGACATGTACAGGCGGATCTTGGACATGAGGGCGTGTCTGCTTCCCTTAACCAAGGAGTACACGAACAGCCGAAGCGTCATGATTAAGCACCTTTATCATCTGTGTGTTTCATGCATTATCATATGTGTCGTAATTATCCATTTTATCCGAAATATTTCATCTAAGAACCAATTAACCTGCTTGCCTTTTATTTGAGTGGCTATTTGCGTATGTATGTAACTAGTTCACTGGGTCGTCGTGTTTCCTTCTTTTTAAGGTACAGTAGGTATCAACTGGGCCGCGGCCGCCCAGCGCGGGTTTCTTTTCTTAGGACATCCGCGGCCCAGAACATGATTATGGGGATCCAGCAGGTGTAGAAAATTTTTAAAGTGCGGTTTTTCCTTTCCTATATGTCCCCTTCTATAATAGCATGTATATTTATACTTATATATATATATATATAACAACCTAAGGTTCCCGTTTGACCTGTCCTTTGTCCAACCTTTTTATAGACATTATCACTTCCTTTTTTATTAATACCATCTCTGATTTTTCTCCCACTTTCTTTTTTGAGGTAATCTGATTTTTCTCCCACTAGTTTTCCCTTGAATCAACTCGCCTAAAAGATAATAATACCTCACGTCTTATTAACTCATCAAATTAAATTATTATTTTATTTCGTAAATGATAAGTTCTTACAAAATAATAATAATAATAATAATTGTTTAACAATGAGGTTGCAAGTTAATTCATGCTGAACATAAGCTTGTTAATATTTTGCTAATCAATGCAATAATAGACGTGCAACCACGTGTTTATGTTTTTATAACATTTCTCATTCCAGCCCAACATGATAACCCAGCCCAGCAAGTCCGTGTATTTCGGAGGGAAAAATTGTAAATGGGCTGTAAATTCTAACATAATATACAAATGGGTTGCATACACGCTACATTGTTGTTTCACCCAGCCCACCAAATGGACTCGCTGACATGTGGGCCAATAGGTCGAAGCTTAAGCAAGGCGTTAGACTTACATCCAACGGCCGACATTCTTCTTCAATCTCTCGTCTTCTTCCTCCAGCGTTGGTAGGACCGCATGCTCCAGCCTCCGGCGTCCAATGGTGCTACTTCGCGTGCCTCGGAGAGAAACACTACCCCACGAACGGCCAGACCACCCCTCCACTCCTCCGCACCTCCTGTTATTCTTTGTCGAGTGTAGCCCCAGCTCGCACCCGAACCAGTTAAGTCTCGCACTCCTATCCATCTGTGACTCCACAGCCGCATCTTCCCCATCTCCGCGTCGTTCCCGTTTGGGGCCTCGCTGTCATCCACTGCCTTAGTGCGTCGGTGTGGCATGGTCAACGTGGTCAACAAGCGAGATTCATTGGAACATGATTGTACGTGGAGAGGCTGATAGTGGGACGCACCACGTCCATGCACGCACGCATGCGACTGCCTCCCTTTTGCCCGAAAAAATAATGTTTCCTCCCCCTGACAAATGGGACCAACCAGCTACATCTTCGCATGCAAGGAAGTGCGTCTTTGTTACGTGCAAAAATGATTCCACCCACTGACAGGCAGGACCCACCAGCTACATCTTCGCATGCAAGCAAGTGCCTCCTTAGTACGCGGAAAAAAAGTTTCCTCCCCGTGATATCTGAGACCCACCAGCTACATCTTCGCACGCAAGAAAGTGCCACATGACCCTAGAGTTGTGGCCCGTCAAGCCCAGGCTTTAATTTCATATGTTTACCACATGACCAGCCTAGTTTTTTTCTTTCTGAAAATGGCTAGCCTAGATTTTTTCCCTGAATACCCAATGGAGGCCTACTAGCTTTTCTACGCCCTGTTGGGCCGGAAATCTTCCAAGATGAGGACGGATGCATTCGGCTTGCCCAGAAAATGGGCTATAAGTAATAAGAAATGGGATGTAAAATGAGAAAAAATACATTAAACAGGCAATTACTTCCAAATTACTTTTTTCTTTCGGATTTTGATATTTTAAATTTCATCATTTTAGTGCGGGTAAAATTTCATTGGATTTTAAATTAAGGTATGTTTAATTTTTAAATTAAGTTTAATCTGGCTAGAAATTTTGGGTTATGTTGTTTGCGACAAATTTGGAGGCTCACTTATGGGTCTACTAGGTTGATGTGTAAGCAAGGCTTTGTCAACTTAGTCCTCAAATGATTCTAGCAGCAGGTGACCCTTGGATTTTAATCCATCCAATGGTTGTGATGCTTCTTCAATATCTGATCTTCTTGCTCCAGCCACCCAAACCAGCGCCTGTGGGACCGCCTGCTCCCGCCTCCCGTGGTCAGTTGTGCTGCCGCGCAGGCCATATCGCCCCACCCGACTCCCATCTCTCATCGGGCCATTCCTCTACTCACCCACACCTCCTTTTATTTTCGGCGATGGCGACCGAATCAATAAACACTCGTTCTCCCCACCATGTGGGCAACTACAGTTGAGTCTTCCCCGGCTCCCAGTCGTTCCCTTCCTAGGCCTCGCCATCATCGACCGCGTTGGTGCTCTTGACGCGGCGTGGTCAACGTAATCAACAAACGACAGCCATTGGAAGACGAATGTACGTGGAGCGGCTGATAGTAGGGACCCACATGGTCCATCGCCGCACGCAAGCAAGGGACTCCTTATTACGCAAAAAATGGTTCCTCACTCTGACAGGCTGGACCCACCAGCTTCATCTCCGCACGCAAGCAAGTGCCTCCTTATTACATGGAAAAAAGTTTCCTCCCCCTGACAGCTGAGACCCACCAGCTACATCTTCGGACGCAAGAAAGCGCCTCCATATTGTGCGTAAGAAAAATGATTCCTCCCGCTGCTAGCTGGAAACCACCCGATTTGGAGGCTGACTTGTGGGCCTACTAAGTTGACACATATGCATTGCTTTTGTCAACTTAGTCAACAAGCGATTTTAGCAGTATTGATCATTGAATCTTAATCCAACCATCGTGTTGCTTCTTGAACCTCTGATCTGCTTGCTCCAGCCACCCAAACCAGCTCCGGCCGTACCACCTGCTCCCGCCTCCCGTGGTTGGTTGTGCTGCCGCGTAGGGATCACCGCCCCACACTACTCCCACCACTAGCCAGGCCTTCCCTTTACTCACCCACACCCCATGTTATTTTCCGATGACGACAGCCTCACACCACAGCCGAACCAGTCAACCCTCGTACTCCCTTCCGCGTGAGAAACCACTGACTTGTCTTTCCTGACTCTGGTCTGTTCCCTTCCTCGGCCTCGCAGTCGTCCATCACATTGGTGCTCTCAGCACGGCGTCATCAGTGTGGTCAACAAATGACAACTATCGAAAGAGGACTTTATGTGGTGAGGTTGGCAGCTGGACCCACCAGCTACATCTTCACACGCAAGAAAGTGCCGTGTTATTACGCGAAAAAATTGATTCCTCCCCCTGACAGTTGGGACCCACCAGCTTTATCTTCGCACGCAAGGAAGTGTGTTCTTGTCCTCCCTGATAGCTGGGACCCACCAGGTCGAAGTGTACGTATCGTTGTTTGTGTGGTCGGAGATGTGTACATACATACCGGTCGATCGGTCTATCTGCCACGATGAACCGTGGCCGAGCAAGGAGCGATAGTCGTTCACGCAATCCCGTCTAAATCATGTACACATACGACAGCCACGCTGCAAAAAAAAGACGGCCGCGTACGTACATATGGACGTGGTTTCGAATGTGTCCTGTTCAACGGGAGCCAACCAGCTTGGACGGAACAGTCGAAACAGGGTCTGGCGTACCACAATATAGAGGAAACAGCCTTTTGTTCGACCGCCTACGGTCGAAACGAGATCATGTTCATCTGGAAGGGTCCGGCGTACTGCAAAACAGAGGAAACTGACTTCTGTTCGAGCTCCTACGGTCGAAACAGGGTCCTATTGATCGGGAGGGGTCTGACATACTGCAAAACGGAGTAAAGTGACTTCTCTTCGACCTCCTACGATCGAAACGGGAGTCATGTTCATTAGGAGGGGTGTGGTGTACTGCAAAACGGGACTCCACTGGCTACTGTCCATCCATCGTCGACCTCCTCCAGCCTCCACCAGCCACTTTTTATCCACGGGATACTGTTCATCTAGCCTCCACCCACTACAGTCAACCAGCCTCCATGGGATCTTGTTCATCCACCCCCAACCGGATGTGTTGTATGGCGGCCTCCTCGGGGTCCTGTTCATCCACGGCAACCGTGTACTACCATGGGGTCATGTTCATCCAGCAGAAATCGCCTACACACGGTCGGGGTCCTGTTCATCAAACCCCCACCGGGAACTGTTCATCCATAGCCAACCCAACCTGCTAGACTCGCCACGTCTCGACTCCTTCTACGTATTGCCCGCACAGTAGCAACGGGTATTGTTCATCCATAGCCAACCAAACCGGCTAGCTACGTCTCATGCATGGGGGTTCGATCGGCTTCAGTAAGCAGTAGCAGCGATCGATCGGGTTCAGTTAGCAGTGAAGGGATCGATCGATCGGCTTTAGTACGTATGTAGCAGCAAGCGATCGCTCAGGTTCGGTAAGTGAACGCCTCTCTCTCGGGTTCACTTATAGCGACGCAGCTTGCACCACGTGCAAGTACGAGAGAAACGCGCAAACCACACTGCATCACTCGGCCCGACCACCCACTATAACCGGGAACTCCCCGAAAATTTCCTCGCCCTCACTTGTACCACGATTTTTTATGTCATGGACGGCCCAAAGAATGTCATGCAGGTGCGTCCCGGCACGCCCAAGACGAAAAGCCCATTTTCTATCATGATTTTTTTGTCATAGAAGTGGGAGTCCACCACATCTATGGTGATACATGTTTTTGTCACAATTATTATCATCGAAGTGTCATAAGCATGATAGGAAAAAATTCGTTCGGGTCAAAAAGTCATGGATGTGTCTTTATTTTGTAGTGATGGAAGCCCAGGTAAGGGGATCCTGCCCATCGACATACAACTATGGGCGATGAAAGAGGCCGAATCTGCCGATGCTGGCTAGATGCAGCGATGGTCAGCCGACCGCTATGTGCTACCGGCACAACCCACGTCAAATGCTCCAGCACAAGCACATAAAGAGGTGCAACAAGACAATGACGACGACCTACAAATTGTAGCCCCGCCAGCACTGCAGGCTCGCCGCTGTCCTCCTCCCATCATCATCATCGATGAAGACGAAGACGGAGAGGAGGTGCAGGAGCTACCAAATCCTAACCTAGTCAAGCAAGAGGTACGATGCTCAGGTCGCTTAGCAGGGCCGGCTCCTAAGTGATTTTGAATCTGAAACATAAAGTTTCAGATTCAGTTGCGTTGGCTATCTACAGTGTCAGTCATCTTCAGATTCAGTGCTCAGTGCTACTAAGTGTCATTTATCTTCAGATTCAAAGTTCAGTTTCAGGTTCAGTCTTCAGTAGTACTAAGTTGCAGTTCCACTAACTTGAAAATATTCCCGTGCTACCTTTGATATCTATGTACTGCTATCTTAATGTAATGTTTATGTTTGGATGCTGGATGTTATTTACATTTCATGCATGCTTGTATAAGATACTCAGAACTAACTACCAGTAATTAGTTGCAACTAGGGATGCAACCATTTAGGATAACAAAGACATAAATAAACTACATCATACTTATATAATATGGTTCTTATCTTAGCATTAGTGTCAGTGCACATAGCATAATCTTAGAGAATTATAGATCGGGGCCATCACAACACCCCACAGCCAAACCAAAATGATCTGAAACCATAGGCAGTTCATAGATAATAGTAGTCGTGGTTGTAGTCATAGGCCAGTTATATATAGGCCTCATATATACTTACCAACCACAGTTGCACTTCACTCCTCCATGACAACTTCCTTGATCTTGTCCAACTTTTCCTTGCACCCATGACCAGCCTTCAAAAGCTCAACCATGACTTGCTCCAGCTTATTTTTCTCTTCTTTAAGGAGGTCTATGTCTACCTCTATCTCCTTCATGGACTTCCTAGTGTTATGAATTATATCAGCTCGACTCTGCAGGATGCACCTTTGTTCGTTTTTTAGCTTCAGCTTCTCCATTTGAATCTCAATTTGTGCTTGCTCCTCAAGTTGCTTCTTCTTCTTCTTCTTCTTCTTCTTCTTCTCAGCGAGTTCATTGATTGACTGGCTTGTGTAATCCATGTCATGAGATTCCTGTCCATCTTGATAATCAAACAACTTGGAAACATCGTGCACAAGCTGGTTGTATTGATTGCCTAGAGAATCCATCTCCTTCTTCACTTTTTTAACCTCTCTCCCATGAGCCACATTGTCCTGGAATCTACCAAGGTTCTGCTCATGGTACATATACCAAAGCTTGGTTAAGAACCTTTGCCGAATGATAGGCCAAGGGGGGTCTACCCACTAAACAACACCACAGTTCACACGATCCTAAAAATTTAGATAGAAACAAATTCGGTTACAAACAAATTCAGTTACCAAACAAATTCAGTTACAAGCTATTCAGATGCCGACAAACACTAAATGGATTCATACAAATCAGCACCACACAAGCTATTTAGTCAAGTGCTTAGTTCGTAAAACTACAACACAAGTACATTGTTATGTATTTTTGATGTACCAGGAAATCAGTCAAGCAAATCATACACATTAAATCTACTTACCTCAGGAGCACAACTTATGAATCCCCTGCCTATGTCAGTTCCTTCAAAAGCCACAAACTTGTCTGCCCGCTCCCTGTGCAAGATGCACTTTGGCTCAAATTCAGCCACAAGCCTAAAGGAAATATGCCCTAGAGGCAATAATAAAGTTGTTATTTATATTTCCTTATATACCATGGTAAATGTATTTTATTCATGCTAGAATTGTATTAACCAGAAACTTGATACATGTGTGAATATATAGACAAAACAGAGTGTCCCTAGTATGCCTCTACTAGACTAGCTCGTTAACCAAAGACGGTTGAGTTTCCTGACCATAGACATGTCTTCTCATTTGATGAATGGGGTCACATCATTAGGAGAATGATGTGATGGACAAGACCCATCCGTTAGCTTAGCACTATGATCGTTTAGTTTTATTGCTATTTCTTTCTTCATGACTTATACATGTTTCTCAGACTATGTGATTATGCAACTCCCAAATACCAGTGGAACACCTTGTGTGATATCAAACGTCACAATGTAACTAGGTGATTATAAAGATGCTCTACAGGTGTTTTCAAAAGTGTTTGTGGTGTTGGCATAGATCAAGATTAGGATTTGTCACTCCGAGTGTTGGAGAGGTATCTCTGGGCCCTCTCGATAATACACATCATAATAAGCCTTGAAAGCAAATGACTAATGAGTTATTCATGAGATTATGTATTGCGGAACGAGTAAAGAGACTTGTCGGTAATGAGATTAGTCTAGGTATGAAGATATCGACCATCAAATCTCGGACAAGTAACATACTGATGACAAAGGGAACAACATATGTTGTTATGCGGTTTGACATATAAAGATCTTAGTAGAATATGTAGGAGCGAATATGAGCATCCAGGTTCCACTCTTGGTTATTGACCGGAGATGTGTCTCTGTCATGTGTACATCGTTCTCGAACCCGTAGGGCCTACACACTTAACGTTCGATGACGATTTGTTTTATGAGTTATGTGATTTGATGACCGAAGCTTGTTCGGAGTCCCGGATGAGATCACAGACATGACGAGGAGTCTCGAAATGGTCGATACATAAAGATTGATATATTGGAAGTTTATATTCTGATAAAGACTCAACTAGATGCGAGTGGTTCGTCGGCCCGGCCTTTCACGGTACTAGTAGCAGCAACAAGAAATTCCAGTCGAGCAAAGATGCAAGACCGTAAGATCAAAAACTAGCGCCGAGTAGATTAGATCAACTCCACGCACAGTAGCAACAAAATCCTCATGGATCAGCAACGAAGATATGGTGTCCCTTGACATGGGACGTTTTCTGTAGTTTTATTCAACTCACGACTAAAAATCAATCTCAAAACAACCTCCCCTCGTACATGGCCGTAGCCGACCTTTTATATAGGCGCAAACCGACTTGCATACAATACCGACCTAGTCTGGACTCTCTCTCTTTCCTATCCCAACAAAACAAGGAATTAAATTATAATATCCAGCACGATGATCACCTAGCGTAACTAACTTGGACTCCAAAGAAAACTAGTACGTAACTAGTAGCACTAGAACAAATGACTTGACCCTCTCATATCAATTCACCGGCGCTGCAGTAATTTACGTAGCACATGGAGTTCTGAAGGTGGGCTTAATTTCCTCCTTCTTTGGTTCTGTTGGTGGAACTTCAAAGCTAAAAGAACCAACTTGTAAAACATTTTGAAGATTATATCTTGCACTAGCGGCCTCATCATCCCCTCCTCCTTGAAACGAAGCCATCTGCGGTTTCGTGGTAGCTTTGGAGACCCTCTTTTGAACTGAAAAAATATCCTCTATGATAGCATTGGAAAACATAGGCCGCAATATACATCGCCTTCTAGCGTCCCAAAAAGAATAAGTATTGGACCTCCCGTCATGTGTGGCACGATGATCATATTGCCATGGCCTCCCCAATAACAAGTGGCATGCATCCATTGGTAAGACATCACAAATTACCGTGTCTTTGTAGTCACCAACTGAAAAATTCATGCGCACCTTATGAGTAACTTTGAGTTTACCAGACTGATATAACCACTCAATGCAATGTGGTTGTGGGTGTTTCGACGTAGGTAACGCTAAAGCATCCACCAATTCCTTGCTGATAGCATTAGTGTAGCTTCCATCGTCGATGATCATCTTATAATTGGTGTTGTTGACCTTGCACTGAGTCTGAAAAATATTCCAGCGCTGCCCCTTATCCTAAGTGCGATCCTCTTTAACCCACTGCACCATCAAAGACGGATATATTTCAGCAGCTTCAAAACTTGTAGTCACCTTTTCAGCATCTTCAAATTTTTCACTAGAAGTGACAGAAGTTGCCTCTTCATCACTAGCGGATGTATATCCATCTTTTGTGAGCAATACTCTCTTCTCATTAGGACAATCACGCTTCATATGTCCCCTTCCTCCACACTTGAAACATTCTATGTCACTAGAACGGTTGGTGGACTGCATGCTACTTCTCGAGCTTGCGTTGTATTCCCTCGAAGAGGAAAGGGAGATGTAGCACAGTAGCGTAAGTATTTCCCTCAGTTTTTGAGAACCAAGGTATCAATCCAGTAGGAGACCACACGCGAGTCCCTCGCACCTGCTCAAACAAATAAGAACTTTGCAGCCAACGCGATAAGGGGTTGCCAATCCCTTTACGGTCACTTACAAAAGTGAGATCTGATAGAGATGATAGTTTATATTTTTGGTATTTTTGTTTATAAGAACTGAAATTAAAAGTGGAAAAAGTAAAGTAGATGTAGATTGATATGTTGAGAATGTACACGGGGGCCATAGTGTTCTCTAGTGGCTTCTCTCATGATAGCGATATTCTATGGCGGGTAAACAAATTACTGTCAAGCAATTGATAGAAAAGCGAATAATTATGAGACTATCTAGGCATGATCATTGTATATAGGCATCACGTCCGAGACAAGTATACCGACTCTTGCCTGCATCTACTACTATTACTCCACACATCGACCGCTATCCATCATGCATCTAGTGTATTGAGTTGATAAGAACAGAGTAACGCCTTAAGCAAGATGACATGATGTACAGGGATAAACTCAAGCAATATGATATAAACCCCATCTTTTTATCCTCGATGGCAACAATACAATATGTGCCTTGCTGCCCCTACTGTCACTGGGAAAGGACACCGCAAGTTTGAACCCAAGGCCAAGTACTTCTCCCATTGCAAGAACTATAGATCTAGTGGGCCAAACCAAACCAATACTTTGAAGAGACTTGCAAGGATATTATGAGCACACATAAAGAGTTCAGAAAAGAACCAAATATTTCTCATAGATAATCTTGATCATAAACTCACAATTCATCGGATCTCGACAAACACACCGCAAAAAGAGATTACATCGAATAGATCTCCTCAAAGACCGAGGGGAACTTTGTATTGAGATCCAGAGAGAGAGAATAAGCCATCTAGATACTAACTATGGACCCGAAGGTCTGTGGTAAACTACTCACAACTCATGCCGAGGCGATGATGATGATGTAGAAGCACCCCGTGATGGATCCCCCCTCTGACGGAGCTCCGGGACAGGCCCCAAGATGGGATCTCATGGGAACAGAAGGTTACGACGGTGGAACTAGGTTTTTCTTTGTTCTTCTGATGGTTTCGGGTGCATAGGCTTATATAGGAGGAAGGAGGGCACTTGGGGCCTCACGAGGGGTCCACGAGGCAGGGGGTGCGCCCTAGGGGGGGCCTCCCCCGTGGGCACCTCGTGGCCCCTACTTCGTGGTTCTCAAGTCTCTCGTGCGTAATTTTCTCCAAAAATATCTCTCCCGAATGTTTCATTCCGTTTGGACTCCGTTTGATATTTCTTTTCTGCAAAACCCTGAAACAGGCAAGAAACAACAATCTGGACTAGGACTTTGGGTTAGTAGGTTAGTCCCAAAAATAATATAAAAGTGTATGACAAAGCCCATTAAACATCCAAAACATCATAAATAATAGCATGGAACAATCAAAAATTGTAGATACGTTGGAGACGTATCAAGCATCCCCAAGCTTAATTCCTGCTCGTCCTCAAGTAGGTAAATGATAAAAACAGAATTTTTGATGTGGAATGATAACCAACATAGTTTTTCAATGTAATTCTCTTAATTGTGGCATGAATGTTCAGATCTGAAAGATTCAAGACAAAAGTCTATATTGACATAAGAAATAATAATACTTCAAGCATACTAACAAAGCAATCATGTCTTCTCAAAATGATATGGCTAAAGAAAGTTATCCCTATAAAATCATATAGTCTGGCTATGCTCCCTCTTCATCACACAAAATATTCATATCATGCACAACCCCGATTTCAGCCAAGCACTTGTTTTCATACTCTATTCTTTCAAACCTTTCAACTTTCACGCAATACATGAGCGTGAGCCATGGACATAGCACTATGGGTGGAATAAAGAGGTGGTTGTGGAGAAGACAAAAAGGAGGGAGATAGTCTCACATCGACTAGCCATATCAACGGGCTATGGAGATGCCCATCAATAGATATCAATGTAAGTGAGTAGGGATTGCCATGCAACGGATGCACTAGAGCTAAATATGTATGAAAGCTCAACAAAAGAAACTAAGTGCGTGTGCATCCAACTTGCTTGCTCACGAAGACCTAGGGCATTTGAGGAAGCCCATCATTGGAATATATAAGCCAAGTTCTATAGTGAAGATTCCCACTAGTATATAAAAGTGACTAAGCATGAGACTCTCTATCATGAAGAACATGGTGCTACTTTGAAGCACAAGTGTGGAAAAAAGATAGTAGCAATTGTCCCCTTTTTCTTTTTTCTTTTTTTTTGGCCTTTCTTTTTTTCTTTGGCCTTTCTTTTTTTTTGTGGAGGGGCTTTATTGATTTAGCCTTTCCTCCCATGGGACAATGCTCTAATAATGATGATCATCACACTTTCATTACAACTCGATATTACAACTCGATACTAGAACAAGGTATGACTCTATATGAATGCCTACAGTGGTGTACCGGGATGTGCAATGAAACAAGAGTGACGTGTATGAAAAATTATGCATGGTGGCTTTGCCACAAA
Organism: Secale cereale; assembly: GCA_902687465.1. Classification (NCBI taxonomy): domain Eukaryota; kingdom Viridiplantae; phylum Streptophyta; class Magnoliopsida; order Poales; family Poaceae; genus Secale; species Secale cereale. The sequence goes on from LR738709.1 coordinate 358,898,712, forward strand.
TACGATGTCAACTACATGATCATGCATGGCAATATGACAATATGAACCATGTCATATGAACGGAACGGTGGAAAGTTGCATGGCAATATATCTTGGAATGGCTATGGAAATGCCATGATAGGTAGGTATGGTGGCTGTTTTGAGGAATATATATATATGGTGGCTGTTTTGAGGAAGGATATATAGTGGGTGTATGGTACCGGCGAAAGTTGCGCGATACAAGAAAGGCTATCAATGGTGGAAGGGTGAGAGTGCGTATAATCCATGGACTCAACATTAGTCATAAGAACTCATATACTTATTGCAAAAATCTACGAGTCATCAAAACAAAGCAATCAACGCATGCTCCTAGGGGAGAGGTTGATAGGAGTTAACCATCGCGCCCCCCCGACCTCCACACAAAGGTTGGCACTATACAAATACCTCATGCTCTAACTTCGTCACATAGCGGTTCACCATACGTGCATGCTACGGGAATCACTAACCTTAAAACAAGTATTTCTCAATTTCATAATAACTCCACTAGCATGACTCTAATATCACTATCCTCATATCTCAAAACAATTATCAAGCATCCAACTTCTCATCATATTCAATGCACTTAGTGTGAAAGTTTTTACTACATTGATATTGGATGTCTATCATGTGAAGACTAGTTTTATAGCCTAAACACATTACCATGTTGTTTTAATAGACTCTCAAAAGGATATAAGTGAAGCATGAGAGTTCAACAATTTCTTCAAAATATTATCACCACCGTGCTCTAAAAGATATAAGTGAAATAGTAGAGCAAAAACTATTCAACTCAAAAGATATAAGTGAAGCACATAGAGTGTTCTATCAATTACTAGGCCATATTTAACTCTCTCTCAAATAGGTGTGTCCAGCAAGGATAATTGTGGCAAACTAACAAGCAAATACTCAAATTATACAAGACGCTCCAAGCAAAACACATATCATGTGGTGAATAAATATATAGCTCCAAGTATAGTTAACGATGGATGAAGACAAAAGAGGGGATGCCTTCCCGGGGCCTCCCCAAGCTTAGGCTTTTGATTGTCCTTGAATTTTACTTGGGGTGCCTTGGGCATCCCCAAGCTTAGGCCCTTGCTACCCTTTGTTCCATAGTCCATCAAAGCAATACTCAAAACTTGAAAACTTCACAACACAAAACTTTGACAAAAATCTCGTGAGCTCTGTTAGTATAAGAAAGCAAACCACTACTCAAAGGTACTGCAATGAATTCATTCTTTGTTTATATTGGTGTTAAACCTACTGTATTCCAACTTCTCTACGGTTCATACCTCCCAATGTTACACATAGATGCATTGAAATAAGCAAACAACACACGAAAAACAGAATCTGTCAAAAACAGAACGGTCTGTAGTAATCTGCAGGTTTCGCATACTTCTGTAACTCCAAAAAATTCAAACTAAACTGGTAAACGTGAGGAATTTGTCTATTAATCATGTGCAAAATAATCAACTAAATATCACGCTCCAGTAAAATCCGATGACCATTCTAGCGAGCGCTAACGATTCTGTTTTTCACAGCAAGATCATATAAACTTCACACAAGTCTTCCTAAAGGTTCTACTTGGCACAAACACTAAAAAAACACAAAACCACATCTAAACAGAAGCTAGATGCAATATCTATTCCCTAACAGCAGCAAACACAAAAAATATAAAATTGGTTTGCCTCCCAACAAGCTCTTTCTTTATAGCCATTAAGATAGGCTTAAGAATTCAATGATGCTCACATGAAAGATAAGAATTGAAGCACAAAGAGAGCATCATAAAACATGTGACAAACACATCTAAGTCTAACATACTTCCTATGCATAGGCATTTTATAAGCAAACAAATTATCATAGCAAGCAAGATCTAGCGTATGCAAGGAAGAAGAAAGAAACAAGATCAAACTCAACATGAAGAGAGGTAATTTAGTAACATGTAGATTTCTATGACCATATTTTCCTCTCTCATAATAATTGCATGTAGGATCATAAGCAAATTCAACAATATAGCTATCACATAACATATTCTCAACACGATCCACATGCATGCGAAGTTGACACCCTTCCAAAATAGTGGGATTAACATTAGCTAAAGTCACGACCTCTCCAAACCTACTTTTATCAAAAAATTCATAATTGATCAATATCTAAAGTAGTGGGATCAAAAGTTGACACTCTTTCAAATCCGCTTTCAATATTATGGCAAGCATTATTATCAATCTCATATTCATCATGGGGCTTGAATAAATTTTCAAGATCATAAGAAGAATCACCCCAATCATGATCATAGCAACAAGTGGTGCACATAACAATACTAAGCATCCCCGAGCTTAGGGTTTTGCATATCATTAACAAAATTGACATCAATAGAATTTATAATAGCATCATTGCAATCATGCTTTTTATTTAACAAGCTATCATGAATCACTTTTTCTTTTAACAATTCCTCACAATTTTCATATTCATAAATTTCAAGCAAAACCCCATAAAGATAATCTAGTGCACGCAGCTCACTAGCAATAGGTTAAACATAATTGGATCTCTTAAAGAGATTAGCAAGTGGATGAGGATCCATACTTTAGCAAGCAAAGATGCAAGCTAATTGAGGGCACATAGCAACACAAGCAAACAAGAGGCAAGCAAACGATAAACACACGGCAGAAGAAGGGCAAATAAAACGGCAAGGGTGAAGTGGGGGAGAGGAAAACGAGAGGCAAAAAATGTAACGCGAAGGATAAGGGTTTGTACTAGGTACTTGGTATATGACTTTTGCGTAAGCCTCCCCGGCAACGGCGCCAGAAATTCTTCTTGCTACTTCTCGAGCTTGCATTGTATTCCCTCGAAGAGGAAAGGGAGATGCAGCACAGTAGCGTAAGTATTTCCCTCAGTTTTGAGAACCAAGGTATCAATCCAGTAGGAGACCACGCGCGAGTCCCTTGCACCTGCACAAACAAATAAGAACTTCGCAGCCAACGCGATAAGGGGTTGTCAATCCCTTTACGATCACTTATGAAAGTGAGATCTGATAGAGATGATAGTTTATATTTTTGGTATTTTTGTTTATATGAACAGAAAGTAAAAGCGGAAAAAAGTAAAGTAGATGTAGATTGATATGTTGAGAATAGACCCGGGGGCCATAGTGTTCTCTAGTGGCTTCTCTCATGATAGCGATATTCTACGGCGGGTAATCAAATTACTGTCGAGCAATTGATAGAAAAGCGAATAATTATGAGACTATCTAGGCATGATTACTGTATATAGGCATCACGTCCGAGACAAGTAGACCGACTCGTGCCTGCAACTACTACTATTACTCCACACATCGACCGCTATCCAGCATGCATCTAGTGTATTGAGTTCATAAGAACAGAGTAACGCCTTAAGCAAGATGACATGATGTAGAGGGATAAACTCAAGCAATATGATACAAACCCCATCTTTTTATCCTCGATAGCAACAATACAATATGTGCCTTGCTGCCCCTACTGTCACTGGGAAAGGACACCGCAAGATTGAACCCAAAGCCAAGCACTTCTCCCATTGCAAGAACTATAGATCTAGTGGGCTAAACCAAACCAATAATTCGAAGAGACTTGCAAGGATATTATGAGCACACATAAAGAGTTCAGAAAAGAACCAAATATTTCTCATAGATAATCTTGATCATAAACTCACAATTCATCGGATCTCGACAAACACACCGCAAAAAGAGATTACATCGAATAGATCTCCTTGAAGACCGAGGAGAACTTTGTATTGAGATCCAGAGAGAGAGAAGAAGCCATCTAGATACTTACTATGGACCCGAAAGGTCTATGGTAAACTACTCACAGCTCATGGTGAGGCGATGATGATGATGTAGAAGCACTCCGTGATGGATCCCCCCTCTGGCGGAGCTCCCGAATAGGCCCCAAGATGGGATATGTCGGCGTCCTGGAAACCAGGGTACCCAGACTTGCCTGTCCGCGGGCCACGACGCGCTCCAACAAACCGCCTGGTACGGCCCAGCTGATCGACCAGCTGTCCAAGACCCTCGCGAGGGGGCTAGGCCTCGCGAGGAGAACGATGTCAAGACCCCCTCAAGAGAAGCCTCGGAAAGGTGCTCCAGAGGGGTGGAGAATCCAAGGCCAAGCCTGCCTCAGGAGGAGGCAGTGATATCAGCAGTGACGCACCGCGCCAGCGGGTGCCGGCGCCCGCCAGCAGTGTAGTTGCCATTTCGGTGCAAAGGGGACATCGCAGCCGCTGGTTCCCAAGGAGCGGGGCAAAGGTTTCCCCTTTGGTGCAACAAGACGAAGACCGCAAGGACGATAAGGAGGATGTCACTGCCGAGGCCACCACCGTGTCACCGCCTAATCCTTTTGCAGGCGAAGACCACTTTTGTCAGGATGGGAACGTCCTTGTGTTCCCGCTCAAAAATGGCCGTTGTGGGATCCCTTCCCGCCTAAACATTTCGGGGGAAGAGGACTGTGGCCGCCTATAAGTAACTAGAATCCCCACTATGGGAGGGGGTCGAACCAAGTGAGGACAAGTCGAACCGAGCCTAGCTAAGTAGAGCCGATCCATACACTCTGCCACCACATAAGAAACAAGCACTTGCCTCCTGACCCTCCTGAGATCACCTCGTGAGCTCAGGAACCGCTGTACTAGCTCATATTCCAGCCCGCTCGAGGCTAATCTACCAAAGCAGGAAGTAGGGTCTTACACCACACGGTGGCCCGAACCTAGGTAAACTCTTATGTGTTCTGTCTGTTGTTTGTTTGAATACCTCCACCGAGACGAGAGCGAGACGCTAGGTAGACGCGAGCGGGAGAGATCTTTGTTCACACCCCTGTGTTCGAACTTCTTGGGTTTTGCGGAGCCCTAAATCTGATATTTCGCACGCTAGGTAGGGGGCATGTCGAAATCTCTCCTCTCTGACGACCTCGTCGCGTTCTCGTTGTCAACTCTGCTCCACAGCCATGGTGGACATACTCCGAGCTCGCGCCGCCCGCCGCGCCACGAACATCGCTCAATAGGCACCCGCGGGCAACGATGCATCGCTCCGCCCCAACTCGCCGGTCGCCAACGCCGCCACCGACCCGGCCATCCACGAGCAGCAGGACTCGTTGCTCCCACCGTCTGTGCGGCGGGATGGCCACACGGCAACGCCTTCACCCTCGCTGGTCATGGCGTCGTCCTAGCTGGTCCGCCGCAGGCCGGTCTACCAGCAGCATGCGCTGCTGATGGCGCGGGAGCTCTTGCGCTACCGCCCGACAGATGACCTCTACGACGAGTGGCCCCACCGCTTCACCAAGCTCATCAACGCTGCTGGAGAAGCACCTGCACCGACGCACTCCTCACGTCCTCCGTCACCCCCGACGGGGAACGAAGGCCATGGGGTCCCGGCTCCGCCTCCACTCCACCGCGCCGGCCAGGAGGTCCGGCGCGAGGCCCCTCGACGTGAGTAACCCCGCAGAGCCCACGCGCGCGACGAGGAGAGCTGCCAGGTGATTCCGCATCCCCATGCAGGGGCTCGCGAGCGCCCTGGCCCGCAGTGCCCAGACCACGCGCCACAGGAGGTGGTGGCGCCAGCACCTCAAGAACCAGCACCGCAGGCGCAGGGGGCGCCTGCGATCGCGAGTGTGGCTGGGTGTCGTGCCCTAGCTCCTGAGCTATGGCGCCTCGTCTAGCCCAGCAAGTTCAAGCCGTACCTGCCTCCGCGCTACGACGGCACCACCGACCCCACGGAGTTCCTCGAACTCTATGAGCTGAGCATCCAGGCGTCCAATGGCACCGAGTAGGTCATGGCGAACTGGTTCCCCATGGCTCACAAAGACGGCGCACGCTCCTGGCTCCTGAACCTCCCCGTGGGATCCATCTCTTCCTGGGAAGAGCTTCGCGAGCGTTTCCTCGCCAACTTCCAAGGCACCCCGCGACCGAGCCCCGGCAGCTGCTGATCTGCGCCGCGTGAGGCAGCAGCTGGGAGAGACCCTGCAAAAGTACATCCAACGCTTCAACACCATGCGCCTTCGGATCCCTAGGGTCTCGGACGAGGCCATCATCTCCGTGTTCTCCGATGGCGTCCGCGACGTCAGGATGAGGGAGGAGCTCGCCATTCACGAAGACCTGTGCACAGCCCTCGAGATGTTCAAGCTCGCGACGAAGTGCGCCAGGGCGGAGGAAGGACGCCTCTCTCTCTAGGAGCTGCCTGAGGCGGAGGCGGACGACAAGAAGATCAAGGCCAACGAATCAAAGCGCAAGGGACCCGCCGTGCTAGCTGCGGAGCCAGAAGTGAAGCGTGGCTGCGGCTACGATGACCTCCCCAAAGACAACCGACCATACTTCGTCTTCCGTAACGTCCATAGTCACAACACTAACGACTGCCAGGAGCTCAGGGCGATGCGCGGCGGGCGCGTCGGGCAGCGCCCTGAGCGTGACAACCGCGGCTACGGTCGTGGAGGAGGCCGAGGAGGAGGATGTTGGGAAGGCATGAACTCGCGCCAAGGGTGGCGTGAACAGCCTCGTGAGGACCACTGGCAGGAGCAGCCTCGTGACGCCCCCTGGCGCGACCAGCCTCGTGAGGGTCGCCCTCAGGGCAATGGGGGCTTGCCCCCGCTGCCACCACCGCCAAGAAGGAACGACGACGACCACCAGGGAGACGGGGCAGGGGGCTTCCAGGAGCCGCGTGTAGTTGCATGCATCTGGGGAGGAGCCCATGCCCCGGCTTCCCATCGCATCTTCAAGCAGTTTACCCGTGAGGTGAACACGATGCTTCCCAGGCCTGACGCCGCGCGCAAGCTCAGGTGGACCAAGCAAGTCATCGCCTTCGACCCCAAGGACCATATCAAGTGCACTGCGGCCCTAGGCGCCCTCCCGATGCTCTGCACCCCGACCATCAGCAACGTCCTTGTGACCAAGACACTCATCGACGGCGGAGCAGGACTCAACGTCCTCTCCGTCCAGACCTTCGAGACGCTCCAGGTTCCCTACGATCAACTCCACCCAACCAAGCCATTCTACGGAGTCACGAATGGCTCCACACTCCCGATGGGGTAGGTCCACCTCCCCCTCACCTTTGGTGACCGCGACAACTACCACACCGAGCTCATTGACTTCGACGTCGCCAACATCCACCTCCCGTACAACGCCATCCTTGGGTATCCTGCCCTCGCCAAGTTCATGGCGGCGACCCATCATGGCTACAACGTCCTCAAGATGCCCAGGAGCAGCGGAGTCATCACGATCGTCTCCGACAAGAAAGATGCGGTGCGTTCCCCGAAGCGCGCCTACCAGACCACGGCGGTCGAATGCTTCGATGAAGATGGAGTTGTCCTCGCCCTGCAGACCGCCCCCAAAAAGAAGAAGAACCTACCCGTCAACGGACCTCAGGACGCAGGGACTCCTGACGGCCTGGCCTCAGCACTTGCGCCTGCTGACGAGGCGCCCTCCACCCTCGCATAGGGGGACGCGCCCGACGCCCCTCTCGTCCTCGGCTCGGGGGCTATCCTCTGGAGTGTCTCCGGACTGACCGACGTCTCAAGAGAGGTGTTCGGGCACCAACTGCAAGCGTGTCTTGACGCGCGTTTTTGTGAGCCCAGCGTGAACCGTTCAGCGCTGGGGGCTCAGGACTTCATCGACCAAGTTACCGAGGAACTTCAGTACGCAAGACTCATCCTCGGTGGGCGTAACCGCACAACCTCAAGTTCACCTGCTCGCGGCCCGAGCGACCACTTCCGCGTCTGCGTTGACATCGCGGGTCTCAATCAAGTCGCCTCTCACAAGCCCTTCTCGCCGACGGCGGTCGGCCAGAGGATGGCCCTCCCCTGCAGCTACGTCTGCACACTCTCCGGCTTCCGCAACGGAGCAGCCACGTTCCAGCATGTCGCGCAGCAGGCCTTGGGGGCTCGGGAGGCTCAGTGGCAGGCGGTCCCGACGGAGCGAGAACCGGACCCGCACGACCACTGAGAGCCTTCAGAGCCCCTGGGCCTCAGGAGCCCGACGATCCTCAAGAACGACCCTGTAATGCCTCGGATGTAATACTTTCCCTTTTGGGCATATAATATATCTCCGGCTTCATCAATTCCATTCCGGGTTCTTTGTCTTTCGGGTTTTTGTCGTTTTGTTGTGTGCGTGTGTGGCATTCATTCATATCATGTAGTCTATGCATCGCATTGCATTTGTGTTGTTGTTTGCATCCGGTTCCACGCGTTCCTTCCCGTTGTCCGTTTCGCGTTCCAGAGCTCCCTCACGTGTCCGTGGCGTCCCGTAGGCCTACTTTGTTGTTTGGCCGTGTAACGTTTCCGGTTTGGCGCGAGTCTTGTCGTGTGTTATTGTTTTGGTATGTGTAACCCGCCTGTCAAATCTCGTCGCGTTTCGAGTCCGTTTGCTACCCCAACAGTTATTCTCGTGGGCTCAAAGTGCCTCCACTTTGAGGCCCAAGACACCCCTCCAACAGCCCACCAACCACTCCTAGCCACTTCTATCATCTAGGCCATCCAATCCTGATCGTGTGGCCGAAAACCGCACTCCATTTGGACAACCCTAACCCCTTGTGCCTATATATTTGTCCACTCCCCCAAATTTTGCCCCAAATTAAGGAAACCCTAGCTCCCCTAGCCACTTCTCTTCCACCTCCAGCCACCTCGTCGGAGTTCCGCCGGAATTTCGCCGGAGTTCGCCGGACCCTCGCCGGAGCTCCATCGCAGCCACCCCTCACCTCATCCTCCCAACCACCCTCCTCTCACCTCACCATCCCCATCGACCCGATCCTGCAGTTCAGCAGCCACCCCGCCGTATTTCTCCATCGATCGAAGCCGCGCCAGGCCAGATCCGCTCGAGCTGCTCCGCCGCCTCCGTTCGAAACCACAGCGCCGCCGCCTGCGACCTGGGATCGAACTGATCTGGCGGTCAACGCCCGAGCCGCAGGACCTCCGATCCGATCCATCCGCAGGCCCCGCCTGGGACGTTCCCTCCACCAAGCCCGCGTCGCCAGCGCCCGCCTCAACTCCAGTGATCTGGATCCCTCGCCCCCTCCAGGCCCGAGCCTCCCGTCGCAGGCCGCTCCCGCGCGCCACCGGGCCCAAGCCGCAGGCCGCTCCCGCCTCGCTGGGCCTCTCCAGCCGCAAGGGCCCGCTCCACCGCGCGCTGCCGGCTGGGCCGCCCCAGCCACCTCCGCCGCATCGCTCCGTGGGCCGAGGCCCAGCCTCTCCCGTCCGAGCCGCTGACACCGCGCCGGGCCTCCAGGCCAGTCCCGCCGCCGCCTGGGCCGCATCGCCAGCCTCCGCGCGGCCCGAGCCGCTCCACCGCCAGTCCGTCGCGGGCCGCCTTCACCTCTCCGTTCCGGCCCGTTTTCCTCCAGATCTAGGTTGATTTCATACCCCTAAGCCCAGATTTGTTTGTGTCTAATGCATTTTTCCAACTGTGATATCTTTTTGTGTGGAGCTCCGATTTACGCAAATGACATGTCCAGACGTTCGTGGTGATTAGCACTACGTTTCATTCCTTTGTGCCATGCATGTTTGAGATCATCTAGATGCTTTAATATTCGTTGCAAGAGTGCATCCCGTTATAAACTGCTGCTATGTGTTGTTTTTATGTCACCTTTGCATAGTGATAACTTGGTGCTCGTTTATCCGAATGATGCAAATGACATGTCCACGTGTTCGTCTTGCCATGCTCTACATGTTGTTTGTGTTAGGTTGCATGATAGATTTATTCTTGCCATGGTTATCCGTGTTGCAAAGTGCTATGTGGCTGTTTAGTTGTTTAACTTGTTATGAGATGCCATCTTGTTGAGCTCATTGCTATCGTTGTAATTATCTCCATGATGCATGCTTGTATGTTTCGGAATCACCATCATGTGTACTTTGATGTGGTGCTAACCACTTGCCATGTTTAGTTTTGAGGTGACTTAAACTTGCTCTCCAAGATGCCATGATGAAACTGCTGTTTTAACACTTAGTGTTTTTTCACTAAGTCTGGAATCTGTAATGTTCCGATGCCATGTTTGCTTGCTGTTCTAGGACAAACCATGATAGTTTTGGGGTGACTCTTGATGGTTCCTTGTAGTATATATTGTTGGCTATCCATTCATGTTCTCACATGCTTATTTGAGTGGCTGTAGCATATTTATCTTTTGCTCCAAAGTTTCAATAAAATTCTGTTGTCATGATTTTGTTGTCAAGTTCAATATGTCCAAGCTTGTTGCTATTGATCCGTGGCTCCTTTAGGGGTGCACCTTTGGACTTATTTGCTGTAGGATATGTCTAGTTTATGTTCATGCTCTTTTCCATTGTGTTTGAGTGCTGTAGCTTATTTATCTAGTGCTCCGAAGTTGCTATGTGGCTGTAATTTACAGCTTGTGCATGTTTCTTGTTTCGGGCATAACTTTTAGCCCGTAGCTCCGATTTTAGCAAGTCTTATATGAAACTTGATTGATTTTCCGTGTAGATTCATAATATCCTATTGTTATCTTGTTATGAAGCTTTTGCTTGAATGCTATTTTTCCATGCTCCGTGTGCTCTCATAGTGCATCCATCATGCATCCATCATTTTGGTGTGCGCATTGCATCTTGTTGATTCGTGCCTTGTGTGATTGTATTGTTTAGAGCCGGAAGCTGAGACCGAGTAAGAATACGAGCACGAGGTTACCAACGAGGTTGAGCACGAGGACCCTTCTTACGATCCGAACGACAACTCTTCAGGCAAGATGACCGAACCCGGATACCATTACTATTTTTGCCTATTGCTAGAAGTCTCGATCTATAGTTTTGCCTCGATGCCCATGTCTTTCATGTCAGCCTCCTACTTGTAACCATGTCCATGTCTAACCACCCTACCTATGCAAACCATTGATTGGCTATACGTAGGCTGCGCTCAGCCCCTCTTATAGCGTTGCTAGTTGCAGGTGAAGTTGAAGATGCTTGCTTCATGTTGAAGTTTGTTGGGTTATATCACACTATATAAATGCTTAAATGAAATCATCTATATATTGGCAAGGGTGGAAGGCTAAGCCTTTTGCTTGGTGATTTGTTCCACTCATGCCGCTAGGAACCGTATAAACCGGTGTTATGTTCCTTGATTATGCGTTCCTCACACGGTTGGGGTTAATGGGGGCCCCTCGATAAACCGCTAAGTGCTAAGTCTTTTCCAGCAAGTCCCAACATTGGTACTATTCGCCTAAACAACTAAAATTTTCCGAGGGAGTAATTAACCTGAGGCTTAATTAATTCAACCCCCTTGGGCCAGTGCTCGATGTGAGTGTTGGTCCAAACTAGAGTCGTGTGCGGGGCCCCCCTTGGCAACTTGGGTTTTCGGCCACTGTACGCTGTGCTCATCCGGTCGTGGCCTGAGACTAGATACGCGGGCTACTATCAGGATGTCAGCACACCGGGAGGATTTGCTGGATTAGCCTTACCTTAGTTCGGAGTATCTTGAGCACGGGATTTCGAGAATACTCGGGTCTTCCCACCTTGGAGTTGCGACTCCGCGGATCGTGGGCTTGTCATGGGCCAAGTTGGAACACCCCTGCAGGGTTATGAACTTTCGAAAGCCGTGCCCGCGGTTATGTGGCAGATGGGAGCTTGTTAATATCCGGTTGTAGATAACTTGACACATTGTTCTAATACACTACCAGCGTGTGTACCGTAACTGTCAATTTCCGAATAGGGATTCGGGAGTTGAACACGGTGGGGTTATGTTTGTTGAGATTTAGCTAGGATCACTTCGTGATCATCTCTCGACTGAGGCACTTCTCTTCTCGCACTCTTTCATGTAAGCTAGTGCTAGTTGCTGCTGCAGACACTTATTCTTTTCTTCAGCCTTATCCTTACCCAAGGCTTAAATAGTCTTGTTACCCGGGAACGGGATTGCTGAGTCCTTTGTGGCTCACAGTTACTTCACCACACCAGATGCAGGTCCAGTGGTGAGCTATCCAGGTGATGGCACCGAGCTAGACTGGGAGTATGACGAGGAGCGTAGTCGATACTATGTTCGTTATCCTGATGATCAGTAGTGGGACTTCTACTAGGATTCGATCCGACCTGTGGATTTAAATTATGTTTGGTATCTTGTCATTTGGATTTTACCCTTAGATGGGTTGTGATGTTCTTTTGTATGATGATTGAAACATGTAATGAATTTGGGTGACGTGGCGAGTGTAAGCCAACTATTTTATGTTTTCCATCCCCATCTTTTACATGAGTTGTGCAAAGATACCAGACTTGCGATCATTCCAGCATGGGGTTATGTCTCTAAGTCGTGCCTCGACACGTAGGAGATATAGTCCCATCCTGGGCATTACAAGTTGGTATTCAGAGCCTTCTCCGACCTAGGAGCCCCCACTGATTGATCGAATCGTTGACGGTCGAGTCTAGGCACACACTGAAAAATATTTTGAGTCCTATATTATATCGGAGAGTAGGAATTCTTTGCTTCTCATCCCCTTTCTCTCTGTGAAGACTCCTGACGACTACTCTTCCCTCTTCTACTTTCAAAGCACCAATTTTTTTTTAGGAATCTCGCGAGTATTCTGGGATTGTTTCGATGTTCTTGTGACGAGAATATTGTTCTCGATGCCTCCTGACATTAGGGGTTGTGGCAGTGCCCCGGGGAGTTGAGCTTCGGGGTATTGTCGTCACAAGCATATCGCGGCAGTACTAAATACTTAAGACGGCCGACATCGAAAATCTCTCCTATACGGTTAGTGGAAAGATAACCCCGACATCACCCAGTACTGGGGAGGTAGTTCGGGAGTATTGCCATAGCTTGTTATAGTGGATGCTTTTCGAAGGTCCGAGGTAGACAGTTTCCGAGAAAGACCGGTTATGTGTTGAAGGATGGATACAGCTGGATGTAGGTTTAGAGTTGATTGCGCGGTGCTTCCCCTGTATCCCCAACACCTGATTGCATAACTGGAATCTTTCGGAAATTCATAGGTGGGTTTATCCAGTAGATCGTAGGCATTCTTCCAACGAATGCAGGTTAGCGAGTTCGGGGTTCTACATTGAGTGAAGTGGTTTTATGACCGATGTTCCGATCAGGAGTTGCATCTTAAAGGGTCCTTGGCTATGCTGATCCGGGGATTGCAAAACCCTTTCGTAACGCGTTCATATGCTTTCAGCACAAAGATGTTAGAACGAAGCTCCTATCTTGTGTTTGTTTCCGTCTGTACCTTGTTGTTTTTCTTATTTTACCTTTTGTCCCCTATGTGGCTTCTCGTGAAGATTGATGTTATCATTTAACTGAGAATTTCATTCGTTCCTCTTGTTCGAATGATTTCATTCGTTCCTATTGTTCGAATGATTATTGTGAAGACTTGTTGCAATTCATTCCATTGATTCAGCTTATACCTTCTATCAATCAATTGCTGATTCGTGGTCATCTCTTTCAGGATGGCTCCGAAAAGGGTTCCCAACGCTAACCCAGAGGGTGAAGAGGTCCCAGATCGTCCTCCTTCCCCTCCTCCTCCGTCTGAGGCTTGGAGAGCGATTATGCAGACTACAAATCAGAACACCCAGTTGTTGATCCAGATGATGCAGCAGATGCAAGCTAATCAAGCTAATCAAGGTGTTCCAGGGAATCAAGGCAATTTCTTCAACCAACAGCACCATGCTACTCTCAACCAGTTCTTGGCCAATAATCCAAAAGCTTTCAGTTACTGTGTCGACCCTCTTGATGCTGAAGATTGGTTAACCGATATCAAGAAGCATTTTGAGTGCAGTAACGTGAAGGAAGAGGACTATGTGAAGTTTGCAGCCTTCCAACTCAAAGACCAAGCAGCTGACTGGTGGCAGCAGTACAAGGACTCCAGGCCAGGTCGTGTGATCTCTTGGGAGGATTTATGCAAGGACTTTCGCTCTCATCACATTCCAACAAGTGTCATCGAGGGTATGCATCAGCAATTCCGCAACCTAAAGCAGGGCTCTATGACTGTCTACCAGTATAATGTCAAGTTCCAAAACCTCGCCCGCTATGCTAAGCAAGACATTCCTGATGCCAAGAGCAAAATCTATCAGTTTCGTGGTGGTCTCAAAGATGAACTTCAACTTGCTCTCACCTTGTTCGAGCCCAATGAGTTCGACAAATTCTATAACATGGCTTTGAAACAAGAGGCAGCGCAGCTTAAGATGGAGGCTTCTAAAAAGAGGATTCGAGATGCCGTTCACTCTTCCTCATCGTCTCAGTTGGCTGCGAAACAACAGAAATTTTGGCTTCCTCCTCCTCCAGTGATTCGAGCTCCTTACAACAACTCCAACAACTCCAACAGCAACAAGAACTCTAGTGGACGTGGTTTCTCCCACCCAACCAACCCGAGCAACCAGTCGAAGAACCAGTTTCAGTCTCAAGGCTCAAAGTCAAGTGGTTCTCATTTCCGTCCTCTGTCAGAAGTTGTCTGCAACAAGTGCTCTCAGAAAGGTCACTATGCCAACAGATGTCCCAACCCAAGGCGCCTTCCGCCACCTCCACCTGTCAGTACAGCGATTGTCAAGCATAATCCAAAGTCTGCAAGGGTGAATCTGATGAGTGCAGCTGAAGCGGAGAATTCTTCTGATGTGATTTTGGGTAACCTCTCAGTTAACTCTTTTCCTGCAAAAGTCTTGTTCGATTTAGGTGCTTCACATTCTTTCATGTCAAGACCTTTTGCATTGTGACATGATATACCATTGCAAGCTTTGCCTAGACCGATGTATGTGCTTTCTCTGGGTTTGCTTATGAACTCCAACAACTTCGTTCCGAATGTGTCTATTCGCATGGGTGATTATCGATTTCTGGCTAATCCGGCGGTTCTTGGTAATTCTGACATTAACCTCATCCTCGGGATGGACTGGCTTTCTCAGCATGATGCTCACATTGATTGTGCACAGAAGGAAGTCAAGATGACTCATCCCGATGAAGATGTGATTATCTTCGCCTCCAGGGATAACACTATCAGGCTTTTCTCTCTCAATGATAAGGGCGAGATTAATGCCATATCTCAAATTCCGGTGGTTAACGAATATCAAGACGTCTTTCCTGAAGAACTTCCAGGCATGCCTCCACACTGTCAGGTGGAATTTGTCATTGTACTCGAGCCGGGTACTGAGCCAGCTTGCCGGCGTCCGTACAAGCTCTCTCCTAAAGAATTGAAGGAATTGAAGAAGCAGCTTGATCAACAGGAGTGTATGGGTCTCATCAGGCCTAGTACGTCTCCATGGGGCTGTGGTGTCTTATTTGTCAAGAAGAAAGATGGCACGGAGCGCCTCTGCGTTGATTACCGGCCATTGAACAACAAGACAATAAAGAACAAGTATCCGCTCCCCAACATCAATGAACTGTTCGAGCAGCTCAAGGGAGCTAAAGTGTTCTCTAAGCTCGATCTCCGAATGGGCTATCACCAAATTCGCATTCGCGAGAAAAACATTCCCAAGACTGCCTTCAGAACGATTTTCGGTTCATATGAATATACAGTCATGTCCTTTGGTCTCGCCAATGCTCCTCCTACCTTCTCGAGAATGATGCACTACATCTTCAACCCCTACACCGGCGAGTTTGTGCTTGTGTATCTGGATGATATTCTGGTGTTTTCCAAGAATGAAGAAGATCACGAAAAGCACTTACGTCTGGTTCTTGATCGACTCCGTGAGCATAAGTTCTATGCCAAGTTCTCCAAGTGCGAGTTCTGGCTCGATAAGGTTTTGTACCTGGGCCACATCATCTCAGCTGACAGCATTGCGGTAAATCCCGAGAAAGTTGAAGCAATTGTCAACTGGGAAGCTCCTCAGAACGTCAAGCAACTCCGAAGTTTTCTGGGTCTTGCCAGCTATTGCAGAAGGTTCGTTGAGAACTTCTCCAAGATTGCCAAGCCTCTTTCCAACTTGCTTCAGAAGACTGTCAAATACTTTTGGTCTCCAGAGTGTGAAGTGGCATTCAGAACTCTCAAAGAAAAGCTCGTCCCTGCTCCAGTTCTTACTCCTCCAGATGAGTCCAAGCCCTATGAAGTATTCTGTGATGCTTCTCTTCAAGGACTTGGTGGTGTGCTTATGCAAGATAAGAGAATTGTGGCATATACTTCTCGTCAGCTCAAGCCAAGTGAGAAGAACTATCCCACACATGATCTCGAGCTAGCAGCTGTGGTACATGCTTTGATTACGTGGAGACATCTGTTGTTGGGCAGAAAAGTCGACATCTTCACCGATCACAAGAGCTTGAAGTACATATTCACATAGCCGAATCTGAACCTCCGTCAGACTCGTTGGGTTGAAATGATCCAAGAGTATGATCCCAGCATTGAATACACTCCTGGCAAGGCGAATGTGATTGCAGATGCTTTGAGCAGAAAGGCATATTGCAACAGCCTTCTTATCAAGCCGTTCCAGCCTGAGCTTTGTGAAGCATTCAGGAAGCTCAACCTCCAAGTTGTTCCGCAGGGTTTTCTTGCAAATCTTCAAGTGGCTCCTACCTTGGAAGATCAGGTCCGTGAGGCCCAACTCAGTGATGCCATGGTGCAGAAGGTGAAACATGGTATTGCAAAGGGCACTCCGAAATACAAGTGCTTTCGTGTTGATGAGAGAGATACCTTGTTCTTCGAGGACAGACTCGTTGTTCCCAAAGGTGATCTCAGGAAGCTCATGATGGAAGAAGCACATGATTCTCTCCTTTCCATTCATCCTGGCAGTTCCAAGATGTACCAAGACCTCAAGCAATCTTACTGGTGGACACGCATGAAAAGGGAAATTGCCCAATTCGTGAATGAATGTGATGTTTGCAGAAGAGTGAAAGCAGAACATCAACGTCCAGCCGGTCTTCTCCAACCTCTTCCTATTCCCGAGTGGAAGTTCAACCACATTGAAATGGATTTCATCACTGGCTTTCCTAAGTCCAAGAGAGGGAATGATTCTATCTTCGTGGTGATTGACAAGCTTACCAAAGTCGCTCACTTCCTTCCAGTCAAAGAATCCATCAATGCAGCTCAATTGGCAGAGTTGTATACTTCCAGAATTGTGTCGTTACATGGCATCCCTCAAGTCATCTCCTCAGACCGTGGAAGTTTGTTCACTTCAAAGTTCTGGGACTCCTTTCAGTCCGCCATGGGCACTAAGATCAGGTTCAGCACTGCTTTTCACCCTCAGACTAGTGGTCAAGTCGAGCGAGTGAATCAGATTCTAGAAGACATGCTCAGAGCCTGTGTCATATCTTTTGGCATGAAATGGGAAGACTGCCTTCCATTTGCCGAGTTCTCTTACAACAACAGCTTTCAAGCAAGTGCAGGCAAAGCTCCGTTTGAAATCCTCTATGGCAGAAAGTGCCGTACCCCTCTCAACTGGTCTGAAACAGGTGAACGTCAACTTCTTGGCAATGACTTGATCTCAGAAGCCGAAGAAATGTGCAAAGTCATACGTGAAAATCTCAAGGCCGCTCAGTCGCGTCAAAAGAGTTACTATGACGGCAAGCATCGTGATTTGGCTTTCAACATTGATGATCACATTTATCTCCGTGTTTCTCCGATGAAAGGAACCCAAAGATTCGGTATCAAAGGAAAGCTTGCTCCTAGATACGTCGGGCCTTTCAAGATTCTTGGCAAAAGAGGCGATCTAGCCTATCAACTTGAGCTCCCTTCAAACTTCGCCAATGTTCATGATGTGTTACATGTGTCTCAACTCCGCAAATGCTTCAAGGCACCTGAACGCATGATTCCGTTTGAAGAGATTGATCTTCAACAAGACATGTCTTACCGAGAGCATCCAGTTGCTATTCTCGAAGAAACCGAGCGCAAGACCCGCAACAAGTCCATCAAATTCTTGAAAGTCAAGTGGTCACATCATACCGACCGAGAAGCTACGTGGGAACGAGAAGATCATCTTCGTTCCGAGTACCCTTCCTTTTTCCAGTCCTAGATCTCGGGACGAGATATTTTTGTAGTAGAGGAGAGTTTGTAATGCCCCGGATGTAATACTTTCCCTTTTGGGCATATAATATATCTCCGGCTTCATCAATTCCATTCCGGGTTCTTTGTCTTTCGGGTTTTCGTCGTTTTGTTGTGTGCGTGTGTGGCATTCATTCATATCATGTAGTCTATGCATCGCATTGCATTTGTGTTGTTGTTTGCATCCGGTTCCACGCGTTCCTTCCCGTTGTCCGTTTTGCGTTCCGGAGCTCCCTCACGTGTCCGTGGCGTCCCGTAGGCCTACTTTGTTGTTTGGCCATGTAACGTTTCCGGTTTGGCGCGAGTCTTGTCGTGTGTTGTTGTTTTGGTATGTGTAACCCGCCTGTCAAATCTCGTCGCGTTTCTAGTCTGTTTGCTACCCCAACAGTTATTCTCGTGGGCTCAAAGTGCCTCCACTTTGAGGCCCAAGACACCCCTCCAACAGCCCACCAACCACTCCTAGCCACTTCTATCATCTAGGCCATCCAATCCTGATCGTGTGGCCGAAAACCGCACTCCATTTGGACAACCCTAACCCCTTGTGCCTATATATTTGTCCACTCCCCCAAATTTTGCCCCAAATTAAGGAAACCCTAGCTCCCCTAGCCACTTCTCTTCCACCTCCAGCCACCTCGCCGGAATTTCGCCGGAGTTCGCCGGACCCTCGCCGGAGCTCCACCGCAGCCACCCCTCACCTCATCCTCCCAACCACCCTCCTCTCACCTCACCATCCCCACCGACCCGATCCCGCAGTTCAGCAGCCACCCCGCCGTTTTTCTCCATCGATCGAAGCCGCGCCGGGCCAGATCCGCTCGAGCTGCTCCGCCGCCTCCGTTCGAAACCACAGCGCCGCCGCCTGCGACCTGGGAGCGAACCGATTTGGTGGTCAACGCCCGAGCCGCAGGACCTCCGATCTGATCCAGCCGCAGGCCCCGCCTGGGCCGTTCCCTCCACCAAGCCCGCGTCGCCAGCGCCCGCCTCCACTCTAGTGATCTGGATCCCTCGCCCCCTCCAGGCCCGAGCCTCCCGTTGCAGGCCGCTCCCGCGCGCCATCGGGCCCAAGCCGCAGGCCGCTCCCGCCTCGCTGGGCCTCTCCAGCCGCAAGGGCCCGCTCCACCGCGCGCCGCCGGCTGGGCCGCCCCAGCCACCTCCGCCGCATCGCTCAGTGAGCCGAGGCCCAGCCTCTCCCGTCCGAGCCGCTGACGCCGCGCTGGGCCTCCAGGCCAGTCCCGCCGCCGCCTGGGCCGCATCGCCAGCCTCCGCACGGCCCAAGCCGCTCCACCGCCAGTCCGTCGCGGGCCGCCTTCGCCTCTCCGTTCCGGCCCGTTTTCCTCCAGATCTAGGTTGATTTCATACCCCTAAGCCCAGATTTGTTTGTGTCTGATGCATTTTTCCAACTGTGATATCTTTTTGTGTGGAGCTCCGATTTGCGCAAATGACATGTCCAGACGTTCGTGGTGATTAGCACTACGTTTCATTCCTTTGTGCCATGCATGTTTGAGATCATCTAGATGCTTTAATATTCGTTGCAAGAGTGCATCCCGTTATAAACTGCTGCTACGTGTTGTTTTTATGTCACCTTTGCATAGTGATAACTTGGTGCTCGTTTATCCGAATGATGCAAATGACATGTCCACGTGTTCGTCTTGCCATGCTCTACATGTTGTTTGTGTTAGGTTGCATGATAGATTTATTCTTGCCATGGTTATCCTCGTTGCAAAGTGCTATGTGGCTGTTTAGTTGTTTAACTTGTTATGAGATGCCATCTTGTTGAGCTCATTGCTATCGTTGTAATTATCTCCATGATGCATGCTTGTATGTTTCGGAATCACCATCATGTGTACTTTGATGTGGTGCTTACCACTTGCCATGTTTAGTTTTGAGGTGACTTAAACTTGCTCTCCAAGATGCCATGATGAAACTGCTGTTTTAACACTTAGTGGTTTTTCACTAAGTCTGGAATCTGTAATGTTCCGATGCCATGTTTGCTTGCTGTTCTAGGACAAACCATGATAGTTTTGGGGTGACTCTTGATGGTTCCTTGTAGTATATATTGTTGGCTATCCATTCATGTTCTCACATGCTTATTTGAGTGGCTGTAGCATATTTAACTTTTGCTCCAAAGTTTCAATAAAATTCTGCCGTCATGATTTTGTTGTCAAGTTCAATATGTCCAAGCTTGTTGCTATTGATCCGTGGCTCCTTTAGGGGTGCACCTTTGGACTTATTTGCTGTAGGATATGTCTAGTTTATGTTCATGCTCTTTGCCATGGTGTTTGAGTGTTGTAGCTTATTTATCTAGTGCTCCGAAGTTGCTATGTGGCTGTAATTTACAGCTTGTGCATGTTTCTTGTTTCGGGCATAACTTTTAGCCCGTAGCTCCGATTTCAGCAAGTCTTATATGAAACTTGATTGATTTTCCGTGTAGATTCATAATATCCTATTGTTATCTTGTTATGAAGCTTTTGCTTGAATGCTATTTTTCCATGCTCCGTGTGCTCTCATAGTGCATCCATCATGCATCCATCATTTTGGTGTGCGCATTGCATCTTGTTGATTCGTGCCTTGTGTGATTGTATTGTTTAGAGACGGAAGCTGAGACCGAGTACGAATACGAGCACGAGGTTACCAACGAGGTTGAGCACGAGGACCCTTCTTACGATCCGAACGACAACTCTTCAGGCAAGATGACCGAACCCGGATACCATTACTATTTTTGAGTACTGCTAGAAGTCTCGATCTATAGTTTTGCCTCGATGCCCATATCTTTCATGTCAGCCTCCTACTTGTAACCATGTCCATGTCTAACCACCCTACCTATGCAAACCATTGATTGGCTATACGTAGGCTTTGCTCAGCCCCTCTTATAGCGTTGCTAGTTGCAGGTGAAGTTGAAGATGCTTGCTTCATGTTGAAGTTTGTTGGGTTATATCACACTATATAAATGCTTAAATGAATTCATCTATATATTGGCAAGGGTGGAAGGCTAAGCCTTTTGCTTGGTGCTTTGTTCCACTCATGCCGCTAGGAACCGTATAAACCGGTGTTATGTTCCTTGATTATGCGTTCCTCACACGGTTGGGGTTTATGGGGCCCCCTCGATAAACCGCTAAGTGCTAAGTCTTTTCCAGCAAGTCCCAACATTGGTACTATTCTCCTAAACAACTAAAATTTTCCGAGGGAGTAATTAACCCGAGGCTTAATTAATTCAACCCCCCTGGGCCAGTGCTCGATGTGCGTGTTGGTCCAAACTAGAGTCGTGTGCGGGGCCCCCCTTGGCAACTTGGGTTTTAGGCCACTGTACGCTGTGCTCATCCGGTCGTGGCCTGAGACTAGATACGCGCGGCTACTATCAGGATGTCGGCACACTGGGAGGATTTGCTGGATTAGCCTTAACTTAGTTCGGAGTATCTTGAGCACGGGATTCCGAGAATACTCGGGTCTTCCCACCTTGGAGTTGCGACTCCGCGGATTGTGGGCTTGTCATGGGCCAAGTTGGAACACCCCTGCAGGGTTATGAACTTTCGAAAGCCGTGCCCGCGGTTATGTGGCAGATGGGAGCTTGTTAATATCCGGTTGTAGATAACTTGACACATTGTTCTAATACACTACCAGCGTGTGTACCGTGACTGTCAATTTCCGAATAGGGATTCGGGAGTTGAACACGGTGGGGTTATGTTTGTTGAGCTTTAGCTAGGATCACTTCGTGATCATCTCTCGACCGAGGCACTTCTCTTCTCGCACTCTTTCACGTAAGCTAGTGCTAGTTGTTGCTGCAGACACTTATTCTTTTCTTCAGCCTTATCCTCACCCAAGGCTTAAATAGTCTTGTTACCCGGGAACGGGATTGCTGAGTCCTTTGTGGCTCACAGTTACTTCACCACACCAGATGCAGGTCCAGTGGTGAGCTATCCAGGTGATGGCACCGAGCTAGACTGGGAGTATGACGAGGAGCGTAGTCGATACTATGTTCGTTATCCTGATGATCAGTAGTGGGACTTCTACTAGGATTCGATCCGACCTGTGGATTTAAATTATGTTTGGTATCTTGTCATTTGGATTTTACCCTTAGATGGGTTGTGATGTTGTATTGTATGATGATTGAAACATGTAATGAATTTGGGTGACGTGGCGAGTGTAAGCCAACTATTTTATGTTTTCCATCCCCATCTTTTACATGAGTTGTGCAAAGATACCAGACTTGCAATCATTCCAGCATGGGGTTATGTTTCTAAGTCGTGCCTCGACACGTAGGAGATATAGTCCCATCCTGGGCATTACAGACCCGCACAGCTCACGTTTTCAGCTACTGTCATGGAAATAACACGGCAGATGTCCGGTTTAATGGACTTGATAATGGAACCATCGCACGGGTTAGCTTGAAGGGGTTAAAAGCACACAAAGGACACAGAGGGTTTATACTAGTTCGGCCCCTTCGATGAAGGTAAAAGCCTACGTCTAGTTTGGTTTGGTATTGCTTGGGCGTCGATGAACAGGGAGCGAATCACTTGCCTGTGTCTCGACGGGTTGTTTCTTGCTTGTCCCTGAACCGTCGTCGGGTCGTCCCTTTATATAGAGGCGACGCCCGGTCCGGTTTACAGAGTCCCGAGGCTGGTTCATACTCGTGTCCGCCTCGGTCTCTGCTCTTTCTTCCTTATCTCTCAAGTTACATGATCAGGCGGTTTACAATCCGTAACTCTATACACGGGCCCTAATATCTCATGGGCCGTAGCCTTCACTAAGTATTACAATGATACAAATATATTACCGTAATTCGGTTCACACTAGCCGGTTCATACCTGCTAATAATATCCCTGACATTAGGCCCCAGAATGATTTGAACTTGTTCACATCAATCTTCCCAGTCTTGCATAATCTTCCTTCTTGTGTCTTCTCATTTTTGTAAACCGGCCATGACGTCATCCTTGAAAGTCACTTAATTTAACCATGACATCACTTCCGCATTTAACGCACCCAGCTGTCTATCAGCTTTGTTTAAGGGCCATCCCGAGAATCGAGGCGACAAAGGATCTTTATCCAATCTTCTGCCTCCTCAAATCTCGCGCATGTCGTTTCAACTCTGCCCATCTATAAATACCGCTGCCTCTGTTCTTTATCTCCTTCTGTTCGTTCTTCTTCCTCCATCGCCCGAGCTCAAGACTCCGTCGTCGCCCGTCGAGCTCAAGTCTCCGCCGTCGTCCGTCGAGCTCAAATCTTCGCCGGCCGCTGCATCGACCTGAGCGTGACCAGAGAAAACTCCGCCACCGCTTCTTGCTGTTCCAGGTATGTCATCTTCCTCGCTATAGATCCATAGCTCTAGGGTTCTTTCTCGCATCTCCGCCATTAAACCTCAGTGGTAGCTTCATCTGTTCATCATAGGTGCCAAGTTCGCACGTAGCTAAACCTTTAAATCTTGCCCTTTAACCTTGCTTCTGTTCCGCCGATGTATGCTTTAGATCTCGTCCTTTAGATTCATCTGCTTTGTATAAGATTCTTACAGTTCTTCCTGTAATAGTCTTGTATTTACTTTTCCTTTTCCTGGGTGCTCAGATCTGTTTTACTTTAGTTGCCTGCGAAAACTTGTTTCTTCACCTTTGTAGACCTGTAAAGTATGCTCCGGCTTAAACAGTCATATTCTGCTTCTGTAAAAATTCAATGACGAACGCGACGGTTTAACTCTTTTTGTGGTCATGAACCGGTAGTAATACATTTCCCTGTTTATTGTCGGGTTAGCCATATCATTAGTCCCTTGTCTAAACCGTTGCGGGATCTTTGCATATATCTTCCGGTTTATGCCACTGTACTCAAATAATCCGGGTTTACCTTTTACCCTTTCAGCACTTGTTCTTCTGTTGCTATGGCCAAACAATTTGTCTCTTGCAACTGGGTTCCTTCCGTTATTACGAAACAAGATTTAGTCAATGCTGTTGCAATCGGCACTTTAGGCCCTCAGTCCGTTTTAAAATGGCGGGCCCCAGGAGATGAATGTCCTCCTACTCCCAAAGAGGGGGAGGTTATTGTCTTCTTTGACCATATTGCTCGGGGCTTCACTCCTCCCGGTTCAAAGTTTTTCCAGGACGTACTTGCTGCTTTCCAACTCCATCCTCAGGACATAGGTCCCAACTCTGTTTCCAACATATGCGATTTTCAAGTTTTCTCAGAGGTGTATTTGCAAGAAGAACCATCAGTCGATCTGTTCAGGGACTTTTTCCACTTAAACTGGCGAACTGAGTTTACCAGCGGACCTCATCAAGAACTGGGCGGGGTGAGCATTCAGAAAAGAAGAGACGCAGTCTTTCCTCACGCCGCTCTCCACACGCACCCCAAGGATTGGAATAAGTCTTGGTTTTACTGCATTGACACTTCACCTGAAGGGGAAAATCCATTGCCGGGTTATCGCGAGCACCGTCTTCCGGAGGATCACCCCTTGCCGCAGCGCCTCAGCTCCTCAGAGTGGCCCCGGTTTGCCTCTCAACTTGCCAGGTTAATGGCCTTTATGGCCAATGGCTTAACCGGAGTGGATTTTATGCACTGTTGGCTCTCTTGGAGTATCCTTCCTCTGAGCCCGCGCCCAAGCTTGATGTATTAATATTCTGGTAAACCGGATGATCCTCAACGTTTTTCTAAGGACAAACTTTCTGAATAGGAAGTCACTGAGTCTGCTAAGAAAATGCTTAATGTCTCTTTAGAAGAATGCAGCCAAACCGGATTGGCTCCGTACTACAAGAAAAACAAACTGGCTGCAGTAAGTCTCACTCTCTGTCATATGTTTGTAATCCGTTCCTTTGAATCGTTCTTTCAATTATCTTTCACCTTTTGAACAGGCTGATGATCCTTTCTAGAAAAGGAAACCTCGAGATAAGGCCGGAAAACAGCCACGCCGGAAAGCTTTCGTTATCAAGAAGAGAAAGGCGGTTGTTGGCTCCGGTTCTCATGCTGAAGATGATGATCCGGACTCTGAGGTATGAGTTAATCCGGTTTTGACTTGTTTACTTTTTATCCATTTTTGTGTTTAACAGTAACTTTTCTCAGGAGTTGGCTGGAGGAGATAAACCGGCAGAAATTGAGGTAACTATTCTTTCTTCAGATTCGGAACCACCTCCACAAAAAATTCGTCGGACAGTCCCGAAATATCAGTTTTCTCACCCTTATGCTCAATTGGACCCAAATTTTCTTTTGAAGAAACAGCAACATGAAGCCCTTCGCCGGACTACCCGTCATAGTGGCCTTGCAGTTGAATCATCTGGAATTTCTCTTACTCCGGCTCGGAGGCGCCGCTCTGAGGTTATACTCTCTCCAACTCTTCTTCACCCCAAGGCCGGGCCTATACGCAAACCACTTAAACCGTCTGACCCCAATTACCAGGATACTCCTTTATCTTCTTCCGGCGAATCAACTGCCACACAACTCCCGCCCCTGAAAACTGTCCCAGGGTAAGTCTTTTAAATTTGTTCGGTTTATGATTGCACTTTGCTTTACAGTTCTGACTTCTTTTTCCAATTTCTTTCAGCAAGCCAAAGCCTAGCAAAAAGGCAAAGGCCAACAACCCAACTGCTAAGGCTGCTACTGATGATCCGGCGGTTGATCCGGATACAAACATCCCTCCAGAAGGCGAACCCACAATTCCACTTGAAGACCCTACTCCTATGGATCATACCACTGCCCCTGAGAATCCTGATTCGGAGAACGTCCATGAACCGGCGAGGTCTGCCCAGGCCGATCCTCCTCGGACTAGTCCGGCTCCTGCTAGCCCGGTCCACACTACTATTCCACCAACGGCAACTGCTTCTCCAGAAGTTCAAATAACTGGTACGGCTTATACTGCTCCTGCTGAGCCCACTGTCTTAGCCAAACATACGGCCAAAGCGGACAAATTGCATCAAGAAAAGGGTAAATGGAGTACCGAGCTGTCTAGCTTCGCTGATATGAGCGCCCAGGAGCTCTATTCCGGGTATTTGAACCGGCTTCACACTGGTCGAGATTATGAAGCAGGCTTGATTAACATGATGAAGGACAAGTATGAGGTAAACCTTTGCGTTTTTTTTTTTGCTTTCAATGTGCTTCTGTCTATACTGTAGTAGCCCCCAAGTTCCGGTTTAACTACGTTTAGAAGGTGAACCGGTACTTCCTGATTACGCAAATATTCT
This sequence comes from Secale cereale, assembly GCA_902687465.1. NCBI lineage: Eukaryota > Viridiplantae > Streptophyta > Magnoliopsida > Poales > Poaceae > Secale > Secale cereale. The sequence goes on from LR738709.1 coordinate 358,924,758, forward strand.
TACATTAGCCCCCAAGTGCCAGGGGCATAACTCGGTTTATGTGCCTGGGACTTGGTTGACTTTTGCCTGCGATACTTCAACTATCCATTAGCCCCCAAGTGTCAAGTAGACAACTTGTTTGTGTGCTTGAGACTTTGTCTTTGAACTGATGTTGTTTAATGCTTCAACTGCCCATTAGCCCCCAAGTGTCAAGTAGACAACTTGTTTGTATGCTTGAGACTTTGTTTGACTTTTTCTTCTTTCCACTTTGATGTTCCTTGCAGGCTGATTTGAACCGGAGGGCAGAAGAAATTACTGAACTCCGGAACAGACTTGTTGAAACGGAATCTGCTGCTTCTAAGGCCAAAAAAGACTTGGCACTGAGCTTAAAGACTGCTGAACAGCTGAAGAAATTCTTTGAAGAAGAACGGATCGCCTTTGAAGTTCAGAAGAAGGACTTAGAAAAAAGGGCAAAGGACGCTGAAGAAGCCCTTAATCCGGTGACTGAAGAGTTAACCGGTTTAAAGCGGCAAATAGAACTGATGACTTCTGCTGTGTTTGGTAAGTGCTTAATCTATATTCCTGCTTTCATCCTTGCAATTCTTCAATCCGTTCCGGTTTAATTGTGATAATCATATGCAGGGCGCCGTGTCACCCATCTTGGGGATGACTTACGCAAAAAACTCAAGGCGTCTTATACCCTGGTTGAGCAGCTGTATTCCGGCGCTCAAAGGGTCATGAGTGCAATGTCCTTCAATAAACCGACCCCCACTATCATCCAAGGCACCTTAGAGAAGCTGTCTGTTTTGCCAGTGCGCTTGGAGGAAGTGAAGAAATCTGCTGCTCGAGTCGGTTCTCTCATGGTGCTTACCAGAGTGAAAGCGTGGGTTCCGGACTTTGATCCGGAAGAAGCTTTGAATGGGTATCCCAATACTAAAGAAGATGGATCAGCTTTTACTGCGAAAGATCTCCACGCCTTGACGAAGGAGATGCGTCCTCTCGCTAGCAAGCTTGCTGCCGAATCAGATTTTTCCAGGTATCATCCGGGGTATGATTTACAGAACGAGCGGGTGGATCGGCCGGTTTATGATACCATCAATCTAATCCCACCAGTGCGCCCTCATACCTTCGCCCCAGATATCGATCCATCTGAACTCATCAATGAAGAGATGTACTTTCGTGCCTTAACGAAAATCGATTGGTGTGCCCCTGACTTCCAGCCGCTTCAAGAAGAGGAGGAGATTCCGGAACAAGTTGATACCCAGCCATCGCAGTAGGAGGAAGCGTAGTTCATAGTATATCTTTGTAGTTGCAGTCTTATTTTGCTGAACAATCTTTAATCCGTTCAGTCTTGCTATGCCTTGTAATAGGATAGCTGAAAACATTGTCTGCTTTGATCCGGATGCTCCAATGTTGCCAATTTTAATTTGGTCTGATATGGATTATCTTGCATATCATCTGTTCCTGCATAGATAATACTGAAAATATGTCCTAGCGGTTTTACCGCTAGACCAATTAAATTGCTCTCATAACATATATCAAACAAGTGTTTTGTTTGCACCAAAAATAACTTCATACCTGCCATCAAGCATACTTGATATTTTTAATCCGGTAGAATTTAAAATTTTCTGAGGGAAGCCTTGATAAACCCAATAATAATCCCGGGTTTGATAAAGACACCGGTTTAGATCACGCTAGAACTTTGTCCAGACATTTGTAGATATACTTGGCTTTTGCCTGATGGCTGATCCGGGTTATAGTGAACACTGGTTTACCTCATGCTGGTATTCATGACCCAGGCTTTTAACTCATGCTGGTGTTCATGACCCAGACTTTTAAACTCATGCTGGTGTTCATGAACCAGACTTTTAAACTCGTGCTGGTGTTCATGACCCAGACTTTTAATTTTGTAGATCTATGGTCAACTTCTGGAGTTGTCCCACTCCGGATTAGAGAAACATAAAACATAAACACCAGAAACGCAAATTTGCAAATAAAACCATGTAGTCGAGGCTTTTTATGAGCTGCCAGGCTCAAAGCAAGGTTCAGCCAATCACTGGATGCGGGTTCCATCCAGAGGGCCGGTCGATGGATGCGGGTACCATCCATAGGAACCGGATATGACCAACAGAGGTTAAGCTAGAATTCGGGTACAATCCTGCCCCCTGTTGGCCATATAAAACTTTGCCAATCACTAGATGCGGGTACCATCCAGAGGGCCTTTATGGTTCGGGTACAACCATAGGAAGAACTTTGCCAATCACTGGATGCGGGTACCATCCAGAGGGCCTTTATGAAACTTAGCCAATCACTGG
>LR738709.1:358927315-358975849 GCA_902687465.1 Secale cereale
TTTGCCAATCACTGGATGCGGGTACCATCCAGAGGGCCTTTATGAAACTTAGCCAATCACTGGATGCGGGTACCATCCAGAGGGCCTTTATGAAACTTAGCCAATCACTGGATGCGGGTACCATCCAGAGGGCCTTTATGAAACTTAGCCAATCACTGGATGCGGGTACCATCCAGAGGGCCTTTATGAAACTTAGCCAATCACTGGATGCGGGTACCATCCAGAGGGCCTTTATGAAGTGTCCTCTTTGGTCCTGACACGACCTTATGTTTGAAAAAAACTCTTCAGTGAATTATTGCTCCTGAGTGCATATGCCCTGCAAAAATCAGTTTAAACCGATCGATTTGTTTGAAATATGACATATGATAAGACATGTATGGTCGTCCTCAGAAGATACTTGTGTTGGACAAAAGGCTGAGCCCCCGGTTTACCGAGGGTGCCGGTTTATTCATTAATCATAATATATACATAGGATACAGTGGAGCTCCTAGCTCAGGTATAATAGGGCCGCAAGAGGGCGATGTTCCACGGCCTCTTTGTCTCTTCTTCCGATGTCCGCGAGTCCTTGTGTTCTCGAACGTCCACCAGGTAATATGAACCGTTGGGCAGATTCTTGCTGACCACAAAGGGCCCTTCCCAAGGCGGGGATAGCTTGTGCATGTCTGTTTGATCTTGGATGAGCCGGAGTACTAAGTCTCCCTCCTAGAATGTCCTGGTCTTGATTCGGCGGCTGTGATATCTGCGCAAGTCTTGTTGATAGATTGCAGACCGTGCTGCTGCTATATCACACTCTTCATCCAGCCGGTCCAAACTGTCTTGTCTCACCTGCTCGTTGACCGCTTCAACATAGGCCGTCACCCTTGGTGAATCATGACGGATATCGCTTGGAAGGACCGCTTCCGCACCATATACCATAAAGAAAGGTGTGTAACATGTGGACCGGTTTGGCGTAGTATTGATACTCCAAAGGACAGAAGGTAACTCCTCAACCCAGCACCCTGGTGTTCTTTGCAAGGGATTCATAAGCCGGGGCTTGATACCTCGCAAAATCTCCTGATTTGCTCTTTCCGCTTGACCATTGGATTGAGGGTGCCCTACGGAAGACACATCCAGGCGAATGTGCTCTTTTTGACAAAATTCTTCCATCTCTCCTTTAGATAAATTGGTGCCGTTGTCTGTGATGATGCTGTGTGGAAAACCAAACCGGAAAAATACCTTTTTGATGAATTTAACTGCTATTGCCGCATCACACTTGCTCACAGGCTCTGCCTCAATCCACTTCGTAAACTTATCCACCGCCACCAGTAGATGAGTTTTCTGATCTTGGGATCGTTTGAAGGGCCCAACCATATCAAGCCCCCAAGTTGCAAACGGCCAAGTTATGGGTATCATCCGAAGCTCCTGTGCCGGAACAAGAGCGCGTCGTGAAAATTTATGGCAAGCATCACACTTCCGGACTAGATCCACCGCATCAGCATGAGCTGTCAACCAATAGAACCCATGTCGAAAAGCCTTAGCCACCAAAGATTTTGAACCGGCATGATGACCACAATCCCCTTCATGGATCTCACGAAGAATATCACAACCGTCCTCAGCTGATACACACCTCTGAAATGCTCTAGAAACACTGCGATGATGAAGTTCTCTGTTTGCAATTGTCATGGACTTAGAACGCCGGACTATCTGTCGTGCCTCGATCTCGTCGTCCGGTAGCTCTCCTCGGCTCAGATACGCCAAGTAGGGCAACGTCCAATCCGGAATAACATGAAGTGCCGCAACTAGCTATGCCTCTGGATCAGGAACAGCTAGATCTTCCTCTGATGATACTTGTACTGATGGACTGTGTAGCTCATCCAAAAAAGTATTCGGTGGTACCGGTTTACGCTGGGAACCTAGCCGGCTTAAAGCATCAGCCGCTTCATTCCTTCGCCGGTCTATGTGATCCACCTGATACCCTTTGAAATATCCTGCAACTGCTTCAACTTCTCATCTGTAAGCTTCCATAAGAGGATCTCTTGAATCCCACTTGCCAGATACTTGTTGTGCCACTAAATCTGAATCGCCGAAGCACTTGACCCGGCTCAAGTTCATCTCCTTTGCCATCCGCAAGCCATGAAGTAATGCTGCATACTCTGCTGCATTATTAGTACAAGGAAACAATAAACGCAGGACATAACAAAACTTGTCTCCTCGCGGGGAAGTTAAGACAAATCCAGCCCCCGAGCCCTCTAACTGCCTTGAACCGTCGAAGTGAATCGTCCAGTACGTAAGATCCGGCTTCTCCTCTGGTGTTTGCAGTTCCGTCCAATCATTGATGAAATCCACCAATGCTTGAGATTTGATGGCGGTGCGTGGCACATATTTCAATTCGTGTGGGCTGAGCTCAATGGCCCACTTCGCCACTCTGCCTGTAGCCTCCCTGTTCTGCATTATATCCTCCAATGGTGCTGAACTAACAACAGTTATTGGATGGCCTTGGAAATAATGCTTTAACTTCCGGTTTGCCATGAACACACCATATACCAGCTTCTGCCAATGTGGGTACCTCTGCTTAGACTCAATGAGTACTTCACTGACGTAATAGACTGGACGCTGAACCGGATATTCTTTCCCTGCTTCCTTGCGTTCAACCACGATTGCCACACTAACTGCCCGTGCGTTGGCGGCGACATATAACAGCAAGGGCTCATTATCAACAGGGGCAGCCAGGACCGGTGCCCTCGCTAGCTGTCGCTTCAAATCCTCTAACGCAGTATTTGCCTCATCACTCCATATAAACCGATCCGTCTTTCTCAGCATCTGATAAAGCGGAATCGCCTTCTCCCCCAAACGGCTAATGAACCGGCTCAATGCCGTGATCCGGCCAGCGATACGCTAAACATCATTAATGCAAGCGGGCTTAGTCAAAGATGTGATTGCCTTGATCTTCTCTGGATTAGCTTCTATTCCTCTGTTTGACACCAAAAACCCAAGGAGCTTGCCTGCCGGAACACCAAAAGCACACTTCTCCGGATTAAGCATCATCTTATAGGCCCGAAGATTGTTAAAGGTCTCCTTGAGGTCCTCTATCAGCGTCTCCTCCTTTCTTGACTTCACCACGATATCATCCACATAAGCATGAACATTTCTCCCTATCTGTCCCTTAAGGCAGTTCTGTACGCAACGCTGATAAGTTGCTTGGGCACTCTTGAGCCCAAAAGGCATAGATACATAGCAAAAAGCACCAAAAGGAGTTATGAAAGTTGTCTTCTCCTGGTCCTTAACTGCCATCTTGATCTGATGATATCCTGAGTATGCATCCAAAAAACTTAGCCGCTCACATCCCGCTGTAGCATCAATGATCTGATCAATGCGACGGAGAGCAAAAGGATCAGTTGGACAAGCTTTGTTGAGGTCTGTGTAGTCCACACACATTCTCCACTTTCCATTCTTCTTTAACACCAGCACCGGATTAGCCAACCATTCCGGATGAAAAACTTCAACTATGAACCCTGCGGCTAAAAGCCTGGCCACCTCTTCTCCTATAGCCTTGAGTCTTTCTTCGTTGAAGCGGCGTAGATACTGCTTGACCGGTTTAAACTTCGGATCAATGTTAAGACTGTGCTCAGTGAGTTCCCTCGGTATACCTGGCATGTCAGAAGGTTTCCATGCAAAGATATCCCGGTTCTCAAGGATGAACTCGATGAGCGCGCTTTCCTATTTGGGATCAAGGTTAGCGCTGATAGTGAACTGCTTGGATGAATCGCCTGGCACAAAATCAACTTGCTTGGTCTCCTCCGCCGATTTAAACTTCAACGCTGGGTCATGCTCCGTAGTTGTCTTCTTCAACGGGGTCATATCTGCCGGATCAACATTATCCTTGTAAAACTTCAACTCCTCTGTAGCACACACTGCTTCCGCGTAAGCAGCGTCTCCCTCTTCACACTCCAACACAATCTTGCGACTCCCATGAACCGTGATTGTGCCTTTGTGACCCGGCATCTTGAGTTGTAGGTAAACATAACACGGCCTGGCCATAAACTTGGCATAAACCGTCCTCCCGAACAGAGCATGATAAGGGCTCCGGATCTTAACGACTTCAAAAGTTATCATCTCTGACCAGGAATCCTGTTCATCTCCAAAGGTAACTTCTAGGTCAATTTTCCCAACCGGGTAAGCTGACTTACCTGGCACTACTCCGTGAAACACTGTGTTTGATTGCCTTAGCTTTTTATCCGTCAGCCCCATGCGACGGAAAGTCTCATAATACAAGATATTGATGTTGCTGCCGCCGTCCATGAGAACTTTAGTGAACTTGTAGCCACCCACCTGTGGTGCTACCACCAAGGCCAAGTGGCCCGGATTATCAACTCGCATCGGGTGATATTCCCTGCTCCACACAATGGGCTGCTCTGACCAACGTAGGAATTGTGGTGTCGCCGGTTCAACCGCGTGGACCGCCCGCTTCAAAACTTTTTGGTCCCGTTTACACAAACTCGTGGTAAACACATGATACTGCCCACTACTCAAGTCCTTCGGATTACTCTGATATCCGGATTGCTGCTGCTGTTGCTGACGCTGCTGATTACCTTGGTTATTGTGATTACCTTGGCCCTGCTGTTGGCCGCTTTGGTTATTGTAACCACCTTGACCGTGTGGCTGATTGCCCTGGTTATTATAACCACCTTGACCATATTGATTATTGCCTTGGTTATTATAACCACTGTTGTTGCCACGATATCCTGATCCGGAGCCGTTCCCCTGGTGACCCGGACATAGAACCCCGGGCCTGAACCGCCGTTTGGAGGCCCGTTGTTAGAGTTGAAGCAGTTCATTACAGCTTCCATCAAGGGCTTGCATTCTCCTATAGTGTGTTTTGCTGGCCGTTCCCTTGTGATATGCTTCGGACAAGGCTGGTTTAACTCCTGGTCCCAGCTGACATTCCCTACACCGGTTTGTGGAGGCGGTTTGCCCTTATTGCGCTGAAAACTCCCTTGAACCTGGGTATTGGCCACGAAATCAGAGCCACCCTCTGCTTTTCGCTTGCCCAAGAAACTGGTACCAGCCGAATTAACCTGCGCCGGTTTACCAGGCTTGTTGACCTTTCCAGCCTTGTCTCCCTCTGCTTCTGGATACTTAGTCTTGTCAGAATCCCCGTATTTCACCAGAGCGCTCATGAGAGTTCCCATATCATTACAATCCCGTTTAAGCCGTCCCAGTTTTAACTTTAGCGACTCAAACCGGCAATTGTTTTCCAGTGTCACTATTGCTGTACTGGGATTGATACCATTCGAAGAGTGCAAGATCTCTGACACTCGCCGCACCCATGCACTTGTAGACTCTTGTTCTCCTTGCACACAGGCTGCTAGATCTACTATCGACATTGGCTGCTTGCATGTATCCTTGAAGTTCTTGATAAACTGGCGACGTAGCTCTCCCCATGACCCGATAGAATTAGGGGGTAAACCCTTTAGCCAGGTCCGGGCTGTACCTTCAAGCATCATGGTAAAGTATTTCACACAAGCCGCTTCATCCACGTCCAACATTTCCATGGCCATCTCATAACTCTCCACCCAAGCCTCTGGAGCCAAATCTGCTGTGTAGTTAGGCACCTTACGTGGACCTTTAAAATCCTTGGGCAGCTTCACGCTTCGTAAAGCGGGGATAAGACATTGCACCCCAAAGGAACTCGTTGTAACTCCTGTTTCTGCTGTGGTTGTGTGAACCGGCGTCGCTTGACGGATCTCCTCACGACCCACTGATCTAACCCGATTTGCGTCCTGAACTTGTGCATCTGCGCCTACCGGATTATTTTGTCTGTGACAATGTCGCCTGCGTTCACTACTAGACACTTCTGGTTCTTCCTAATGCCTAGTGTAACTCCGGCTGTAGTGTGGCGTTGAATGGAGCCTCTCCCTGCTATAAGAATATGCTTGATGTTGCGTTAATGCCGTGTTAAGCAAATCCTTGACCCTGCGTGCCTCCAACGCCACAGGAGATGTCCCCTCCATGGGTAGAGCGGCCAAGCGTGAAGCAGCAGCAACGATGTTGTCCAAGGGAATTGAATAATGACCCGGAGGGGTGGGAACATGAGGCGCAGACGTGATCCGCCGATCTTGCTCCGCTGTAGGCTGCTGAACCGGCTCATCCCTTACTGGGGGTGCCCTTCGGTTTACAGTCGGATCAGTGCTGGTCCCTGCTCCGGGTGTCCTGAAAAGATCTGTCGCCTCGTAAACCGGCGGTAGGCCAGACTGGTACTTCCGACTCCTTACTCCCTGTGTCGAGGCCTGCTCCATCCTTAGATGAAAAGCCTGATCATTCAGCTCCGCCTGCCTTATTGCTATCATAGCCTTCTCTGTTTTCAGATCTTCCCTTGTGTAAGATCGAAAGTATGTCTAGAGGGGGGGTGATTAGACTACTTGACAATATAAAAATTCTGCCTTTTGATCATGAACAGTTTTTGGCAGTTTCACAATTATGATCAATTCAAGTATCACCCTACACATGCAATTCTAGAGTATAAGCAGCGGAAAGTAAATTGCACATGTAGTAAAGAGAGGTGGAGAAGATCAAACGCAATTTGGAGACGCGGAGATTTTTCTCGTGGTTCCGATAGGTGGTGCTATCGTACATCCACGTTGATGGAGACTTCAACCCACGGAGGGTAACGGCTGCGCGAGTCCACGGAGGGCTCCACCCACGAAGGGTCCACGAAGAAGCAACCTTGTCTATTCCATCATGGCTTACGCCCACGGAGGACTAGCCTTACTCGGGGTAGATCTTCACGAAGTAGGCGATCTCCTTGCCCTTACAAACTTCTTGGTTCAACTCCACATCTCGAAGACGGAGGCTCCCAAGCGACACCTAACCAATCTAGGAGGCACCACCCTCCAAAAGGTAATAGATGTTGTTGATGATGATGAACTCCTTGCTCTTGTGCTTCAAATGATAATCTCCCCAACACTCAACTCTCCTCACTGATTTGGCTGTGGTGGAAGAAAGGATTGAGTGGAAAGCAACTTGGGAAGGTTAGAAATCAAGTTTCATATGGTAGGAATGGAATGACTTGATCTCAACACAAGGGTAGGTGGTTCTCTTCTCAGAAAGTGTAAGGTAGGAGTGGTAGTACTTTCTGGTGGCTCTCTCCACGGATGAAGAGGGGGTGGAGGGGTATATATAGCCTCCACACAAAATCCAACCGTTACACACATAATTGAACAATCTCGGTGAGACCGAAGTGAAAACTCGGTCAGACCGAAAGTTCAAATATAGTGAACGTTGGGGTTTTCGGTGGGACCGAAAATACCATCTCGGTGTGTCCGATATGAGTCAAAGGTAGGAGCTTGCCAGAATCGGTGGGACCGAAATCAACAACTCGGATATTCCGAAATGATGACAAACGGTTACAGAAGGTTGGCAGTCCAGTTTCGGTGAGACCGAACTCAAAATCGGATGGACCGAAATATCTAGGGTTTGGAAAAATAGCTGAGGTGGTTCATCTCGGTGGGACTGAGTTGGAAGAATTGGTTTGTCCGAAATTACTTATGAGTGTGTTTAGAAGTGAAAGTTGCTGATAGTTGAAGGAGCTAAATCACTAAGCACTTGAGCAACCAGATCATCAACACAACCTCATCCCCTTTTAATAGTATTGGCTTTTCCTATGGACTCAATGTGATCTTTGATCACTAAACCAAAAATGGAGTCTTGAGCTTTTGCCAATGCTTGTCTTAGCATTTTGAGGGGTCCACTTCTTCAGACATTTCCATACCCATATCATCGAACTTCTCTGAAATGATTCTCAAGTAGCTATTAGTTCAATGATATATATGTTGTTATTAATTACCAAAACCACCCGGGGATTAGTTGCACTTTCAATCTCGCCCTTTTTGGTAATTGATGACAACATATAGATCAAAGCTTCGACAAAGGATATAATCAATGAATAATATCGTCGCTTTGAGAAGTATGTGATAAACAAGAGCTCCCCCTAAATTTGTGCATTATTTAAAATTTGCGTTTGAATGCAAATGCACAATCGATTAGGATTATGGGTCACTCTTCCATGTCACATACATCTTGGTGGAGCGCACAAAATGATAAGAATGAGTAACATGCACTCAATCACCAAGACATGAGTAAATGATCATACAAGAAGAAATAGCATAGGATAAGCATTAAGCACACATTAAAGCATAGTATGACCAAGCACTCATTAAGGTAGCATCAAACGTAGTAGCAAGCACACTGAAAGTATCAAGAACCAAATGAACCAAATGTATCTCAAAGAAAACCGGCAAAAGAAACGAAAGAGCACTCTCTCTCTCTCGAAGCCCTATGATCTATACAATTTCTCCCCCTTTGGCAACAAGTTACCAAAAAGTTTGAAAAGGTATAGAGCTAAGCGTCACTGTGGGCTCTGCTGGCGGCTCCCGTCTGGGTAGATGTCGGAGTAGAAATAACGGCATCGGCGAAGACTTCTGCTGATGTCTGCGCTGGAGGAGTGGATGCTGGAGCTAGAGTAACTGCTGGAGCTGTAGGAGGTGCTGAAGTGGTAGCCCTGGAGTCAGTCACTGGGATAGCTGCTGATCGGGATCCTCTGGGAACCTGAGCAGTCTGGCGATGAGAGTCCTGGACTAGATCATCCTGCATGAGCTCTGCTCTCTCCTGCCTTGCTTCCTCCATGTCTGCCTCAAGCTTGTTGACGGACACCTGAATCTCAGTCAGCTTCACGTCCAGAGCGTGGATCTTGTCCTCAACAATCCTCTCTAGGCTCTCCTGAGATTGTTCAATGCTGGCCAGGCGTTGTTCAATCCTCCGGGTAGCTTCAAGAATCTGCTCTCCGAAGCTCTTTGGTTTAGCTGCTGCTGCTGCTGCCTCTTTGTCAGCTTTAGCTTTCTTAGCAGCCTCAATTTTGGCTTGACCTTCAACTGAGGTTGGATCCTCCTCATCCATCACAACAATGTTGTCTTCATGCTCTGGCTGTAGTGGCAAGTGCTTCCTATCCAACATGAATTTGCCCGTGCCAAACTTGGCATTGATGAGCATCTGAATTTGCGGGGCAAATCCACACGACCTCTTCTGGTCAGCTGCAGTCCTCTTAATGGTCTCTACCATTAAGTCCATCACCTTGAAAGGTGCCTTCTCATCAAGAATGTGCAGCATATTGATAGAATAGCCTCGAATCATGCGATGGTCTCCAGACTTGGGCATCAAGGTATGCCTCAGAATAGTGTTTGTGGTAGTGAGACCTGCCTGGAGATAGTACACTGAACCAAGCTTCCACCCTTCCAAATCAGCTGCGGGGATCTCCTTGTACATGTTCTTCATGGAATCATGGTTCTTCTTAGGAATCCCATAGACATCAATGTCGTCCTCTCTCTGCACTAGAGCATTCAGAAGTTCTGCCCATTCTTCAACAGACGAAGAAAACCTTTGGCCTTCAGTCATCCAGGTGATCTTGCCATCAGGATAGAAGTGGGCTGTGGCGTAGAACTGCATGATCATCTTGTCATTCCAATCTGTCAGCTTCTGACCCACAAAATCAGCAACTCCACATGCAGTAAAGCTCTCATGCACATGGGGAAAGAAGTCTCGGTGCTCTTCACTGTCAATGTAATCCCAGTCAACATACCTGGTGTCTGCAACAATAGGCTTCTTATCCATTAGCACGGTCTCATAGAAGTCCTGCTGCTCTCTGGTGTGGAATCTGGGGTCCACAGCAGTCCTTCTCCTCACGGCATATGGATCAGACTGTCTCCACAGCCTGAGACCTCTATCCTTCCTTGCCTTCATATCCTCAGCTTGAGGATGAGCATCGTTGTGGAGCGGCAACTCAGGACGGAGCTTCAGCAACACATGTTCTTCATCTGACTCAGACGGTGGCATCTCACCTTTGTTCTTCTCAGAGGCTGGAATGTTCCTGGTTGTCCTCTTGGGCTTGGCTGGATCTGCCTTGGCTTGAGCAGGCTTCTTGGGCTTAGAAGTGGCTTGAGCCCTAATAGCATCACCCATGAACTTAGCCTTCTGAGGAGGAGGCTGGGGTGCATCTTCTTCTTCTTCTTCAGCAGCTGCATAAACATGAGGTTCAGCATATACTACCCTCTTCCTCTTGAAAGTTTTCTTCACCTTACTTGGAGCTGGCTCTTCCAAGTTCAGCTTCTTTGCAACAGCTGACTGCTTGATCTTGCTTGTGCCTTTCTTCGACTGCTGCCCTTCGTGCTCTTTGGCAACAACTTTTCTCTTGGGCTTGGAGGTAACTTCCTCAGCAACGAAGTCAGAGTCCTCATCATCAGAATTTCTCTTATTTCTGGTCCTGGTGGCTGCAGGAGGCAAACCACTAGGGGTGCTCCTCTCTCCATCATCACTAGGACTACTAGCCTCAGGACTAGTATCTGCCTCAGGGATCTCTGCAAACGGTGACTCAGACCTGTTCTGGCTGTCACTGGCATCTGACATAGCTGACAACCTGTGAAAAGATAAGGTATAGGCAGAGTAGAAGAGTTATCACAACTGCAGAGGTTTTTGCAAAAAAAATGAGTTCAAAACTTAGTTTTGAGTTTTCACAGAATGCATTTCGGTCAAACCGATATTCAGTTTCGGTGAATCCGAAGTGTATAACAGAGGCTTACACACCACTTTCGGTCAGACCGAAGTGGGTTTCGGTCCTACCGATAAACTAGGGTTTCACTGAAACTAAGTTTCGGTCACACCGATTTGCACGACTCGGTTAGACCGAAAGGTGCAGTGCAATGGCCAGAGGCCAAATCGGTCATTCTGAGTTTTCGAAATCGGTTTCACCGAGATGTATTCCGTGGAAACCTAAACCTAAGAATTTCGCTCGAAACTAAAACGATCTGATCTGATGTTAAGGAGTTTTCCAATCGTGGAAAGATACATGGCAAACCAATCGTGCAAGAATCAGATGGGGAGCACGAGAGGGATCGGGACTCACCCTAACTTGGTGGAGTCCCTCTACGGCGGCAACGGCGCGGAGAAGAATACCGTTGACGGCGGCGGAGACTTGCGGCGAGGGCGCACAGGCGACGACGGCGACGATCCGAAGACCAGGGCGACGGCAGCAGGGGACTTGGGGGCGAAACGGTTTGAAGAATTAATCGCGCGCTGCCCTCAGTATATATATCCCCATACTGTCGGTGGGACCGAGTTGAAAAACTCGGTGACACCGAAATGTATAACTGCTGTGCAGTTACGCATATCGGTCACGCCGAGATTTTGAACTCGGTTTCACCGAGATGAAACCTAGATCAGTCTAAGCGTTTCGGTTGGACCGAGATGGAGAAGTTGGTCAGACCGAAATGGACTTAGAAGGTTTTGGAAGTCAGCCTTAGACGGATCGGTGGCTCCGAGTGCTCCTCACTCGGAGGGTCCGAAAATGACTTGTTCAAAGTTGTGATATGAGCATGAATAGAATTTGAGACAAGAAAGCATAGATAGCTAGGGAAGGTGCTTAGGCATTCTTGTCCATCCATTTGGCCAGAAAAATCAAAACAATCAAAACAACAAATGGATGTCCTTGAATGGATAAAATCATGCATTCAACATGCTCACACAATAAGATAGCAAATGAAATATGTGTCAAACATGCACAACCAAAACTCTAGCTACTAGCACACAATTTGTCGATGACTAGGTCATCTATATATGAGTATATTGACTTAGGAGCCAAATGAGAACATTTGATCATAGGTCATACTCATCGTTTAAGCACAAGTGGGGTTACCACTTTTACATAAAGCATTGATGTGTTCACATCATTTGGAGATGCTTTAGCTCAATTTTTAGAGCAAAGCTCCCCCTAGATGTGAGAACCCCTTTTAAAGGGTCAAACTAACCTTGGGTTGTCGTAGAAGACTTCATGTAGATGTTGAAGATGTGGATGCTCAAAGTTGATGTAGATCATCAAGAGTTGGGAGCTATCCTTTGGATTAGGGCACTTTCAATACCTACATGGGTTAGTCCCACAAGGAACAAACAAGGATATCCATAGACATAGATTGAAGTACACAAAAGATGATGTCCATGAAAGCAATGATTACCTTGTCCCTTGACTTACCAACAAGAGGGTTTGTGACTCCATGAATTAGTGCAAGATGTGGAAGTTGTTTGCACAAGTTCTTGCCAAAATGAATGTGAGTGAAGTATGTTGGCGGAGTCACCCTTCTAGTTCTTCTTCTTTGGGATCCACATCATCTTGATGGGAATCCTTGGAGTTGTAGTTGAGCTTGACGAAGTAGAACTTGATGTGTCCTTGGGAACCCACTTGACCATGGCTTGAGGTGCTTCAATGAATGCATCAATCTCCTCTTGAAGCTTGTCCTTGGCCTTTAGCTTGTAGTCTTGTGGTGGAAGGTCATCTTGAGCTTGTTCCACATTGGAAGAAGTAGGATCATACTTCTCCTTTTGAGAAACAAACTGTGGAGTAGGGTATTGACCTTCTTCCCACTCAACACCTTCGGCGTTGAACTTTCGCTCAAAACTAATCCCTTGATTCTTCCGGTGCCTTCCTTGTTTGCGAACAATTTCCTCAAAGTTCTTGCTTCCGGCAAGACTCTTGTAGACACCTTTCTCTATGATTTCCTTCAATAAGCTATTTTCTTGCTCAAGTGTAACTTGGCTTGAAACATTGTTAGTGGAATCAAGAGAACTACTAGAAGCAACAATATTAGGTTTAACATGGTTATTGTTACTACTAGAGGAAGAATTTTTCTTATGCTTGTCATGCTTAGTCTTAATAGGTGGCAAGAAATTAGACAAGAGAAGTCGTTTGGCAACATATGAAGAACTCTTCTTTCGAAGATCGTCATTGATCGCTTTTAGAAACTCATGTTCTTGCTCTAGAGTGAGCTTCTCGAAGCGTAGCTTCTCATGAGATCTTAGAAGCTCTCTATGATCTTCTTGAGTTGTTTCATGAGCTAACTTAAGAGTGTTTAGTTCTTTAGTTAGACGCTCAATCTCCTTCATAGCATTGTCATTTGACTCTTCTCGATTATAAAGACTACTAGCATTTTCATCATTACTAAGCTCACTAGATTTATCATGCAAGAGCTCATCTTCACCAAGCAAGTCATCCTCATCACTATCAAAGTCAATGAATTCAGGGTGTGTTACCTTGGGGCCTTTAGCCATGAAGCATCTTCCAATTCCTTCATTTGGTGAATCAAATAAGTCGTAGGAGTTGGAGTTGGAGGATACGAGTGCAAGTCCGGCAACACCTTCATCTTGACTGTAGTCGGAGTCGGAGTGATAGCTTCCATCGGATTGATTGTCGGAGTCAGAGCCGGAGACCCATTCACCTACATGAGCTTGATGTCTTCTTCTTGTGTAGCTCCTTGATGACTTGTCTTTCCTCTCCGAATCCTTGCTTCTCCGAGAGGGTCTTCGTTCATAACGATCATCTCTACTCCTTCTCTCTCTCCGAGGTGACTCATCTCTTGCTCTTCTTCTTGGAGATTCTTCTCTTCTCTTGTGGGGAGCCGTACACTCATTTGAGAAGTGTCCGGGTCTTCCACAATTGTAGCAGTTTCGATCACGACTAGAAGATCTCTTTTCATCATATGATCTAGACTTTGAGCTTCTTTCTTTGCCTCTATTCTTGTAGAACTTGTTGAAGTTCTTAACCATTAGGCTTATCTCTTCATTGGAAATTAACTTGTCACTTGAGGTAGTGGGAGCATCACTTGTAGCTTTGTAAGCACCACTTGACTTGTTGTGAAGCTCTTCCTTATCCTTAAGTGTCATCTCATGAGCAACAATTCTTCCAATGACTTCAGTTGGCTTGAGAGTCTTGTAGGTTGGCATCATTTGGATCAAAGTGCACACGGTGTCATATTTTCCATCCAAAGCTCTGAGAATCTTCTTAATGATGAATCGGTCGGTCATTTCTTTGCTTCCTAAGCCGGCAATCTCATTTGTGATGAGAGCAAGCCTAGAGTGCATTTCAGCGACTCCTTCACCATCCTTCATCTTGAACTTGTCAAGTTGACCTTGAAGAATATCTAGCTTTGATTCCTTCACAGATTCAGTACCTTCGTGCATTTCAACCAAAGTATCCCAAATCTCTTTAGCATTCTCAAGACGGCTGATTTTGTTGCACTCCTCGGGACACAAAGCATTGAAGAGAATGTCACAAGCTTGAGCATTGTTTTGCAACATCCGCAACTCTTCCGGTGTAGCTTCGCGATCCGGAACTTTTCCTTCCTCGAAGAATTCACCTTGTATACCAACACAAATAATGCCCCATGCGGCTGGGTTATGACCAAGAATATGCATTTTCATTTTATGCTTCCAACTAGCAAAATTTGTACCATCAAAGTAAGGACCTCTACGATAAATACCCTCACTAGACGCCATACTCTCCTAGGTTGTGAAACCAAGCTTATGGAGTCCAATGCAATGGAAACCAAAACAATGGAGACCAAAGCTCTGATACCACTTGTAGGATCGAAAGTATGTCTAGAGGGGGGTGATTAGACTACTTGACAATATAAAAATTCTGCCTTTTGATCATGAACAGTTTTTGGCAGTTTCACAATTATGATCAATTCAAGTATCACCCTACACATGCAATTCTAGAGTATAAGCAGCGGAAAGTAAATTGCACATGTAGTAAAGAGAGGTGGAGAAGATCAAACGCAATTTGGAGACGTGGAGATTTTTCTCGTGGTTCCGATAGGTGGTGCTATCGTACATCCACGTTGATGGAGACTTCAACCCACAGAGGGTAACGGCTGCGCGAGTCCACGGAGGGCTCCACCCACGAAGGGTCCACGAAGAAGCAACCTTGTATATTCCATCATGGCTTACGCCCACGGAGGACTAGCCTTACTCGGGGTAGATCTTCACGAAGTAGGCGATCTCCTTGCCCTTACAAACTTCTTGGTTCAACTCCACATCTCGAAGACGGAGGCTCCCAAGCGACACCTAACCAATCTAGGAGGCACCACCCTCCAAAAGGTAATAGATGTTGTTGATGATGATGAACTCCTTGCTCTTGTGCTTCAAATGATAATCTCCCCAACACTCAACTCTCCTCACTGATTTGGCTGTGGTGGAAGAAAGGATTGAGTGGAAAGCAACTTGGGAAGGTTAGAAATCAAGTTTCATATGGTAGGAATGGAATGACTTGATCTCAACACAAGGGTAGGTGGTTCTCTTCTCAGAAAGTGTAAGGTAGGAGTGGTAGTACTTTCTGATGGCTCTCTCCACGAATGAAGAGGGGTGGAGGGGTATATATAGCCTCCACACAAAATCCAACCGTTACACACATAATTGAACAATCTCGGTGAGACCGAAGTGAAAACTCGGTCAGACCGAAAGTTCAAATATAGTGAACGTTGGGGTTTTCGGTGGGACCGAAAATACCATCTCGGTGTGTCCGATATGAGTCAAAGGTAGGAGCTTGCCAGAATCGGTGGGACCGAAATCAACAACTCGGATATTCCAAAATGATGACAAACGGTTACAGAAGGTTGGCAGTCCAGTTTCGGTGAGACCGAACTCAAAATCGGATGGACCGAAATATCTAGGGTTTGGAAAAATAGCTGAGGTGGTTCATCTCGGTGGGACTGAGTTGGAAGAATCGGTTTGTCCGAGATTACTTATGAGTGTGTTTAGAAGTGAAAGTTGCTAATAGTTGAAGGAGCTAAATCACTAAGCACTTGAGCAACCAGATCATCAACACAACCTCATCCCCTTTTAATAGTATTGGCTTTTCCTATGGACTCAATGTGATCTTTGATCACTAAACCAAAAATGGAGTCTTGAGCTTTTGCCAATGCTTGTCTTAGCATTTTGAGGGGTCCACTTCTTCAGACATTTCCATACCCGTATCATCGAACTTCTCTGAAATGATTCTCAAGTAGCTATTAGTTCAATGATATATATGTTGTTATTAATTACCAAAACCACCCGGGGATTAGTTGCACTTTCACCTTGCTTGATCAATCTGGCCCTTTAGCTGAAGGAGCTCTGCATCATGTTGCGCTTTGTCTGCTTGAGCTACCTCTGCTATGGCTCGGGCTGTGAACTCCTCGACTAAAGTGGATAGAACATCAACGTGCGAGAGGGCCTGGCCGCTCCCCCCTGCACCAGCTTCTGCTGTCGCCCCGATCACCGTGGACTGCGGCGTAGGTTGTGAACCAGCCATAAAGACAGCCACCCGGTTTGGCGGGACAAAGGGGCCCGGAATACTATCTCTGTCGGACTCACCCTCAGACCGGCCATCCTGCAACTGATACAAAGATTCCGTCTCTCCGGATGAAGATTCATCGTCAGAGTAGACAACTGTCTCGCCACCGGACTCTGATCCGTCCTCGGCTTGAACCCCGTGAACTGATCCAACGAAAAC
The DNA here is from genome assembly GCA_902687465.1 of Secale cereale. Lineage (NCBI taxonomy): Eukaryota > Viridiplantae > Streptophyta > Magnoliopsida > Poales > Poaceae > Secale > Secale cereale. Next base: position 358,943,661 of record LR738709.1, read on the forward strand.
GTGCTTCATGGCGGGCTAAATCCGGGCCAATCTCGCACGCTGAGCCGGCTCGACGATGTTGGGGAAGATGTCCAGCTCAGATCCCGGTTCGCCGATCTTGCCGATGAAGACGTGGATGCCGCCGAAGGGAACCCGGTACCCGTATTCGATTGAATCGGCCTCCGGTCCCCAACCTGCGTCGTCGATGTAGATCCGGCCGCGGCGGCTCTTGGTCATCGGGCCGACCGCGTAGCCCTTGAGCCCTTCGAAGCCGCCCTTCAAGAACTCGAAACCATCGTGCGGAGGCCCCACGGTGGGCGCCAACTGTCGTGGAAATAACACGGCAGATGTCCGGTTTAACGAACTTGATAATGGAACCATCGCACGGGTTATCTTGAAGGGGTTAAAAGCACACAAAGGACACAGAGGGTTTATACTAGTTCGGCCCCTTCGATGAAGGTAAAAGCCTACATCTAGTTTGGTTTGGTATTGCTTGGGCGTCGATGAACAGGGAGCGAATCGCTTGCCTATGTCTCGACGGGTTGTTTCTTGCTTGTCCCTGAACCGTCGCCGGGTCGTCCCTTTATATAGAGGCGACGCCCGGTCCGGTTTACAGAGTCCCGAGGCCGGTTCATACTCGTGTCCGCCTCAGTCTCTGCTCTTTCTTCCTTATCTCTCAAGTTACATGATCAGGCGGTTTACAATCCGTAACTCTATACACGGGCCCTAATATCTCATGGGTCGTAGCCTTCACTAAGTATTACAATGATACAAACATATTACCGTAATCCGGTTCACACTAGCCGGTTCATACCTGCTAATAATATCCCTGACAGCTACCCCAACTCTTCTTCGACAAGTATCAGGTGACACTTCAGGTATCCAATCGACGGCGCCTCTCGGGCCACATCATCCTCGGACTGCTGGGGGTTGTTCCCCCGTAGTTGTCTCCCTTTTTGCATGATCAAGGCTAGATGTTTCTTTCCATTCGCATTATCTACATGATTGGCGTCCTCACCGCCACTAAGGTCATGAGCCCTTGTGAGCCCACTCACGACCGCCCCATGATTAAGGACTGGCACGGCGTCTGTGCTTGGGTCCGTCCCTGCAGCGTCGCTAAACCCAAGGGCTGAGCTCTGTCTCGCGAGCCATTCCCGTGACGTCACCTCCTGAGGTCCTTGGTGCCTTGTTCTCGCATGGGCTAATCATGGATGGGTAAGTAGGGGCTCCTGGCAGGTGCCTCGCTCACGCGGGAACCGCGCGCCGGTTGTTTTTCTTTTGGATCGTTGCATGAGAAGACTAGGCACGACGTCTGTGCTCGGGTCCGTCCCTGCGGCGTCGACAAATCCAGTGGCTGAGCTCTTTCTCGCGAGCTATTCCCGTGACGTCACCTCCTGGGGTCGCTGGTGCTGGGGCCTCCTCATGCGATACCCTCTAGAGATGCACTCGGCGTAGGTCGACACAACACCTCTCTTTTCACATTTTGCAGAAGAAGACTCAGGCGCTACCCGCCTCGGGGTAGGGTCTCGTGAGTGATGCGTAAGCTCATGAGAACTTCCTCAGAGTCGTTTAGCTCGTCCTGAGGAGGGCCCATATACACCTTGGCTGTCCTACCGTGCAAGCCACGTGTCAGGATGGGGCTGTACACGCCCCGGAGTCTCTCCCGGTGGGAGGCTCCCTCCCACGGTCCAGTGGAAGTACCAAGCTCCACGCTGGCAGATCCAACCGAGGAGCGGTTATGCCCACGAACCAGTGGAAGCACCAAGCTCCGCGCTGGCCGCTATGACCGAGGCGCGGTTATGCCCACAATCCGCGCAAGTGTGGTAGCTCGATGTTCCACGCTAGTTATAAACAACTGAGGGTGGCCCCTAGTGGTCGCACCAACCTCAGGGAGCTTTTCAGCTCACGACACTCACAGCTTCTCCTTGGATGGGTGTCGCGAGGGCGGCTAGGCACGGGGACTATTCTCAGGTCATGCCTGGCAGACGCCACCCTACCAGGTGCCCAGACACCTAGCCTTCTCGTGCCCCCATCCCAGGCGAAGGCTCATGGGCAAGGTATTGTGCTCGTTCTCCTTCATGAGAGTCGTTCCTACGTCAAGGGGGACCCCTGGGCATCGCGACCCAGGGGACTAACTGGCCACGTAGCCCCTCATCCCTTGAGTCTAGTTATGACGATAACCCCGGCCATCCAGAGGGCTCAATGGCGATCGAGGTATGCGCGGGGTTGGGCCCTGCCGACGGAGAACGAAAACGGGATTGCTTGAACGTCAAGGGGGGGGGCCTTGGGCATCGCAACCCAAGAGCCTCACTATCCACGTAGCCCCTCATCCTTGAGTCTAGTTACTACGGTAATCCCGGTCATTCGGAGGGCTCAATGGCGATCGAGGTATGCGCGGCGTTGGGCCATGCCGACGCGGAGCACCTAAGCGAACATGAAAGGAAGCAAGCATGGAAATCATCTAGCTATTACAATAATACCAAGTTTTTCAAATTCAAACAAAGTTCTTACGCCTTCCCGAGGCACTTGCACTTCTCTCTCTGAACAGGAATAGATCAGGCACTGCCGAGCGCATCCTCACCGGTCTCCACATCCTCGGCTGCGGTAGTAGTGGCCTAGAGGAACGCCTCCACCAACAACGTGACCTTCACCCTCAGGGCCTCGGCAGTCGTGCCCTCCATGATTTTGGTCACGGACTCGGACAGCGAGGCCAGGTCAAGGGTGGGGTCGTGAAGACTTAGGTGGCTGCACACCTGCGTCAGGACCAAGGTAAGGAGCGTGCGGCTCTCGACATCGGCTAACTGGCCAATTGCGGCCGCAACATCGCACAGGGACTCCACGAGCGCAGCAAGGAGCCTGGCGGGGCCTCCCTCTGGGGTGGCCAGCAGTTCCTTGAACCCTTCCCCGTAGGCGGCATGCAGCGCCTTGCGGGCCTCAAGATCAAAGGCGACAAGGGCCTCGGGACTCACCGCTGCCGAGGCCACAAGGGCTTCCTCCTTGTCGCGGGCGGCTTGGGTCGCCCTGGCCTCCTCAACTTCAACCTTCAGCTTCTCCAGGGCCGCGCGGTCAGCAAGCTGCTCCGGTTGCAGCCCGGACGTCTCAGTCTTCTGCGCCTCGAGCTCCTTCTCCAACCTCTTGAGCTCCAGGGCGCACCTAATGCCTTCCTCGCGGAGGGCCTCCAGCTCGCTCTACGCCACAAGGCAGCGTTTCTCGAAGGACGCGGCGTTGGCTCGCGCGGTGTCGCGAGCCCGCGTGGCCGCCACAGCTTCCTCTCGACCCTTGCAGCGACCGCCAAGGCATGGTCCCAGGAGGTCCGCGCAGACTCGTCTGCCAGGAGCAACTCGCAGATCAACCCCAGGCGCCCTTCTATCAGGTGGCCATCACCATCTTGCAGTTCGACGCAAAGACGACCCAGTGCGATGGAGGCAGCCTCCAAGGTCTCAGGACCAGGCTGCGCCGGCTGGCGCACGGGCACCGACAAGACCGACTGCTCAACCAGGGGCTTGGGGGCTCCGGCCCCCCTCGCTAGAGCAGCCGGAGCAGAAGCCACCGCAACCTTCCAGGAGGCGGGGGGACGCCCTCGAGCGACACCACTCCTGCATGTTCAGTGGCCTGGTCGACCGAGGCACCCAGCACCTCGGCATCCTTCCCTGGGGTCGCATCAGCAGCCGGAGGGGCAGGGCATCGTGACGTGACCTTCCCCTTCGCCTTCTTCATCACACCTCCCAGGCTGCTGCGTCAGGGAAAGCACATCAGGGACACGGCAACTAAGGATAAGCGAGAAATTACGCACTTACTCGTCGGAGGCGAGGCGCACCCTTCTCTTCGCTAGTAGGTCAGCAGCAGCCGCTGGCGCCCTGGGCGTGCCGATAGCCCGGGCCTGGGCGAGGCATGAGGCCACAGTCCTGGATGCGGCCGCGGTCGCCGGGTTCGCTGGCACAGTACTCCTCGGCGGAGTCGCCACCTTGCTTCCCCCCGACGCAGCGCGTCTGGATCGACGCGGAGTGGCCGCCTAGGACCGTCCAGCGGCACCGGCGCCTGGCGTCATTTCTCCGGCGAACGCCTCGGAGGAGTCCCTTTCGTCATCTAGGGTATCCTCCGAGCCCCCCTCGGCGCTCTCGTCGTCAGCACCAGAAGACACGTCGAACGTGGGCGGAGCGCTCATGGGCGCACCAAAACTATACACGGCCTTCAACAGCTAGGCCTTGTTAGGGCGGCTGTACGGCGGCAGGTGGGCCCCGGGGAGATCCCCCAGAACCATCCCCAGGAGTGTTCGCGAGGTGAACTCCAGATCGGCCTCGGCCAACACCCCTGAATGCACCTGGAGCCCGTCGTCGTCGCCCATCAGCTCCCACATGGGGCGCGAGTGAGCCTGCAACAGCGCCAAACGCTGCCTCAAGAACTCCTTCACAATCTGGCCCCCTTCAAGCCTCGAGCTCAGGTCGGCCTCAATCTTTGCCAGGACAGGCCCGGCAAGGGGGTCGGTGAGCTTCGCCTAGCTCCAGCCAGCGCGCTTCGCCGGACGGGCAGTAGGCAGCGCCAGCAGAGGATGGATGCGTTGGGCATCCAGATAGACCCACCTCTTCCGGTGGGATTCTATCTCCTTCTCGGCTATCATCAGCCGACAGCCCTGGCGTTGGAAGACGAAGGAAACACAGACCGAGCATGGCCCATCATCGTACCGGCGCATGGAGAAGAAATGGCGGAAGAGGGCGACGGTCGGCCTCACCCCCACGAGCGCCTCACAGTAAAAGGCGAAGGGCGACAGGACGAAGATGGAGCGAGGCTGGATGTGGAGAGCGTGCACTTGGTAATGTTCCAAGATGGCGTAGAAGAACTCGGAGAAAGGTGGCACGAGCCCCACGGAGATGCTATGGAAGAAGAAGGGGTAGCATGACTTCGACAGGGTCCGCGCCATGGTGGATCCGACCCAGATCTGCGTCGGGCCATGCTCGTTGTGGGTGCTCGACAAGAAAGGTTGGACCTCTGAGTAGTCCTCCTCCCTGGTGATGGAGGACTCCTCGAGCACCGCATCGAGGGAAGAAGCAGATCCAGACGCCAGCACGACAATCTCGTTCCTCTTCGCCATGGTTGAGGGAGCCGAAGGATGCAGGCGATTCAGGAAGGCAGTAGGCGTAAGGGGGAGAAATCCGAGAAGGAAGGAAGGAGAGCAATAACTCTCCCAGCGGATACGGCCCCTTTTTGTCAAGATGCATGGTTGCCGAGACGGCGTGGGGAGCAGGGTCGCCCGCGTCCCATCCAACCGTCACGCGCCAGCCTGGCCCGCAGCCTTTTTGGGGCCCGTGGTGCTTTGTCCTCGACTAAGACTTCGCCCTGAAGCCAACTCCGCGCGCGCCTTGGGCCTGGGGGCTACTGTCGGCGTCCTCAGAACCAGGGTACCCAGACTTGCCTGTCTGCGGGCCGCGACGCGCTCCAACAAACGGCCTGGTACGGCCCAGTTGATCGACCAGCTGTCCAAGACCCTCACGAGGGGGCTAGGCCTCGCGAGGAGAACGACGACAAGATCCCCTCAGGAGCGGCCTCGGCAAGGTGCTCCGGAGGGGTGGAGAATCCAAGGCCAAGCCTGCCTCAGGAGGAGGCAGTGATGTCAGCAGTGACGCACTGCGCCAGCGGGTGCCAGCGCCCGCCAGCAGCGCGGTTGCCATTTCGGTGCAAAGGGGACAGCGCAGCCGCTGGTTCCCAAGGAGTGGGGCAAAGGTTTCCCCTTTGGTGCAACAAGACCGAAGACCGCAAGGATGATAAGGAGGATGTCACCATCGAGCCCACCACCGTGTCACCGCCTGATCCATTTGCAGGCGAAGACCGCTTTTGCCAGGATAGGAACGTCCTTGTGTTCCCGCTCAAAAATGGCCGTTGTGGGATCCCTTCCCGCCTAAACATTTCGGGGGAAGAGGACCGTGGCCGCATATATAAGTAGCTAGAACCCCCACTGTGGGAGGGGTCGAACTAAGTGAGGACAAGTCGAACCGAGCCTAGCTAAGTAGAGCAGATCCATACACTCTGCCACCACATAAGGAGCAAGAACACTTGCCTCCTGACCCTCCTGAGCTCACAACCTGAGCTTAGGAACCGCTTTACTAGCTCATATTCCAGCCCGCTCGAGGCTAATCCACCAAAGCAGGAAGTAGGGTCTTACACCACACGGTGGCCCAAACCTGGGTAAACTCTTGTGTGTTCTATCTGTTGTTTGTTTGACTCCCTCCACCGAGACGAGAGCGAGACGCTAGGTAGACGCGAGCGGGAGAGATCTTCGTTCACGCCCCTGTGTTCGAACTTCTTGGGTTTTGCGGAGCCCTAAATCCGACAGGATCTCACGGGAACAGAAGGTTACAGCGGTGGAACTAGGATTTTCTCTGTTCTTCTGGTGGTTTCGGGGTACGTAGGCTTATATAGGAGGAAGGAGGGCACCGGGGGCCTCACGAGGGGTCCACAAGGCAGGGGGCGCGCCCAAGGGGGGCGCCCTCCCCCCCCCCCACCCTCGTGGGTACCTCGTGGCCCCTACTCCGTGGTTCTCAAGTCTCCCGTGCGTGATTTTCTCCAAAAATTTCTCTCCCGAAGGTTTCATTCCGTTTGGACTCCGTTTGATATTCCTTTTCTGCAAAAACCCTGAAACAGCCAAAAAACAGCAATCTGGACTGGGCCGTTGGGTTAGTAGATTAGTCCCAAAAATAATATAAAAGTGTATTACAAAGCCCATTAAACATCCAAAACATCATAAATAATAGCATGGAACAATCAAAAATTATAGATACGTTGGAGACGTATCACTGCAGACTTGTATCAACTCTCGATGCTCCTAATTTTGACACATCCTTTTGCACAAAACCATTGGATCGATTAGATGATGCCATCTTGGAACTAGTGCCAACTTGATCAGATTTTTGTTGAGGATTTCGCCATGAGTTAGAAGTGGTGCTATGAAAAACAGTAGCTTGACGTCGCTTAATTTGCTGCTCTGCACGCACAGCTTGGTGCACAAGATCTTGTATGTTGTAATAAACCACCATCTCTACACGATCATGGACCTCTATGTTTAGCCCGTTAAAGAAATGTGCCATGGTTGCCTCCGGATCCTCTATCATCCCTGTATGTATCATAAGCAACTCCATCTCCTTGTAATATTCATCAACACTCATATTACCTTGAGAGAGCCGCTGCAACTTTTTGTACATATCTCTTCTATAGTGCTCAGGAACAAAACATCGCCTCATGAATTCTTTCATCCCTCGCCAAGTCATCGGACGATGTAACGACCGGCAAATTTGGTTCCACCAAATTAGGGCGTAACTGGTGAATTCAACTCCAGCAAGTTGAACTTTCTTCTCTTCGCTATAATGATGGGCATCAAAAATTTGATCAACTCACATCTCCCACTCCAAATAGACTTCTGGTTCGCACTTGCCGGAGAACGAAGGAATTGAAATTTTTATGCACCCAATTCTATCATCCAAAGGAACACGCGCAGCTTGACCAACTCGGTCATGCGCTCCGCCACGAGCGGCAGCTTCAGGACGGGGCTCAAAGTGTCGCGGCTGTGGCGCGTACCCCACCTCATGATCAACACCGTCATCAAGGCCATCATCTCTAGCATGTGGTTGTGCCGCCAAACAGCGACCATGCACGACGGCATGTCCGTCGCGAGCTGCTGGTGTATAAGGCAGGGGAGCAACTGGAGCAGCCTGTGGTGGTGCAGAATTAGTCGTTGGTATATTGATGGTGTCCGTCAAAGCGTCGAACCGGGCAATCAGAACATCAATCTTTTTTCCAAGCTTCACCTCGAGTGCGTCATGGCATTGCTTGACGTAATTGCATGTGTAGTCAAAACCATCCCGGATATTTTGAGGAATATCAGCCGCGTACACTGGACGTACAATTTCCTCTGAATTAGCAGCAACCTCGCCATCTCTATTGACCTAGGTTGACATTTTGATCAACACAGCACCGTGAAAAACCCTAGCTCTGAATACCACTTGATAAAGACTCGACTAGATGTGAGTCGTTCATCGGCGCGACCTTTCACGGTACTAGTAGCAGCAACAAGAAATTCCAGTCGAGCGAAGATGCAAGACCGTAAGATCAAAAACTTGCGCCGAGTAGATTAGATCAACTCCACGCACAACAGCAGCAACAAAATCCTCACGGATCAGCAACAAAGATATTTGGTGTCCCTCGACATGGGAACTCACGACTAAAAATCAATCTCAAAACAACCTCCCCTCGTACACGGCTGTAGCCGACCTTTTATATAGGCGCAAACCGGCTTGCGTACAATACCTACCTAGTCTGGACTCTCTCTCTTTCCTATCCCAACAAAACAAGGAATTAAATGATTAATTGTCCGGCACGCTGATCACGTAGAGTAACTAACTTGGACTCCAAAGAAAACTAGTACGTAACTAGTAGCACTAGAACAAACGACTTGACCCTCTCATATCAATTCACCGGCGCTGCAATAATTTATGTAGCACATGGAGGTGGGCTTAACTTCCTCCTTCTTTGGTTATGTTGGTGGAACTTCAAAGCTAAAAGAACCAACTTGTAAAACATTTTGAAGATTAGATCTTGCACTAGCGGCCTCATCATATTCGGACACCGGAAGGGCTCCGAAGTGTATCGGGTATTTTTCGGAGCACCGGGAGGTTACCGGAACCCCCCGGGGAGTCTATGGGCCTTATTGGGCCCTAGTGGACAAAGAGGGCAGCAAGAAAAGTGTGGGGAGCGCCCACCTAGGCCCAAACCGAATTGGTTTAGGGCTTGGGGGGCCAGCCCCCTCCTTCCATCTCTCTTCCTCCTCTTTCCTCCCTTTTCCTAGTAGGACTAGGAAAGGAGGAAGCCTACTCCTACTAGGAGTAGGAATCCTCCTTCCTTGGTGCGCCCCTCCTAGGGCCGGCCTCCTCCTCCCTCCCTCCTTTATATACGTGGGGAGGGGGCACCCCATAGACACACAAGTTGATTTCTTAGTCGTGTGCGGTGCCCCCCTCCATTGTTACACACCTCGGTCATATTGTCGCGGTGCCTAGGCAAAGCCCTGCGTCGGTAACTTCATCAACACCATCACCACGCCGTCGTGCTGACGAAACTCTCCCTCAGCCTCAACTGGATCAAGAGTTCGAGGGACGTCACCGAGCTGAACGTGTGCAGATCACGGAGGTGCCGTGCGTTCGGTGCTTGATCAGTTGGATCGCGAAGACGTTCGACTACATCAACCGCGTTACTAAACGCTTCCGCTTTCGGCCTACGAGGGTACGTGGACACACTCTCCGGCCCGTTGCTATGCTTCTGCTAGATAGATCTTGCGTGGTCATAGGAATTTTTTTGAAATACTACGTTCCCCAACTGTGGCAACATGAGCCAGGACTATGCGTGGATGATATGCATGAGTAGAACACAATGAGTTGTGGGCGATAATAGTCATACTGCTTACAAGCATGTCATATTTTGATTCGGCGGTATTGTGAAATGAAGCGGCCCGGACCGACATTATGTGTACGCTTACGCGAGACTGGTTTCACCGTTACGAGCACTCGTTGCTTAAAGGTGACTGGCGGGTGTTTGTCTCTCTCACTTTAGTTGAATCGAGTGTGACTACGCCTGGTCCTTGTGAAGGTTAAAACAGCACACTTGACAAAAAATCGTTGTGTTTTTGATGCGTAGGTAAGAACGGTTCTTGCTAAGCCCGTAGAAGCCACGTAAAACTTGCAACAACAAAGTAGAGGACGTCTAACTTGTTTTTGTAGGGCAAGTTGTGATGTGATATGGTCAAGACGTGATGAGTTATACGTTATTGTATGAGATGATCATGTTTTGTAAATTATCGGCAACCAGCAGGAGCCTTATGATTGTATCTTTATTGTATGAATTGTGAAAGCCATGTAATTGCTTTAATTTATCACTATGAGTTAGTGATACTAGTAGTAGCAATAATTGGCGAGACGACCACGAGGCTATGATGAAGATCATGGTGTCAAGCCGATGACGATGGAGATCATGACGATGCTTTGGAGATGGAGATCAAAAACACAAGATGATGATGGCCATATCATGTCACATATTTTGATTGCATATGATGTTTATCTATGCTTCTTATTTTTCTTAGTACGGCGGTAGCTTTACAAGATGATCCCTTAAAAAATTCAAGGTACAAGTGTTCTCCCTGAGTATGCACCGTTGCGAAAGTTCGTCGTGTCGAGACACCACGTGATGATCGGGTGTGATAAGCTCTACGTTCAAATACAACGGGTTTAAGACAGTTTTGCACATGCAGAATACTCGGGTTAAACTTGATGAGCCTAGCATGTACAGACATGGCCTCCGAACACTGGGGACCGAAAGGTCGAGCGTGAATCATATAGTAGATATGATCAACATAAGATGGTCACCATTGAAAACTACTCCATCTCACATGACGATCGGACATGGTTTAGTTGATTTGGATCACGTGATCATTTAGATGACTAGAGGGATGTCTATCTAAGTGGGAGTTCTTTAGTAATATGATTGATTGAACTTTAATTTATCATGAAATTAGTCCTGATAGTATTTGGAAATTATGTTGAAGATCAATAGCTCATGTTATAGCTCCCCTATGTTTTTGATATGTTCCTAGAGAAAACTAAGTTGAAAGATGTTAGTAGCAATGATGCGGACTAGGTCCGTGATCTGAGGATTATCCTCATTGCTGCACAGAAGTATTATGTCCTTGATGCACCTCCAGGTGACAAACCTATTGCAGGAGCAGATGCAGACGTTATGAACGTTTGGCAAAGCTCAATATGATGACTACTTAATAGTTTAGTGCACCATGCTTTACGGCTTAGAACCGGGACTTCAAAAACGTTTTGAACGCCACGGAGCATATGAGATGTTTCAAGAGTTGAAATTAGTATTTCAGACTCATGCCCGTGTCGAGAGGTATGAGACCTCTGACAAGTACTTTGCCTACAAGATGGAGGAGAATAGCTCAACCAATGAGCATATGCTTAGAATGTCTGAGTACTACAATCGCTTGAATCAAGTGGGAGTTAATCTTCCAGATAAGATAGTGATTGACAGAGTTCTCTAGTCACTATCACCAAGTTACTAGAACTTCGTGTTGAACTATAACATGCAAGGGATGACGAAAATGATTCCCGAGCTCTTCGTGATGCTGAAATCAACGAAGGTAGAAATCAAGAAAGAGCATAAATTGTTGATGGTTAACAAGACCACTAGTTTCAAGAAAAGGGTAAGGGGAAGAAAGGGAACTTCAATAAGAATGGCAAGCAAGTTGTCACTCCCGTGAAGAAGCCCAAAGCTGGACCTAAGCCAGAAACTGAGTGCTTCTAACTGCAAAGGAAATGGTCACTGGAAGCGAAAGTTCCCCGAATATTTGGCGGATAAGAAGGATGGTGAAGTGAACAAAGGTATACTTGATATACATATTGATATTTTGTACCTCACTAGTGTTCATAGTAATCCCTGGGTATTTGATACTTGTTCGGTTGCTAAAAATTAGTAACTCGAAACAAGAGTTGCAAAATAAAACAGAGACTAGTTGAGGGTGAGGTGACGATGTGTGTTGGAAGTAGTTCCAATATTGATATGATCATCATCGCACACTTCCTGTACTTTCGGGATTAGTGTCAAACCTAAATAAATGTTATTTGGTGTTCGCGTTGAGCATGAACAAGATTGGACCGTATTTATTGCAATACGGTTATTCATTTAAGTGAGAGAATAATTGTTATTCTGTTTACATGAATAAAACCTTCTATGGTCATACACCCAAGGTGAATGGTTTACTGAATCTCGATCGTAGTAAATACACATATTCATAATATTGAAGCCAAAAGATGCAGAGTTGATAAGGATAGTGCAACATACATGTGGCACTGCCGTTTAGGTCATATTGGTGTAAAGCGCATGAACAAACTCCATGCTGATGGACTTTTTGAATCACTTGATTATCAATCATTTGATGCTTGCGAACCATGCCTCATGGGCAAGATGACTAAAACTCCGTTCTCCGGAACAATGGAGCGAGCAAATGACTTATTGGAAACAATACATACTGGTGTATGCGGACCAATGAGTGTTGATGCTCGCAGCAGGTATCGTTATTTTCTCACCTTCACTTAGAATTTGAGTAGATATGGATATATCTACTTGATGAAGCACAAGTCTAAAAACATTTGAAAAGTTCAAAGAATTTCAGAGTGAAGTATAGAATCATCCTAACAACAAAATAAAGTTTATGTGATCTGATCGCGGAGGCAAATATTTGAGTTATGAGTTTGGTATTCATTTGAAACAATGTGGAATAGTTTCACATCTCACGCCACCTGGAACACCAAAGTGTAATGGTGTCTGAATGTCATAACCGTACTTTATTAGATATGGTGCGATCTATGATGTCTCTTACCGGTTTACCACTATCGTTTTGGGGTTATGCATTAGAGACAGCTGCATTCACGTTAAATAGGGCACAATCTAAATCCGTTGAGAGGACACCTTATGAATTGTGGTTTGGCAAGAAACCAAAGTTGTCGTTTCTTAAAGTTTGGGGTTGTGATGCTTATGTGAAAAAGCTTCAACCTGATAAGCTCGAACCCAAGTCGGAGAAATGTTTCTTCATAGGATACCCAAAGGAAAATATTGGGTACACCTTCTATCACAGATCCAAAGGCAAGATATTTGTTGCTAAAAATGGATCCTTTATAGAGAAGGAGTTTCTCTCGAAAGAAGTGAGTGGGAGGAAAGTAGAACTTGATGACGTAAGTGTACCTTCTCCCGAATTGGAAAGTAGTTCATCACAGAAACTAGTTCGAGTGATTCCTACACCAATCAGTGAGGAAGCTAATGATGATGATCAAGAAACTTCAGATCAAGTTTGTAATGCCCCAGATGTAATACTTTCCCTATATGGTAATATATAAACTTTTGCTTCATCAATTCCTTTCCAGGTTCTTCTTCTTTTTGGGTTTCGTCGTTTCGTTGTGTGTGTGTGTGTGTGTGTGTGCTTTTCATCCATGTCATGTTGTCATGTGCATTGCATTGCATTGGTGTTGTCATTTGCATCCGGTCCCACTCGTCTCTTCCCGCTGTCCGTTTTGAGTTCCGACACTCTCACATGTGCCCGTGGCATCCCCGAGTCCTTCTTTCGTGTTTGGCCATGTAACATTTCCGGAATGACGTGAGACTTGTCGCGCGATGTTGTTTTGGTACGTGTAGTCCGCCTGTCAAGTTTCGTCGCGTTTGGAGTTCGTTTGGTACTCCAACGGTTAACCTAGTGGGCTACAAGAACCTCTTCTATGAGGCCCAAGACCCCCTCCACAACAGCCCACCAACCCAGCACAACCCTTCCCATCATCTCGGTCGTCGAATTGTGACCGCGTGGCCGAAAACTGCTCCTCATTTGGAGTCTCCTAGCTCCCTGTGCCTATAAAAACGTCCCCCCATGCCATTTTCGTCCAAAAACCCTAGCTCCACGCCTCCTTCGCCGCGCCGGACACGTCCGTACGCCGCCGGACGTGTCCAGCGACCTCCGCTCCACTCGCAGCTTGCCACGTGGCAGATCCAGCCGCTCCGCGCCGCCGGCCCGCGAGCCCGCCTCAGGCCCGTCGCCGCCGCCCTCAGGGCCCGTCCGCCCTCCGCGCCTCGGCTCCCGTCCATCGCACGGGACGCCGCACCTCGCCGCCGTTGACCCGCGCCGCCGCGGCCGGGCGCACCGCCGCCGCCTCCTCCGGCCCGAGCCACGCCGCCGGCCCGAGCCACGCCGCCGGCCCGAGCCCCTCGCCGCCGGGTCCCCTCACCGGCCTCCTCCAGCCCACCGTCGGCCGCCGCCGGGAGGGCCAGCCGCCGCCGCGAAGCTCTCGAGCCCCGGGATCCCGATCCCGATCGGAGCCAGATCGCCCGATCCAGCGGGGGAACCCTAACGGGTCCCGCGGACCCGCTTCGCCCGAACCGCGTTGACTGCCCCGCAACCCGCATTGACCCTCTGAGGTTGTTCTTTTCCCTAAGTCTTTGTTGTTTTTTGTTTTCTGATGCATTCTTGTGATGGCAATAACTTTTACTGTGCTTGTCCGTTTTGTGCATATGATATGTCAAAATGATCGTGGTGATGTGTACTACGTTTTGTTCCATTGTGTCATGCATGTTTGAGTCCATCTAGATGTCTTAATCATCATGACAAGAGTGCTACTTGATATAAACTGCTGCTACTTGTTATTTTCATGCCATGTTTGAGATGTGATAACTTGGTGCATGCTTATCCAAATGAAGCAAATGATATGTCAAAATGTTCATCATGAGATGCTCTACATGTTGGTTGCCATAGCATGCATGTTAGAGTTCATATTGCCATGTTTATCTCTGTTGCAAAAGTGCATGTGGCTGTTATGTTTTGTAACTTGTTACGAGATGCCTAGTTGAGGAGCTCGTTGCTATTGCTGTGTTTGTCCCCATGTCGCATGCTCATATGTTTTAGATTCCCCATCATGTGATCTTTGCTGTGGTGCAAACCATTTGCCATGTTATGCTTTGAGATGACTTAAACATGCTCGCAAACATGCCATGATAATGTTACTGTTTTAACACTTAGTGAAATTTCACTAAGTCTGGAATCTGTAATATCCTGATGCTATGTTTGCTTGATGTTCTAGGCAAATCCATGTTAGTTTTGGGGTGGCCATTGATCATTCCTTGTTGTATATGTTGTTGTCTATCCCTCCATGCCCTCACATGCTCATTTGGGTTGCTGTAGCATACTTAATTCTTGCTCCCAAGTTGCTATAAAATATTAGTGTCAGGTTTTTAGTGTCATAATCAAAATGTTGTAGCTTGTTGCTATTGATCCATGCCTCCTATAGAGATGCTCCAATGGAGTTGTTTGCTGTAGGATATGTCTAATTCATTTCCATGCTTCTTGTCACCATGTTTGAGTGTTGTAGAATATATATTTCTTGCTCCAAAGATTCTATGTGGTTGTTAGTTTCAGCTTTGCATTGTTTCTTGTTTCGAGTGTATGTTTTGATCCGTTGCTCCGTTTTGAACGTGACCTACATGAAACTTGTGTGATTTTGCAAGTAGATTCATAATATCATCTTCTTAACATGTTTGGAGTATGTTTGCTTGATGTTTGGGTGCATCTTGCACCGTTGCCATGCTTATCTTGTTTTGATCATATCTTCTAGACCGTAGCTCCGTTTTAAACAAACTTTATATGAAACTTGACTAGTTTTTCATGTAGATTATCATGGTGCATGTTAACTTGCTGTTTAACAACTTTAACTTAAGGTTTGTTCAGATCTGGACTAATTTCAAACTATGCATATGAGGACTTACCGGTTGTGTCTTAAGTAGTTTCCGGCCTCATTTAAACTTGTTGTTTCTTATGTTGTTTCTCTGTGCATCCTAAATAGACTTGTATTGCATCCTACTTGCTTGAGAATATTGTCATGTTCTTGCGATTGTTCTGGTGTGCTTCCTATGTTGTCATGTAAAGCATCCTAAGTGCATCTGTTGTGCATCCTAAGTGCATCATACATGCATCCTGTAGTTTGCGCATTGCACCTTGTTTGATTTCGTGCCTCGTGTGTTCTTGTGTTGAGTAGAGCCGGGAGCCGAGACCAAGTACGAGAACGAGGTTACTACCGAGGTTGAGAACGAGGAGCCGTCTTACGATCCCATCGACGAATCGACAGGCAAGATGACCTGACCTAGATATCATTACTATATTTGCCTATTGCTAGAAGTCTCGCTCTTTAGCTTATTCCCTCGATGCCCATGTTTGTTTGTCAGCCTCCTATTGTAACCATGAATCTGTTAACCACCCAACCTATGCAAACCTTTGATTGGCTATGTAGGCTTCGCTCAGCCCCTCTTATAGCATTGCTAGTTGCAGGAGAAGATTTGAAGATTCTTGCTTCATGTTGAAGTTATGTTGGGATATCACACTATATATCAATTAAATGAAACCTTCTATATATTGGTAATCGGTGGAAGGCTAAGCATCTTGCTTGGTGATTTGTTCCACTCATGCCGCCCTAGGAACCGTATAAACCGGTGTTATGTTCCTTGATTATGCGTTCCTCACACGGTTGGGGTTATGGGACCCCCTCGATAAACCGCTTAGCGCTAAGTCTTTTCCAGCAAGTCCCAACATTGGTACTCCATTTGCCTAATAACTAAAACTTGCATAGGGCTTTGCAAACCCGAGTTCTTAATCAACAACCCGGGCCGGTGCTCCACATGAGTGTTGGTCCAAACTGGGGGTTATGCGGGGCCACCACGAGGAAACTCGAGGATTGGTTTTACCTGTAGGATCGCCGATCCGGTCGTGGCCTGAGACTAGATACGCGCGGCTACTGTCAGGGTGTCGGCACGTCGGGAGGATTTGCTGGATTAGTCTTACCTTAGTCGGAGTATCTTGAGCACGGGATTCCGAGAATACTCGGGCCTTCCCACCTTGGAGTTGCGACTCCGCGGATCGTGGGCTTGTAATGGGCC
The DNA here is from genome assembly GCA_902687465.1 of Secale cereale. Lineage (NCBI taxonomy): Eukaryota > Viridiplantae > Streptophyta > Magnoliopsida > Poales > Poaceae > Secale > Secale cereale. The sequence goes on from LR738709.1 coordinate 358,960,146, forward strand.
AAGTTGGAACACCCCTCCAGGGTTTTGAACTTTCGAAAGCCGTGCCCACGGCTATGTGGCAGATGGGAATTTGTTAATATCCGGTTGTAGAAAACTTGACACCATGTTCAGAACACACTACCAGCGTGAGTAACCGTGACGGTCATTTTCCGAAAGGGGTTCGGGAAGTGAACACGGTGGGGTTATGATTGACGTGCTTAGTTAGGATCACTTCGTGATCACTTTGACGCTCGTGGCACTTCTCTTCTCGCTCTTAATATGTAAGCTAGTGCTAGTGCAGCTGCAACCTTTTATTCTTTCTTCAGCCTTGTTCCACACCCAAAGCTTAGATAGTTCTGTTACCCGGGAACGGGATTGCTGAGTCCTCCGTGGCTCACAGATTCTACACCACACCAGATGCAGGTACTATGGTGAACTACTCAGGTGACGGCACGGAGCTGTACTGGGAGTACGACGAAGAACGTAGCCATTACTATGTGCACTATCCCGATGATCAGTAGTGGTTTCTATGGGCGATTCGAACCTGTGGTTTTATGTATTTGGTATCTTTCATTTGGATCTTCACCCGTAGTCGGGTTGTGATGTTATTTGGATGATGTTTGACTATGTAATGAATTGTGTGACGTGGCGAGTGTAAGCCAACTATCTCTTTTTCTTTTCATCCCTATTTTTACATGAGATGTGCAAAGATATCGAACTTGAGATCATTCCAGAATGGTCTTATACCTTTAAGTCGTGCCTCGACACGTAGGAGGTATAGTCTCATCCTGGGCATTACAAGTTGGTATTCAGAGCCTTCTCCGACCTAGAAGCCCCCCACGGATTGATCGAATCGTTGACGGTTGAGTCTAGGCACACACTTAAAATGTTTTGAGTCCTATATATATGTCGGAGAGTAGGATTTCTTTTGCTCCTCATCTCTTTTCACTCTGGTGAGGACTCCTGACGATTACTCTTGTCTCTTCTACTCTCAAAATTCACCCAAAAAATAGGAATCTCGCGAGTACTGTTTGGATTGTTCCGATGTCTTTGTGACGAGAACATTGTTCTCGATGCCTCCTGTCATTTAGGGGTTGTGGCAGTGTCCCGGGGAGTTGAGCTCCGAGGTTTTGTCGTCACAAATATATCGCATCAGTTCTGGAATACTTAAGACGACCGACATCGAAAACTCTCCTATGCGGTTAGTGGCAAGATAACCCCGACGTCACCCAGTACTGGGGAGGTAGTTCGGGAGTATTGCCATAGCTTGTATAGTAGATGCGTTTCGAAGGTCCGAGGTAGACGGTTTCCGGAAATAACTGGTTATGTGTTGAAGGATGGATACAGCTGGATGTAGGATTAGAGTTGAGTGCGCGATGCTTCCCCTGTATCCCCAACACCTGATTGCATAACTGGAAACTTTCGGAAATTAATAGGTGGGTTCATCTAGTAGTTCGTAGGAATTCTTCCAACGAATGCAGGATATGGAGTTCGGGGTTCTACATTGAGTGAAGTAGTTTTATGGCCGTTGTTCCGATCGGGAGTTGCATCTTAAAGGGTCCTTGGCTATGCTGATTCGGGGATTGCAAAACCCTTTTGTAACATGTTCCATAAGCTTTCAGCACGAATATGTCGAACGAAGCTTCTATCTTATTTTTGTTCTATCTGCTCCTTGTTGTTTTTATTTACCTTTTGTCTCCCAAGTGGCTTCTCTTGAAGATTATTGTTACTATTGAACTGTGGATTACATTCGTTCATCTTGTTCGAATGTTCTTGTGAAGACTTATGTTGCAATTCTAGCCGTTGATTCAGCTTATTTATTCTTTCAATCAATGGCTAATAGTTGTCATCTCATTCAGGATGGCTCCTAAAAAGGTTCCCAACGCTAACCCAGAGGGTGAAGAGGTTCCTGATCGTCCTCCTTCCCCTCCTCCTCCGTCTGAGGCCTGGAGAGCAATTATGCAAGCGACGAACCAGAACACCTAGATGCTTTTGCAAATGATGCAGAACATTCAAGCAAATCAAGCAAATCAGGGTGCTCATGGGAACCAAGGCCAAGGCAATTTGTTCAACCAACCTCACTTTGCTTCGCTCAACCAGTTCTTGGCAAACCAACCAAAGGCATTCAGTTACTGTGTGGACCCTCTAGATGCTGAAGACTGGATAACAGATATCAAGAAGCATTTCGAGTGCAGTAACGTCAGGCCCGAGGACTATGTAAAGTTTGCAGTCTTCCAACTCAAGGACCAAGCAGCTGATTGGTGGCAGCAGTACAAAGATTCCACAGAGGGACGTGTAATCTCCTGGGATGACTTCTGCAAGGACTTTCGTTCTCACCACATTCCAACAAGTGTCATCGAGGGTATGCGTGAGCAATTCCGCAACCTGAAGCAAGGCTCAATGACTGTCTACCAATATAATGTCAAGTTCCAGAACCTTGCCCGCTATGCCAAGCAAGACATCCCAGATGCCAAGAGCAAGATCTATCAGTTCCGAGGTGGTCTGAAGGATGAACTCCAACTAGCTCTCACCCTGTTCGAGCCTGATGAGTTTGATCAATTCTATAACATGGCACTTAAGCAAGAGGCAGCCCAGCTCAAGATGGAAGCTTCCAAAAAGAGGATTAGAGACGCTGTTCACTCCTCCTCTTCTTCCCAAGTGGTCACAAAGCAACAGAAGTTTTGGCTTCCACTTCCTCTAGTGATCCGAGCTCCCAACAACAACAACAAGAATTCTGGTGGCCGTGGTTTCTCCCACCCACACAACCAAGGCAATCAGTCCAAGTCGCAGTACCAAGCTCCTAGACCAAGTGTTCCTCCTCCTCGTCCACTTTCTGAGTTCACTTGCTACAAATGTGGTCTAAAGGGTCATTGTTCCAACAAGTGCACCAACCAGAGGTGCCTTCCGCCTCCTCCACCTGTCAGCACTGCTATTGTCAAGCACAACCCCAAGTCGGCAAGAGTGAATCTGATGAATGCATCTCAAGCAGAGAATTCTTCAGATGTGATACTTGGTAACCTTCCATTCAATCTTAAACCTGCTAAGGTCTTGTTTGATTCGGGTGCATCATGTTCCTTCATGTCATATCCATTTGCATCAAAGCACAATGTTGTCACTAAAAATTTGCCAAGGGAGTTATCAATTGTTTCTCCGGGAAAACTGATGCATTCTCGTGTGTATGCTCCGGATGTATCTATTCGCACGGGTGATTATCGCTTTCTGGCTTCTCCGGTTGTTCTCGGCAATTCCGACATTGATCTTATTCTCAGGATGGATTGGCTTTCTCAGCATGATGCTCACATTGATTGTGCAAATAAGGAAGTCAAGATTACTCATCCTAACGAAGATGTGATTATCTTCGCCTCTCGAGATAACACAATCAGGCTATTCTCTCTCAATGACAAGGGCGAGATTAATGCCATCTCTCAAATTATGGTGGTCAATGAATAGGAAGATGTTTTCCCTGAAGAGCTTCCAGGCATGCCTCCGCATCGTCAAGTTGAATTTTTCGTTGAACTCGAGCCAGGTACCGAGCCAGCATGCCGGCGTCCGTACAAGCTCTCCCCTGAAGAGTTGAAGGAAATGAAGAAACAACTCGATGAGCAAGAGCGTATGGGTCTGATCAGGCCTAGCACTTCTCCTTGGGGCTGTGGTGTCTTATTTGTCAAGAAGAAGGATGGCACGGAGCGCCTTTGCGTTGATTACCGGCCATTGAACAAGAAGACAATGAAGAACAAGTATCCACTCCCCAACATCAATGAATTGTTCGAGCAGCTCAAAGGAGCAAAAGTGTTCTCAAAGCTCGATCTCTGGATGGGTTATCACCAGATCCGTATCCGAGAAGAAGATATTCACAAGACTACATTCAGAACAAGCTACGGCTCCTATGAATATACAGTCATGTCTTTTGGCCTCGCTAATGCTCCACCCACCTTCTCGAGAATGATGCACTACATTTTCAACCCCTACACCAACGAATTTGTGCTTGTGTATCTGGATGACATCTTGGTATTCTCCAAGAATGAAGAGGATCACGAAAAGCACCTCCGTCTGGTTCTCGATAGACTCCGTGAACATCAGTTCTATGCCAAGTTCTCCAAGTGCGAATTCTGGCTCGATAAGGTCTTGTATCTGGGCCATATCATCTCCGCTGACGGTATTGCGGTCAACCCCGAGAAAGTTGAAGCCATTTTCAACTGGGAACCCCCTCAGAACGTCAAGCAACTCCGAAGCTTCCTTGGTCTTGCTAGCTATTGCAGAAGGTTCGTTGAGAACTTCTCCAAGATTGCCAAGCCTCTCTCCAACTTGCTGCAGAAGAATGTCAAGTACAACTGGTCTCCGGATTGTGATGTGGCATTCAAAACTCTCAAAGAAAAGCTCATCTCTGCTCCGGTTCTTACTCCTCCAGATGATTCCAAGCCCTACGAAGTATTTTGTGATGCTTCTCTTCAAGGACTTGGTGGTTTGCTAATGTAGGACAAGAAGATTGTGGCATACACTTCTCGTCAATTGAAGCCAAGTGAGAAGAACTACCCCACACATGATCTCGAGCTAGCAGCTGTGGTACACGCCTTGATCACGTGGAGACACCTTCTGATGGCCAAAAAAGTCGACATCTTCACCGATCACAAGAGCTTGAACTACATCTTCACGCAGCCGAACCTGAACCTTCGCCAGACTCGTTGGGTTGAAATGATCCAAGAGTATGATCCAAGCATCAAATACACACCTGGCAAGGCCAATGTCAATGCAGATGCCTTGAGAAGAAAGGCATATTGCAACAGTCTCCTTATCAAGCCGTTTCAGCCTGAGCTTTGTGAAGCATTCAGGAAGCTCAACCTCCAAGTTGTTCCGCAAGGCTTTCTTGCAAATCTTCAAGTTGCTCCTACCTTGGAAGATCAGATCCGTGAGGCCCGACTCAGTGATGCTATGGTGCAGAAAGTGAAACATGGTATTGCAAAGGGTACTCCCAAATACAAGTGCTGTCGCATTGATGAGAAAGATACCTTGTTCTTTGAGGACAAACTTGTGGTTCCCAAGGGTGATCTCAGGAAGCTCATAATGAACGAAGCACATGACTCCCTCCTCTCGATTCATCCTGGAAGTTCCAAGATGTACCAAGACCTCAAGCAATCTTACTGGTGGACTCGGATGAAAAGGGAGATTGCCCAATTCGTGAATGAATGTGATGTCTGCAGAAGAGTGAAGGCAGAGCATCAACGTCCAGCCGGTCTTCTCCAACCTCTTCCTATTCCCGAGTGTAAATTCGACCACATTGAAATGGATTTCGTCACTGGGTTTCCCAAGTCCAAGGAGGGGAATGATTCTATCTTTGTGGTGATTGACAAGCTTACCAAAGTAGCTCACTTCCTTCCAGTCAAAGAATCCATCAATGCAGCTCAACTGGCAGAGTTGTACACTTCCAGAATTGTGTCCTTACATGGCATTCCTCAAGTTATCTCCTCAGACCGTGGAAGTTTGTTCACATCCAAGTTCTGGGACTCCTTTCAGTCTGCTATGGGCACTAAGATCCATTTTAGCACTGCATTTCACCCTCAGACTAGTGGTCAAGTCAAGAGAGTGAACCAGATCCTAGAAGACATGCTCAGAGCTTGTCTCATCTCTTTTGGCATGAACTGGGAAGATTGCCTTCCGTTTGCCGAGTTCTCTTACAACAACAGTTTCCAAGCAAGTGCAGGCAAAGCTCCGTTTGAAATCCTCTATGGCAGAAAGTGTCGTACTCCTCTCAACTGGTCCGAGACTGGTGAACATCAACTTCTTGGCAATGACTTGATCTCAGAAGACGAAGAAATGTGCAAAGTCATACGTGAGAATCTCAAGGCCGCTCAGTCGCGTCAGAAGAGCTACTATGACGGCAAGCATCGTGATTTGGCCTTCAACATTGGGGATCATGTCTATCTCCGTGTTTCTCCTATGAAAGGCACCCAAAGATTCGGTATCAAAGGCAAGCTTGCTCCTAGATACGTGGGCCCTTTCAAGATCCTTGGCAAAAGAGGCGATCTAGCCTATCAACTTGAGCTCCCTTCCAAATTCGCTAATGTTCATGATGTGTTTCACGTGTCTCAACTCCGCAAGTGCTTCAAGACACCTGAACGCACCATTCCGTTCGAGGAGATTGATCTTCAACAAGACTTGTCTTACCAAGAGCACCCTGTTGCTATTCTCGAAGAAACCGAGCGCAAGACCCGCAACAAGTCAATGAAGTTCTTGAAAGTTAAGTGGTCACACCATACCGACCGAGAAGCTACGTGGGAACGAGAAGATCACCTTCGTTCCGAGTACCCTTCCTTCTTCCAGTCCTAGATCTCGGGACGAGATCTTTTCGTAGTAGAGGAGAGTTTGTAATGCCCCAGATGTAATACTTTCCCTATATGGCAATATATAAACTTTGGCTTCATCAATTCCTTTCCGGGTTCTTCTTCTTTTCGGGTTTCGTCGTTTCGTTGTGTGTGTGTGCTTTTCATCCATGTCATGTTGTCATGTGCATTGCATTGCATTGGTGTTGTCATTTGCATCCGGTCCCACTCGTCTCTTCCCGTTGTCCGTTTCGAGTTCCGACACTCTCACACGTGCCCGTGGCATCCCCGAGTCCTTCTTTCGTGTTTGGCCATGTAACGTTTCCGGAATGACGTGAGACTTGTCGTGCGATGTTGTTTTGGTACGTGTAGGCCGCCTGTCAAGTTTCGTCGCGTTTGGAGTTCGTTTGGTACTCCAACGGTTAACCTAGTGGGCTAAAAGAACCTCTTCTTTGAGGCCCAAGACCCCCTCCACAACAGCCCACCAACCTAGCACAACCCTTCCCGTCATCTCGGTCATCGAATTATGATCGCGTGGCCGAAAACAGCTCCTCATTTGGAGTCTCCTAGCTCCTTGTGCCTATAAAAATGTCCCCCCATGCCATTTTCGTCCAAAAACCCTAGCTCCACGCCTCCTTCACCGCGCCGGACACGTCTGTACGCCGCCGGACGTGTCCGGCGACCTCCGCTCCACTCGCAGCTTGCCACATGGCAGATCCAGCCGCTCCGCACCGCCGGCCCGCGAGCCCGCCTCGGGCCCGTCGCCGCCGCCCTCCGCGCCTCGGCTCCCGTCCACCGCACGGGACGCCGCACCTCACCGTCGTTGACCCGCGCCGCCGCCGGCCGTGCGCGCCACCGCCGCCGCCTCCTCCGGCCCGAGCCACGCCGCCGGCCTGAGCCCGAGGCTCCTCCGAGCCCCTCGCTGCCGGGCCCCCTCACCGGCCTCCACCAGCCCGCCGCCGGCCGCCGCCGGGAGGGCCAGCCGCCGCCGCGAAGTTCTCGAGCGCCGGGATCCCGATCCCGATCGGAGCCAGATCGCCCGATCCAGCGGGGGAACCCTAACGGGTCCCGCGACCCGGTGCCCGCGGACCCGCTTCGCCCGAACCGCGTTGACCGCCCCGCAACCCGCGTTGACCCTCTGAGGTTGTTCTTTTCCCTAAGTCTTTGTTGTTTTTTGTTTTCTGATGCATTCTTGTGATGGCAATAACTTTTATTGTGCTTGTCCGTTTTGTGCATATGATATGTCAAAATGATCGTGGTGATGTGTACTACGTTTTGTTCCATTGTGCCATGCATGTTTGAGTCCATCTAGATGTCTTAATCATCATGACAAGAGTGCTACTTGATATAAACTGCTGCTACTTGTTATTTTCATGCCATGTTTGAGATGTGATAACTTGGTGCATGTTTATCCAAATGAAGCAAATGATATGTCAAAATGTTCATCATGAGATGCTCTACATGTTGGTTGCTATTGTATGCATGTTAGAGTTCATATTGCCATGTTTATCTCTGTTGCAAAAGTGCATGTGGCTGTTATGTTTTGTAACTTGTTAAGAGATGCCTAGTTGAGGAGCTCGTTACTATTGTTGTGTTTGTCCCCATGTCGCATGCTCATATGTTTTAGATTCCCCATCATGTGATCTTTGATGTGGTGCAAACCATTTGCCATGTTATGCTTTAAGATGACTTAAACATGCTCGTAAACATGCCATGATAATGTTACTGTTTTAACACTTAGTGAAATTTCACTAAGTCTGGAATCTGTAATATCCTGATGCTATGTTTGCTTGATGTTCTAGGCAAATCCATGTTAGTTTTGGGGTGGCCATTGATCATTCCTTGTTGTATATGTTGTTTTCTATCCATCCATGCCCTCACATGCTCATTTGGATTGTTGTAGCATATTTAATTCTTCCTCCCAAGTTGCTATAAAATATTACTGTTAGGTTTTTAGTGTCATGATCAAAATGTTGTAGCTTGTTGCTATTGATCCATGCCTCCTATGGAGATGCTCCAATGGAGTTGTTTGCTGTAGGATATGTCTGCTTCATGTCCATGCTTCTTGTCACCATGTTTGAGTGCTGTAGAATATATATTTCTTGCTCCAAAGTTGCTATGTGGCTGTTAGTTTCAGCTTTGCATTGTTTCTTGTTTCGAGTGTATGTTTTGATCCCTTGCTCCGTTTTGAGCGTGCCCTACATGCAACTTGTGTGATTTTGCATGTAGATTCATAATATCATCTTCTTAACATGTTTGGAGTATGTTTGCTTGATGTTTGGGTGCATCTTGCACCGTTGCCATGCTTATCTTGTTTTGATCATATCTTCTAGACCGTAGCTCCGTTTTAAACAAACTTTATATGAAACTTGACTAGTTTTTCATGTAGATTATCATGGTGCATGTTAACTTGCTGTTTAACAACTTTAACTTAAGGTTTGTTTAGATCTCGACTAATTTCAAACTATGCATATGAGGACTTACCGGTTGTGTCTTAAGTAGTTTCCGACCTCATTTAAACTTGTTGTTTCTTATGTTGTTTCTCTGTGCTTCCTACTTTGTCATGTGTTGCATCCTAAATAGACTTGTCTTGCATCCTACTTGCTTGAGCATATTGTCTTGTTCTTGCGATTGTTCTGGTGTGCTTCCTATGTTGTCATGTAAAGCATCCTAAGTGCATATGATGTGCATCCTAAGTGCATCATAGATGCATCCTGTAGTTTGCGCATTGCACCTTGTTTGATTTCATGCCTCGTGTGTTCTTGTGTTGAGTAGAGCCGGGAGCCGAGACCGAGTACAAGAACGAGGTTACTACCGAGGTTGAGAACGAGGATCCGTCTTACGATCCCATCGACGACTCGACAGGCAAGATGACCTGACCCAGATATCATTACTATCTTTGCCTATTGCTAGAAGTCTCGCTCTTTAGCTTATTGCCTCGATGCCCATGTTAGTTTGTTAGCCTCCTATTGTAACCATGAATCTGTTAACCACCCAACTTATGCAAACCTCTGATTGGCTACGTAGGCTTCGCACAGCCCCTCTTATAGCATTGCTAGTTGCAGGAGAAGATTTGAAGATTCTTGCTTCATGTTGAAGTTATGTTGGGATATCACACTATATATCTATTAAATGAAATCATCTATATATTGGTAATGGGTGGAAGGCTAAGCCTCTTGCTTGGTGATTTGTTCCACTCATGTCGCCCTAGGAACCGTATAAATCGGTGTTATGTTCCTTGATTATGCGTTCCTCACATGGTTGGGGTTATGGGACCCCCTCGATAAACCGCTTAGCACTAAGTATTTTCCAGCAAGTCCCAACATTGGTACTCCATTTGCCTAATAACTAAAACTTGCATAGGGCTTTGCAAACTCGAGTTCTTAATCAACAACCCGGGCCAGTGCTCCACATGAGTGTTGGTCCAAGCTGGGGGTTATGCGGGGCCACCACGAGGAAACTCGAGGATTGGTTTTACCTGTAGGATCGCCCATCCGGTCGTGGCCTGAGACTAGATACGCGCGGCTACTATCAGGGTGTATGCACCCCGGGAGGATTTGCTGGATTAGTCTTACCTTAGTCGGAGTATCTTGAGCACGGGATTCCGAGAATACTCGGGCCTTCCCACCTTGGAGTTGCGACTCCGCGGATCGTGGGCTTGTAATGGGCCAAGTTGTAACACCCCTGCAGGGTTTTGAACTTTCGAAAGCCGTGCCCGCGGTTATGTGGCAGATGGGAATTTGTTAATATCCGGTTGTAGAAAACTTGACACCATGTTCAGAACACACTACCAGCGTGAGTAACCGTGACGGTCATTTTCCGAAAGGGGTTCGGGAAGTGAACACGGTGGGGTTATGATTGACGTGCTTAGTTAGGATCACTTCGTGATCACTTTGACGCTCGTGGCACTTCTCTTCTTGCTCTTAATACGTAAGCTAGTGCTAGTGCAGCTGCAACCTTTTATTCTTTCTTCAGCCTTGTTCCACACCAAAGGCTTAGATAGTTCTGTTACCCGGGAACAGGATTGCTGAGTCCTCCGTGGCTCACAGATTCTACACCACACCAGATGCAGGTACTATGGTGAACTACTCAGGTGACGGCACGGAGATATTCTGGGAGTACGATGAAGAACGTAGCCGTTACTATGTGCACTATCCCGATGATAAGTAGTGGTTTCTACTAGGGGCGATTCGAACCTGTGGTTTTATGTATTTGGTATCTTTCATTTGGATCTTCACCCGTAGTCGGGTTGTGATGTTATTTGGATGATGTTTGACTATGTAATGAATTGTGTGATGTGCGAGTGTAAGCCAACTATCTCGTTTTCTTTTCATCCCTATTTTTACATGAGATGTGCAAAGATACCAAACTTGAGATCATTCCAGAATGGGCGTATACCTTTAAGTCGTGCCTCGACACGTAGGAGGTATAGTCCCATCCTGGGCATTACAAAGTTACTACTGAACCTCGTAGGTCAACCAGAGTACGTTCCGCGCCGGAGTGGTACGGTAACCCTGTTCTGGAAGTCATGTTACTAGACCATGATGAACCTACGAACTATGAGGAAGCGATGATGAGCTCAGATTCCGCAAAATGTCTTGCGGCCATGAAATCTGAGATGGGATCCATGTATGAGGACAAAGTGTGGACTTTGGTTGACTTGACCGATGATCGGCAAGCCATTGAAAATAAATGGATCTTTAAGAGGAAGACTAACGCCGACAGTAACGTTACTATCTACAAAGCTCGACTTGTTGCGAAAGGTTTTCGACAAGTTCAAGGAGTTAAATACGATGAGACTTTCTCACCCTTAGCGATGCTTAAGTCTATCCGAATCATGTTGGCAATTGTCACATTTTATGAAATCTAGCAAATGGATGTCCAAACTACACTCCTTAATGGATTTCTGAAAGAGGAGTTGTATATGATGTAAGCAGAAGGTTTTGTCATCCTAAAGGTGCTAACAAAGTGATCAAGCTCCAACGATCCATGTATGGACTGCTGCAAGCATCTTGGAGTTGGAATATATGCTTTGATAAGGTGATCAAAGCATATGGTTTTATACAGACTTACGGTGAAGTCTGTATTTACAAGAAAGTGAGTGGGAGCACTACAACATTTCTGATAAGTATATGTGAATGGCATATTGTTGATCGGAAATGATGTAGAATTTTCTGGAAAGCATAAAGGATTGTTTAAAAAGAGTTTTCAATAAAATACCTTGGTGAAGCTGCTAAAATATTGGGTACCAAGATCTATAGAGATAGATCATGACGCTTGATAAGACTTTCGATTAGTACATACCTTGATAAGATTTTGAAGTAGTTCAAAATGGATCAATCAAAGAAGGAGTTCTTGCCTGATATGTAAGGTGTGAAGTTGAGTAAGACTCAAAGCCCGACCACGAAAAAAACATATAGAGAGAATGAAAGTCATTCCTTATGCCTTAGCCATAGGTTCTGTAAAGTATGTCATGTTGTGTACCAAACATGTTATGTACCTTGCCATGAGTTTGGCAAGGAGGTACAATAGTGATCCAGGAGTAGATCACTGGGCAGCGGTCAAAATTATCCTTAGTAACTAGAGGACTAAGGAAATGTTTCTCAATTATGGAGGTGATAAAGAGTTCGTTGTAAAGGGTTACGCCGATGCAAGCTTTGACACTAATCCAGATGACTCTAAGTATCAATCTAGATGCATATTGAAAGTGGGAGCAATTATCTAGAGTAGCTCCATGCAGAGCACTGTAGACATAGAAATTTGCAAAATACATACGGATCTAAATGTGATAGACCCGTTGACTAAACTTCTCTCACAAAGCAAAACATGATCACACCGTAATACTCTTTGGGTGTTGATCACATGGCGATGTGAACTAGATTATTGACTCTAGTAAACCCTTTGGGTGTTGGTCACATGGCGATGTGAACTATGAGTGTTAAATCACATAGCGATGTGAACTATATTATTGACTCTAGTGCAAGTGGGAGACTGAAGGAAATATGCCCTAGAGGCAATAATAAAGTTGTTATTTATATTTCCTTATATATCATGATAAATGCCTTTTATTCATGCTAGAATTGTATTAACCGGAAAATTGATACATGTGTGAATATATAGACAAAGCAGAGTGTCCCTAGTATGCCTCTACTAGACTAGCTCGTTAATCAAAGATGGTTGAGTTTACTGACCATAGACAAGTGTTGTCATTTGATGAATTGGATCACATCATTAGGAGAATGATGTGATGGACAAGACCCATCCGTTAGCTTAGCACTATGATCGTTTAGTTCTGTTGCTATTGCTTTCTTCATGACTTATACATGTTCCTCTGACTATTAGATTATGCAACTCCCGAATACTGCAGGAACACCTTGTGCGCTATCAAACGTCACAACGTAACTGGGTGATTATAAAGATTCTCTACAGGTGTTTCAGAAAGTGTTTGTGGTGTCGGCATAGATCAAGATTAGGATTTGTCACTCCGAGTGTCGGAGAGGTATCTCTGGGCCCTCTCGGTAATACACATCATAATAAGCCTTGCAATAAGATGACTAATGAGTTAGTCACGAGATGATGTATTACGAAACGAGTAAAGAGACTTTCCGGTAACGAGATTGAACTAGGTATGAAGATATCGACGATCGAATCTCGGACAAGTAACATACCGATGACAAAGGGAACAATGTGTGTTGTTATGTGGTTTGACCGATAAAAATTTGCGTAGAATATGTAGGAGCCAATATGAGCATCCAGTTTCCGCTATTGGTTATTGACCAGAGATGTGTCTCGGTCATGTCTACATAGTTCTCAAACCCATAGGGTCCGCACGCTTAACGTTCAATGACGATTTGTATTATGAGTTATGTTATTTGATGACCGAAGTTTGTTCGGAGTCCCGGATGAGATCACGGACATGACAAGGAGTCTCGAAATGGTCGAGACATAAATATTGATATATTGGAAGCTTATATTCGGACACCGGAAGGGTTCCGAAGTGTATCGAGTATTTTTCGGAGTACCGGGAGGTTATCGGAACCCCCCCCCCCCCGGGAGTCTATGGGCCTTATTGGGCCCTAGTGGAGAATGAGGGTGATAACCCACAAGTGTAGGGAATCTGTTGTAGCCTCTTCCGATAAGTAAGAGTGTCGAACCCAACGAGGAGCTAAAGGAAGAACAACTATTCCCTCAAGTTCTATCGACCACCGATACAACTCTACGCACGCTTGACGTTTACTTTACCTAAAACAAGTATGAAACTAGAAGTAGTTTGTAGTTTTTGTGGGATAGGTTTGCAAGAATATAAAGAGCATGTTAATAAAACTAGGGTTGTTAAGATAAAGACACAACTAAAGTTAATATAGCGAGTGTGGAAAAGTGGTGGTAGGAGTTGCGAAATTGCCCATAAGCAATTGACTACGTTACTAGACCGATAGCAAGTTTTATGTGGGAGAGGCCATTGCTAGCATGTCATCCCTTACTTGGAATTCTATGCACTTATGATTGGAACTATTAGCAAGCATCCGCAACTACTAACGTTCATTCAGGTAAAACCCAACCATAGCATTACGATATATTGGTCCCCCTTCAATCTCGTACGCATCAATTTCTACGCTAGGTTGAAGCTTCTGTCGCTCTTGCCCTCCAATACGTAGTCCTATCAACATACAACTAACCCTATGGTGTGATCCACACGCGCGCTCATATGATGGGCACCAAAGGACAGCAACATAACTACAAGCAATTTAAATCAATCATAGCAATTCACCAATCACCGATAGGACAACGATAATCTACTCAGACATCATAGGATGGCAACACATCATTGGATAATAATATGAAGCATAAAGCACCATGTTCAAGTAGAGGGTACAGCGGGTTGCGGGAGAGTGGAACGCTATAGATCGATGGGGGAAGATGATGGAGATGTTGGTGAAGATGACGGAGGTGTTGGTGTAGATCGCCATCACAGGATGATGGCCCCGGTGGCACTCTGGCGCCACCGGAAGCGAGAGGGAGAGAGCCCCCCTCCTTCTTCTTCTTCCTTGACCTTCTCCCTACATGGGAGAAGGGTTTCCCCTCTGGTCCATGGCCTCCATGGCGGCGGAGGGGCGAGATTGGATATGTCTCTCTGTCTCTCTCTGTTTTTGCGTTCCCAGATTCTGCCCCTTCACCGTTTCTTAAATTCCCGGAGATCCCTAACTTCGATTGGGCTGATTTTTTGACACGATTTTTATCCGAATATTAGCTTTCTTGTGGCGAAAGAAGGGCATCAACCGCCTTACGATGTGGCCACGAGGGACCAGGGTGCGCCCCCTGACTCGTGGCCCACTCGGGCATCGTTTCATGTTGGTTCCGCTTCCCAAAATTCACATATATTCCAAAAAAATATTCGTCCGTTTTTATTCCGTTTGGACTCCGTTTGATATGGATATTCTGCGAAACAAAAAACATGCAACAAACAGGAACTGGCACTCGGCACTGGATCAATATGTTAGTCCCAGAAATAGTATAAAAAGTTGCCAAATGTATATGAAAGTTGTAGAATATTGGTATGGAACAATCAAAAATTATTGATACGACGGAGATGTATCAGCATCCCCAAGCTTAATTCTTGCTCGTCCTTGAGTAGGTAAATGATAAAAAAGATAATTTTTGATGTGGAATGCTACCTAGCATAATCTTGATCATGTAATCTAATCATGGCATGAATATTAAGACATGAGTGATTCAAAGCAATAGTCTATCATTTGGCATTAGGACAATAATACTTCAAGCATACTAATAAAGCAATCATGTCTCTTCAAAATAACATGGCCAAAGAAAGTTATCCCTACAAAATCATATGGTCTGGCTATGCTCCATCTTCACCACACAAAGTATTTAAATCATGCACAACCCCGGTTTTAGCCAAGCAATTGTTTCATACTTTAGTATTCTCAAACCTTTTCAAATTTCACGCAATACATGAGCATGAGCCATGGACATAGCATTATGGGTGGAATAGAAGGTGGTGATAGACAAAAGGAGGGAGAAAGTCTCACATCGACTAGGCCTATCAATGGGCTATGGAGATGCCCATCAATAGATATCAATGTGAGTGAGCAGGGATTGCCATGTAACGGATACACTAGAGCTATAAGTGTATGAAAGCTCAAAAGAAAACTAGTGGGTGTGCATCAACTTGCTTGCTCATGAAGACCTAGGGCATTTGAGGAAGCCCATCGTTAGAATATACAAGCCAAGTTCTATAATGAAAATTCCCACTAGTATATGGAAGTGACAACATAGGAGACTCTCTATCATGAAGATCATGGTGCTACTTTGAAGCACAAGTGTGGAAAAAGATAGTAGCATTGTCCCTTTTCTTTTCTTCTTTTCTTTTCTTTTTTTTTCTTTTTTTTTGGG
>LR738709.1:358985835-359110356 GCA_902687465.1 Secale cereale
CCCCTCAATCATTGAGCTGAGGCGAGGGAAGAGTTACTGGAGGTGCAAGGGGACTTGGGGAAGCTGTGGTAAAAAGCCTAGCTCAAGGAGAACAAGGAAAGAGGTAAAAGTGTTAGTTTTGGAAAATCACCAGAAGGCGTTTGATGTGGTTTTGGGCAAGCAAATGATTTCCAATAGACATGAGACTTAACAAGATCAAATGGTATATAGAAATAGGGTGTTCCACCAAGTTTGGGCTCATTTGAAGAAACTTGCTAATGAAACTTTGGTAAACCCTAGAAATCAACAGAAATAGATTTTCCAAGTTTAAGTTAAGCAAATCATCCCTCCTTGATGCAACACTTGGTGTAGTGTCATCATTTGGGGATGTGATCATGCCCACAAAGTTTGAGGTCACAAGTAAAAAGTTGGTAGTGTACAGTTGTTCAAATTTGAATCTGAACAGAAATGGTTTTGGGGTACTCTGATCAAGTTACCCTTCTCCAAAGCTTGTGCCATTTTGTCTAGATGCATTATTAGACCATTCTAGCATGTGTACCAAGTTTGAGAGCATTTGGACAAGTTTGGCAATGTAAAGTTGCTCAAACTTCAAAAATGGGCAGAATGGTTTTGAGGGATTTTGATGAGGTTTTCTTGCTTCCCAAGGCATGGGGCTTGGCAAGATCATCAAATATGTCATATATTACATGATAGAATTTCCCTGGAATTTTTAAAGAATATTTCCTTTGTAAATATTTCAAAAGCTTGAAATATCCAGAAAGGGTTTCTGAGGGATTTGTCCAATATTTTGAACATGACCAAGTGTTGAAACTCTTATATATGGACAATATATGTCCTAAGAGTCTCCCTGAATTTTGGCAAATATTTTTGAAATAGTTAAATAAATTTTCCCTATTAAAGATCATTTCTGGCCTTAAGAAAAAGCTTTTAAATAAAATAGGAAATTAACTTTTAAAATTATATATTTTTTTGGTTTATGGGAGTCCTATATCTACTAAGTTTAAAATATACTCTTTGAAATATATTTTTCACACCCTAAATCAAGCACTTGCAGTGCAAACCTCAATTCAGGGGTTTTTGGAAAACTAATTTTTGAAAATACTTTTTGGCCAAATTATTTTTGTAAGAAAATACTATACTGTTATATACACTTGGTATGATCATTGGGCAGAAGTTTTGGGGTAAGGAGATGAAATATATAAGAGGGAGTAGTTGACTTTAAAGAGCACTTGAAAATCACAGAGAGAAAAACTTAATTCCAAATAAAAGCCAAATGATGCCAAAAAAAATTGTTGGTCCAAAACTTCATGCTTTATTAATGCAAATGGCATGTTACAAAATGCAGGGTGTGACAGGCCTCCTCTTTGATCCTTGCAACGACAATGGTGGTCGGAGCGTCAGTGTTGCCAAAGATTCTGGCGTTTCGCTCCTTCCATATTTCCCAATAAACAAGCATCATCATCGAGTCGGTGGCCTTCTTGATATGGCCTCCACGGAATGGTGCCACCAATCGCGGACGGAGTTTTCATGATGCCAAGCGATCAGCGAGTAGCCATGCATGATGAGCCAGCTAACAACTTCATTCCAAACTTGGGAAGTGAATCTACACTAAGGAGATGGGCGGCAGTCTCTAAGGCCTACTTGCAAAGAGGGCATATGCCACAATTTGGCTACCCTATCCAATGCAACTGATCTGCAGTCCACACACGGTTTTGCAAGATTAACCACGCAAAGAATTTGCACTTAGGTGGCACCCAAGTCTTCCATGTTATACCATCGATGTTACTGAGAAGAATCCTCGCAAACAGAGCCATGTATGCCGTGGAGGCTGAATATTGGCCAGTGGACGTGAACTTCCACAAAATTGTGTCATTTCTATCAAGGTGAAGAGTAACACCATCCATCATCTCCCAAATAGCAACAAATTCATGGATATGGGTCAAAGTGAGTCCTTGTCAAGTGTTAATTTGACTGATCGAGAAGTTGTTGTCAAGGGCCCTGCTAACCACACACGCCTTCTTTCTGGAGATTTCAAAAAGATTAGGCGCAATGTCTTTGGGCCGAAGGCCATTCAGCCATGAAGATTCCCAGAATTTTGCCTTATTACCATCACCAAGTGTAACTGTTGTGGCCGCCGCAAGAAGATCTCTGTCACCGGCAGAACATGGCATTTCCATACCCACCCAAATCTTGGGAGGATCAGCCCAGTCGAACCAGAGCCAACATAGCCGAAGGGCGTCCGCAGACTTCTCCAGATTGAGCACACCCAAACCCCCAAATATCTTGGGTTTGCATACAAGGTTCCAGTTCACCTTACACTTGCCTCGAGAGACCTTGTCAACCTACCTAGAGGTGAGCACGCCTCAGGCTGTCAATTTTCTTCCTTACTTCTACAGGTAGCTCAAAGGGCGTTAGGTGATAAATCGCAATGGCTGTGAGGACCGCTTTCACCAACACAATGCATCCAGGGGTAGCCACGTGCAGAGCCTAACATTGTGGAAGCTTACCCGCAATCTTGTCCTCGAGGTACTGGAAGTGGATGCACTTGAGTCTTGTGACCGACAGAGGTAGTCCAAGATACCGCATAGGGAAGGAGGTCTGCATCGCTGGGAATGCATGCATGATGTCATCTAGGTCGATGTTGAATTAGTGCCACTAGACTTTTGTTGCAATTGGTGACAAGCCATGTGACCTCCCTGAAGGACTGAAGTGTTGATGCTAGGAATTGAATATATTCCTTGATAGGCACAACAAAAATGGCCGCATGCTACTTCTCGAGCTTGCGTTGTATTCCCTCGAAGAGGAAAGGGAGATGCAGCACAGTAGCATAAGTATTTCCCTCGGTTTTTTAGAACCAATGTATCAATCCAGTAGGAGACCACGCGCGAGTCCCTCGCACCTGCACAAACAAATAAGAACTTCGCAGCCAGCGCGATAAGGGGTTTGTCAATCCCTTTACGGTCACTTACAAAAGTGAGATCAGATAGAGATGATAGTTTATATTTTTGGTATTTTTGTTTATAAGAACAAAAAATAAAAGCCATAAAAGTAAAGTAGATGTAGATTGATATGTTGAGAATAGACCCGGGGGCCATAGTGTTCTCTAGTGGCTTCTCTCATGATAGCGATATTCTACGGCGGGAAAACAAATTACTGTCGAGCAATTGATAGAAAAGCGAATAATTATGAGACTATCTAGGCATGATCATTGTATATAGGCATCATGTCCGAGACAAGTAGACTGACTCCTGCCTGCATCTACTACTATTACTCCACACATCAACCGCTATCCGGCATGCATCTAGTGTATTGAGTTCAGAGAATAGAGTAACGCCTTAAGCAAGATGACATGATGTAGAGGGATAAACTCAAGCAATATGATATAAATGTTGGGGATCGTTGCAGAAAATCAAAAAAAATCCTATGCATCACCAAGATCTATCTATGGAGATTACTAGAAACGAGAGGGGAGTGCATCTTCATACCTTTGAAGATCGTGATGCGGAAGCGTTGCAAGAACGCGGATGAGGGAGTCGTACTCGTAGCGATTCAGATCGCGGTTGTTTCCGATCTAAGTGCTGAACAACGGCGCCTCCGCGTTCAACACACGTGCATCCCGGTGACGTCTCCCGCGCCTTGATCCAGCAAGGGGAGAGGGAGAGGTTGGGGAAGACTCCGTCCAGCAGCAGCACGACGGCGTGGTGGTGGTGGAGGAGTGTGGCACTCCAGCAGGGCTTCGCCAAGCACCGCAAGAGACGAGGAGGGAGAGGGGTAGGGCTGCGCCAAGAGGGAGAGGTTCTCGTGTATCTGGCAGCCCCGAAACCCCACATATATATAGGGGGAGGGGAGGGGCTGCGCCCCCATCTAGGGTTCCCTCCCTAGGGGTGGCGGCAGTCCCTAGATCCCATTGTAGTCCCAACAACGATCACATCGACCTTGGACCATTCCCGACGTGCATCGTCACCTCGTCCTTCGCCAGTCTCCGCTTATTCCGCAGCTCTTGCTTTGAGTTACAAATGTGAGCAACTGCACCGGTATCAAATACCCAGGAGCTACTACGAGCGCTGGTAAGGTACACATCAATAACATGTATATCACATATACCTTTGACGTTTCCGGCCTTCTTGTCCGCTAAGTATTTGGGACAGTTCCACTTCCCGTGACCCATTCCCTTGCAATAAAAGCACTCATTCTCAGGCTTGGGTCCATTCTTTGGCTTCTTCCCGGCAACTGGCTTACCGGGCACGGCAATTCCTTTGACGTCCTTCTTGAAGTTCTTCTTACCCTTGCCTTTCTTGAACTTAGTGGTTTTATTCACCATCAACACTTGATGTTCTTTCTTGATCTCTACCTCCACTGATTTCAGCATTGAATACACCTCAGGAATGGACTTCTCCATCCCTTGCATATTGAAGTTCATCACGAAGCTCTTGTAGCTAGGTGGGAGCGACTGGAGGATTCTGTCAACGACCGCGTCATCTGGGAGATTAATTCCCAACTGAGACAAGCGATTGTGCAACCCAGACATTTTGAGTATATGCTCGCTGACAGAACTATTCTCCTCCATCTTACAACTATAGAACTTGTCGGAGACTTCATATCTCTCGACTCGGGCATGAGCTTGGAAAACCATTTTTAGCTCTTGGAACATCTCATATGCTCCGTGTTGCTCAAAACGCTTTTGGAGCCCCGATTCTAAGTTGTAAAGCATGCCGCACTGAACCAGGGAGTAATCATCACTACGCGACTGCCAGGCGTTCATAACATCTTGAGTTGCTGGGAAAACGGGTGCATCACCTAGCGGTGCTTCAAGGACATATGTTTTCTTGGCAGCTATGAGTATGATCCTCAAGTTACGAACCCAATCCGTATAGTTGCTACCATCGTCTTTCAGCTTGGTTTTCTCTAGGAACGCGTTTAAGTTGAGGGCAACATTAGCGTGGGCCATTGGATCTACAAGACATATTGTAAAGATTTTAGACTATGTTCATGACAATTAAGTTCATCTAAACAAATTTAATGAACTCCCACTCAGATAGACATCTCTCTAGTCAACTAAGTGATACATGATCCGAATCGACTAGGCTGTGTCCGATCATCACGTGAGACGGACTAGTCATCAACGGTGAACATCTTCATGTTGATCGTATCTTCTATACGACTCATGTTCGACCTTTTGTTCTTCCGTGTTCCGAGGCCATGTCTGCACATGCTACGCTCGTCAAGTCAACCCTAAGTGTATTGCACGTGTAAATCTGGCTTACACCTGTTGTATGCGAACGTTAGAGCCTATCACACCCGATCCTCACGTGGTGCTTCAGAACAACGAACCTTAGCAAAAGTGCACAGATAGGGGGAACACAATTCTTGAAATTTTAGTGAGAGATCATCTTATTTACTACCGTCGTTCTAAGCAAATAAGATGCAAAACATGATAAACATCACATGCAATCAAATAGTGACATGATATGGCCAATATCGTTTTGCTCCTTTTGATCTTCATCTTCGGGGCTCCATGATCATCATTGTCACCGGCATGACACCATGATCTCCATCATTGTGTCTTCATGAATTTGTCTCGCCAAACATTACTTCTACTACTATGGCTAACGGTTAGCAATAAAGTAAAGTAATTACATGGCATTTTCAATGACACGCAGGTCATACAATAAAATAAGGCAACTCCTATGGCTCCTGTCGGTTGTCATATTCATCGACATGCAAGTCGTGATTTCTATCACAAGAACATGATCAATCTCATACATCACATATATATCATTCATCACATCCTTTTGGTCATATCACGTCACATGGCACATGTTGCAAGAACAAGTTAGACGTCCTCTAATTGTTGTTGCAAGTTTTTACGTGGCTGCTATAGGTTTCTAGCAAGAACATTTCTTACCTACGCAAAAACCACAACGTGATATGCCAATTTCTATTTACCCTTCATAAGGACCCTTTTCATCGAATCTGATCCTACTAAAGTGGGAGAGACAGACACCCGCTAGCCACCTTATGCAACTAGTGCATGTCAGTCGGTGGAACCTGTCTCACGTAAGCGTACGTGTAAGGTCGGTCCGGGCCGCTTCATCCCACGATGTCGCCGAATCAAGATAAGACTAGTAGCGGCAAGTAAATTTACATGATCTACGCCCACAACAACTTGTGTTCTACGCGTGCATAGTAACTACGCATAGACCTAGCTCATGATGCCACTGTTGAGGATCGTTGCAGAAAATCAAAAAAATTCCTACGCATCACCAAGATCTATCTATGGAGATTACTAGCGACGAGAGGGGAGTGCATCTTCATACCTTTAAAGATCACGATGCGGAAGCGTTGCAAGAACGCGGATGAGGGAGTCGTACTCGTAGCGATTCAAATCGCGGTTGATTCCGATCTAAGTGTCGAACAATGGCGCCTCCGCATTCAACACACGTGCAACCCAGTGACGTCTCTCGCGCCTTGATCCAGCAAGGGGAGAGGGAGAGGTTGGGGAAGGCTCCGTCCAGCAGCAGCACGATGGTGTGGTGGTGGTGGAGGAGCGTGGCACTTCAGCAGGGCTTCGCCAAGCACCGCAAGAGACGAGCAGGGAGAGAGGTAGCGCTGCGCCATGAGGGGGAGGTTCTCGTGTATCTAGCAGCCCCGAAATCCCACATATATATAGGGGGAGGGGAGGGGCTGCGCCCCCATCTAGGGTTCTGTAATGCCCAGGATGGGACTATACCTCCTACGTGTCGAGGCACGACTTAAAGGTATAAGCCCATCCTAGAATGATCTCAAGTTTGGTATCTTTGCACGACTCATGTAAAAGAGGGATTAAATTGCAAAAGGAGATAGTTGGCTCACTCGCCACTTCACACAATACATTAAATAAGCAAGACATCATTCAAAACATCACAACCCGACTACGGGCGAAGATCCAAAATAAAGATACCAAAACAACATAACGCCACAGGTCAGGATCGAATCCTAGTAGAAACCACTACTGATCGTCGAACACGTCACAAGCATACGACCACTCTCTTCATCGAGCTCCCAGTGAAGAACTTGAACCAGCTCTTGCATCATCCTCGGCTGAACCTGCATCTGGTGTGGTAGTATCTGTGAGCCACGAGGACTCAGCAATCCCATAACCATGGGTATCAAGACTAGCAAAGCTTTATGGGTAGGAAGAGGTAAAGTGGTGAGGTTGCAGCAGCGGCTAAGCATAATATGGTGTCTAACTTACGAGTATAAGAATAAGATGAGAAGCTACGCAAACGGTCGCAAAAGTAGTGATCGCTAAAGATCCTGAACTACATACGAATCAAACATAACCCCACCGTGTTCTCTTCTCAAAGTGAAAAGAGACAGTCACGGTTACTCACACAGTTGTGTGTTTTACTTCGGATCCTCTGTCAAGTTTTCCACAACCGGACATTAACAAATTCCAATCTGCCACATAACCGCGGGCACTGCTTTCGAAAGATCATAACCCTGCAGGGGTGTCCCAACTTAGCCCATCACAAGCTCTCACGATTAGCTGAAGCGATAAATATAATATCATCACTCCTTATCTTAGGGAAATCCGATCAGGCTCGGCATCCCGGTAGCACAAGACATTTCGACAATGGTAAAACAAGTCCAGCAAGACCTCCCGATGTGTCGACACCCTGATAGTAGCCGCGCGTATCTCGTCTCAGGACACGACCGGATGGGCGATTATACGGGAGCCAATCCTCGAGTTTCCCCGTGGTGGCCCCGCATACTCCCCGTTTGGGACCAACACCATCAGCACTGGCCCCCCTGCTATGTAGAAAGAATCCTCGGGTAGCGCTAACTCCCTATGCAATTTAATTAATTAATTAAGTTGTTATTATGAGCAAATTAAAACCAATGTTGGGCCTTGCTGGAGGAGTTTTATTCAAAGTCGAACTGTCAAGGGGTCCCCATCCACCCATCGTGTAAGGAACGCAAAATCAAGGAACATAATGCCGGTTTATCGGCGCCTAAGGTGGCATGAGTGGAACAAAACACCGAGCAAAAGGCCAAGCCTTCCACCCATGCCCAGTATATAGGTGTGTTATTATAATAATAATAGATATTGTGATATAACAAGAACAAGTTCCCTCCTGGAACGGACTTCATCTTCACCTGCAACTAACAACGCTATAAGAGGGGCTGAGCAAGCGGGTAACATAGCCAAACAGTGGTTTTGCTAGGAAGGTTTCAAATGTTAGAGGTTTCATGGCAACAAGGAGAGGCTGACATAAAAGATGGGTAGCGCGACATGTAACGATAGCATCGAGACAACTAAGCATGGCAATGGTAGTAAAGGTATCCAAGGGTATGATCATCTTGCCTGGGATTCCGCAAGGAAGAAGAACGGTTCCATGAAGTAGACGGAGCAACACAGTCGAGCGAATCCTCACAACTCCGGAACGAAACCGAAACTAACAAGAGAAGCAACCGGAAAGAAGCAAACAACACGGTAAACACACAAGCATAAACATGGCATACGATGCACATCCAAGTATGATGCATGATAGGTTTAAATATGCATGGCATGGCAAAGTGCACAAACAAGTACTACAAGTTAAGTGGAGCTCAATATGCAACGAGTTGCATATTGACGAAACACCACATTATAATTATTTAATTGACTCTCGTTATTAACAAGACAAGATTAAAAGTTTTTAGCATGGCAAGAGGTGAAGCATAATAAAACTACACTATTAGACATTTTAAATGAGGCCGGAAATATCAAACAACAATTCCGGAAAATCCCCATGAGCATGTTTAGCAATTATAAGCAAACAACAATTAAACATTTTAGTGTTGTTAACATGATGCGGATGACATGATCAAGTTTATGCAATTTATTACTTAAAGGTTAACATGAAGAAGATATGAAGCATTTGTCACCGTGGTGGAAAGAAAGGGTGCCACGGCAACGATCCGAAAATGATGCAACGCAACATCTCGGTTCCGGTAACTCGGTGAGAGACCGGTGCAAAAGGTGACGGAGACGTGAGCGAGACATGCAAGACGATGGGGTGATCCCGTTGCCGGGTTCCCACGAGTCGGCAACGAGGCAACCGAGGAACATGACAAAAGATGATACGGGCACGAAGCACACAAGGCAAACATTTCATACAACCACAAGCAAATGTTCTCGGGTCACGTCTCGGGGTTATACCTTCGAAGCGTTCTCTCTCGAAGCGGTTCGAGATCGTAGAGGAAGAAGTGGTACACGTTCGTAGAGGGAAGTAGTCGTTCACGTTTCCGAAGAGGTACTTGACGGGTCGTCGAGCGACGGTAGTTAAAGTAGTGGTACATGTTCGTTTCGGAGAGGGACTTGATGAACCCAACATCTTCGGGGCAACGGTAGTGGAACTTGGCGACGGTAGTCGTTCACGTTCGGAGTACTTGCCGAGGCGGTCGTCGTGGTACACGTTATGTAGTCGTTCACGGAGCTCGTAGCCGTTCGGTCGTCGTGGTACTTGGTCGTATCGGAGAGGAACTTGATGCATCCGAAAGGTACTTGGCAGTCTTGGGGGTCCCTCGTTCGACGAACTTGGCGTCCATGGCAGCAAGCAAAAGAGGCGCGGCAACATGGCAGCAAGCAAAAGCAGCACGGCTCCGGTGACGCGGTGACGAGGCAGAGGCCTGGGGAGGCCATGGCGAAGACGAACGGGGCAGCGCAGAGAGGGCCGACGGGAGGAGTCAGGAGGCTGCATCGGGGCGACGAGGCATCCGAGGAGCACGAGGCGCTGGAGCACAGCAGGTCCTGGCCGGCCCGCGGCTGCTGGAACATGGCGACGGAGGGGCACGGAAGGCGCTCCTGCCTTGGCGACGGAGGAAGGCCGCGGGACGCGGGACGGCAGAGGAACAGGGGCGGAGGCGCACGGCCTTGGCTCACCGGTGGCCTGGAGACGGCGGCGCGCAGGGAGCGCTTGAGGAAGAAGGGCGCACGGGCCTGGGTCGACGCGGCTCGAAGACGGGGTGCCGAGAAGGGAGCTGCTCGAGGCCGCAGAGGTGGCTGGCCGTGGCGGCGGCGCCTTGCCGGCGGGAGGCCGGAGGGACGAGGCATGGGCGCGGGCCGGTTCTGGAGCAGAGGTAGCCGCTCGGAGCCTTGGCGATGGAGGGCGAAGGAGAAGAGGCAGGGTCGCGAGACAGGAGGGTCGGGCTTGGCGCTCGGGGCCGCGGCCCTGGCTGGTCGGGCGGACGATGGCTCACGGGAGCTGCGGCCTGGAGAAGGGAGGCGGGAGGACACAGAGGAGACGGGGCGGCCGGCTCTGCGAGGAGGATGGGATCGGAGAGAGGAGAGGTGCGGGTGAAGGGGGATCGAGGGAAAAGGGGGGTGCTGCGCGAGCGAGGAAAATGAGGGTGGCGGCGGACGAGAGAACTGAGGGAGAGGATAGTCGGGCTTAGGGTTAGGGAGCGAATTGGGCCACAGGAGGCCAGATGGGCCGCGGGGAGGGAAGCTGAGGCCTATGGTCCAGGAGGCAGGTGCGGCTGGGCCGGAATGGCCTGGCTGCTGGGCTCTCTTCTTTTTAAATTGCTTTAAAAGAAAAAGAAGAAAGAGGGAAAAGAAAAGAGAGGCTTAGGGAAAAAATAGCACATGGGACTATTTTTCTCGGGCATCATAAAATGAGCACGGTCCGAGAAAATAGAAAAAGGCATGATCGAAAAATATAATTCAAACATATTTGAATTTAATTCAAATGGGTTTGAACTAAGACTTGATTTTTGAAGTGTCCAAAAATGTTGAGGATTTTAGGAGGAACCTCGATAAACGAGAAAATAAATATAGGGAGGGTTTAGATGGAGAAACTCGAGGTGAAATAGGCATGAGGAAATTATGCAAGTGTGTTGGGTTAATTCCAACGAATGGAATATTTAATATAGCTCCCTAATAATATTGAGAGGCTTTTATATGTTATAAAGAGAAGTCATTCTTCCCTCGATTTAAATGGACCGAAGGTCCACACAATTTGTTTAGGTTGAGATGCAAAAGAAATATGACAAGATGGCATGATGACATGATGCAATGCAAAAATAAATAAAGCAAGCACAAAAGAAACACACGGGAGACCCGGAACATCTGGAATCTTCTGGAATCTTCTGGAATCTTCTGGGACGTCGGTCTTCGGGCGTCACAGGTTCCCTCCCTAGGGGTGGCGGCAGCCCCTAGATCCCATCTAGGGGGCGGCCAGGAGGGGGAGAGAGGGGGCGCCCTAGGGTGGGCCTTAAGGCCCATCTGGACCTAGGGTTTGCCCCCTCCCTCTCTCCCTGCGCCTTGGGCCTTGGTGGGGGGGCGCACCAGCCCACCTGGGGCTGGTCCCTTCCCACACTTGGCCCACGCAACCCTCTGGGGCTGGTGGCCCCTCCCGGTGGACCCTCGGAACCCTTCCGGTGGTTCCGGTACGTTACCGATAACGCCCGAAACATTTCCGGTGACCAAAACGGGACTTCCCATATATAAATATTTACCTCCGGACCATTTCGGAACTCCTCGTGACATCCGGGATCTCATCCGGGACTCAGAACAACATTCTGTAACCACGTACATCTATTCCCTATAACCCTAGCGTCATTGAACCTTAAGTGTGTAGACCCTATGGGTTCGGGAACCATGCAGTCATGACCGAGACATATCTCCGGTCAATAACCAACAGCGGGATCTGGATACCCATATTGTCTCCCACATGTTCCATGATGATTTCATCGGATGAACCACAATGTCAAGGATTCAATCAATCCCATATACGATTCCCTTTGTCTATCGGTATAGCACTTGCCCGAGATTCGATCGTCGATATACCGATACCTTGTTCAATCTCGTTATGGCAAGTATCTTTACTCGTTCCGTAACACATCATCTCGTGACCAACCCCTTAGTCACATTGAGCTCATTACGATGATGTCTTACCGAGTGGGCCCAGAGATACCTCTCCGTCATACGGAGTGACAAATCCCAGTCTCGATTCGTGCCAATCCAACAGATGCTTTCGAAGATACCCGTAGTGTACCTTTATAGCCACCTAGTTACTTTGTGACGTTTGGCACACCCAAAGTATTCCTACGGTATCCGGGAGTTGCACAACCTCATGGTCTAAGGAAAGGATACTTGACATTGGAAAGCTTTAGCATACGAACTACAGGATCTTGTGCTAGGCTTAGGATTGGGTCTTGTCCATCACATCATTCTCCTAATGATGTGATCACGTTATCAATGACATCCAATGTCCATGGTCAGGAAACCGTAACCATCTATTGATCAACGAGCTAGTCAACTAGAGGCTCACTAGGGACATGTTGTGGTCTATGTATTCACACATGTATTACTGTTTCCGGATAATACAATTAAAGCATGAACAATAGACAATTATCATGAACAAGGAAATATAATAATAACCATTTTATTATTGCCTCTAGGGCATATTTCCAACAATAAACCCCATCTTTTTATCCTCGATGGCAACAATACAATACGTGCCTTGCTGCCCCTACTGTCACTGGGAAAGGACACCGCAAGATTGAACCCAAAGCCAAGCACTTCTCCCATTGCAAGAACTATAGATCTAGTAGGCTAAACCAAACCAATAATTCGAAGAGACTTGCAAGGATATTATGAGAACACATAAAGAGTTCAGAGAAGAACCAAATATTTCTCATAGATAATCTTGATCATAAACTCACAATTCATCGGATCTCGACAAACACACCGCAAAAAGAGATTACATCGAATAGATCTCCTCGAAGACCAAGGAGAACTTTGTATTGAGATCCAGAGAGAGAAGAAGCCATCTAGATACTAGCTATGGACCCGAAGGTCTGTGGTAAACTACTCACAACTCATGGTGAGGGCGATGATGATGATGTAGAAGCACTCCGTGATGGATCCCCCCTTCGGCGGAGCTCCGGAACAGGCTCCAAGATGGGATCTCACAGGAACAGAAGGTTACGGCGATGGAATTAGGGTTTTCTCTCTGTTGCTGATGGTTTCGGGGTACGTAGACTTATATAGGAGGAAGGAGGACACCGGGGGACGCTCGAGGGGCCCACGAGGCAGGGGGCGCGCCCTGGGAAGGGGGGCGCCCCCCACCCTCGTGGGCACCTCGTGGCTCCCCTTCCGTGGTTCTCAAGTCTCACGTGCGTGATTTTCTCCAAAAATTTCTCTCCCGAAGGTTTTATTCCGTTTGGACTCCGTTTGATATTCCTTTTCTGCAAAACCCTGGAACAGGCAAAAAAATAGCAATCTGGACTGGGCCTTTAGGTTAGTAGGTTAGTCCCAAAAATGATATTAAAGTGTATGACAACGCCCATTAAACATCCAAGACATCATAAATAATAGCATGCAACAATAAAAAAAATAGATACGTTGGAGACGTATCACCACGTCGTCGGTGTATAGGGATGCTCAAATAGGCTGGCTACGCAGGGACTGGAGGTTACGTTGTTCAGTAGCCTTGGCAAGGATGTGATGGAGAGGATCAATTGTAAGGACAAAAGGAGGGGGAGTGGATCCCCCTGCTGAAGGCCACGTCTGTGCTTGATCGGGTCGCCTGCAATCCCATTAAGAAAAACTCTGGAGGAGGTCGTGGATAAGAGGGCGAAGATCCAGTCCCGAAAACGGCTCGGGAAGTGGTGATGACTCAAGAGATCCATAAGATAATCCCATCTAACTGAGTCAAAATCCTTCTTGATGTCGAGCTTGAAAAGCAAGGTTGGAGATTTGGTGCGGTGAAAGCGATGGGCCAAGTTTTGAACATACATGAAGTTGTCATGGATGCTTCTATTCTTTATGAATTCACTTTGTGTATTGGAGACAATCACAGTCATGTGCGGAGCAAGTCGAGTGGCCAACATCTTAGCAATGATCTTTCCAATCGCATGAATGGTATTGATGGGTCTAAAATCGGAAATGTCTTCTGCGCCATCTTTTTCAGGTTGAGGGCTATGTTGGCCGAGTTGAGCCAGTGCAGGTTTGTGGTATGTACGTTGGAAAAATTGTTGATCATCGTTGCGTCAAGTGAGTTAATACTGCATGTGTCTTCTGCTTCCATGGTCGAGGCACTAGGAGTTCAGTAAGGACTAGTTTTGGCTTCGCATATAAGACGTTTTTAGGCTAAACAGGCGTTAAAAATGCCTTATATTTTGATACGGATGGATTAGGATGTAACGCAATTTGAGTGGAGTCCAGCAACGTGGAGGACATTGAACCTTTTGCTCGGGTCGGGAACAATGGTGGGATGAGGTTGCGGCAATCTATGTCAACTTTAACATTGCTTAAGGGACGCCAACGACGTGCTCATGGAACTGCTAAAGATTGCTATATTTCTAGAATTGCTTGTAGTTGGGTTGATGAAACACCTAGCTTTTTATTGCCTTATCTTGTGAATGATGCAACTATTTTGCAATAAATAAATCATGCCACGAAGGCTACTGGAGATGGAGGAGGCAACCGCCTCATGTAGCAAGAAGAAGAGCACGGCGAAGAAGTACGACGATGTTCCAGTCCGTCGTTCCGAGCGTCTTCATCGCCTCAGGGGAGAGTGAGGATGCAGAGATGAAGATGGAGCAGCAACTGAAGATGTTGCAGTTCTACTGCACCTCTTGTTTAATCTGTTATCTACTGTTTTTTTATCAATTTGAATATGTGTTTGTCATGTTGTTTGCATGCTTAGTTGGACTTAATCTATCTATCAATGTGGATGCAAAATTAGTGTTTGTGTTGTTGTTTGAACTATGCTTCGGGTTTCTGAATCTGTCTAATTTGCTAAAAAAAACTGAATCTATGTGTCCATCTGTAATTTGTTGCAATTATCTGAATGTGTATAGTTTACTGAAAATATCTGAACTTTGTGCATTTCTATGAAATTTATATGAGAATGTTAATCAGCACAATTAGTACCCAAGTTTGACAATAATTGTAGTAGTAAATTATCACAAGCTTCAACACACGCTGAACATTAAATACACCACATCTACCACCCTTCAAGAGTAGTCAAATCAGAGTAAACCAAGCATTAAAAAATCACCTCACTCAACTCACTACACCTTATTGTTCCTTCTCCACTGCCACACTACACCTTCACTTTCACACATCTACTTAACTCGTGCACTTAAATACTACGCCAACACCTATACAGCTCTCCTCTGCCACGCTCCAAATATCTATAACCTCACTCACAACTCTGCTCCTAGCTACAACCATGGTTGGCCCTTGCTCTACACCAGACCCATAGCTCAATCCATTCCCAACTAGAAAAGGTTGGGTTGTCATGCATCTTGGTTCGGCGCGCGGCGACCAAGACCTCCTTGACTACATGAAGGTTGCCATGAGGTACACTAGCATCCAAGGGCTTGTAGATGCAGCAGATGAAGTGAAGAAGAAGGCAACTAGTGAGGAGAAGCAGCGCATGGATCAACGCTATGGAAGCTCAGGTAAGGGGATCCTTCCCATCGACATACTTGTATGGGTGATGAAAGAGGCTGAAACCGCCGATGCTGGGCACAGGCAGCCATGGGCAGCCCACCGCTATGTGCCACCGGCACAACCCACAGCAAAAGCTCTAGCACAAGCACACAAAGAGGTGCAACAAGACGATGACAATGACCTGCAAATCGTAGCCCCGCCAGCACTGCAGGCTCGCCGTTGTTCTCCTCCCATCATCATCATCCATGAAGACAAAGACGAAGAGGAGGTGCATGAGCTGCCAAATCCTAACCTAGTCAAGCAAGAGGTACGACGCTCAGGTCGCTTAGCAGGGCAGGCTCCTAAGTGATTCTGAATGTGAATCTCATACATAAAGTTTCAGATTCAGTTTCGTCGGCTATCTGCAATGTCAATTGTGTTCAGATTCAGTGTTCAGTGCTACTAAGTGTCATTTATCTTCAGATTCAAAGTTCAGTTTCAGGTTCAGTCTTCAATATTACTAAGTGGCGGTTCCACTAACTTGAAAATATTCCCATGCTATCTTTGCTATCTATGTACTGCTATCTAAATGTAATGTTTATGTTTGGATGCTGGATGTTATTTACATTTCATGCATGCTTGTATAAGATACTCATAACTAACTATCAGTAATTAGTTGCAACTAGGGATGCAACCATTTAGGATAACAAAGACATAAATAAACTACATCATACTTAGATAATATGGTTCTTAACTTAGCATCAGTGCCAGTGCACATAACATAATCTTAGAGCATTACAGATCAGGGCCATTACAACACCCCACAGCCAAACCAAAATGATCTAAAACCATAGGAAGTTCATAAGCAGTTCATAGATAATATTAGTAGTGGTTGTAGTCCTGGGACAATTATATATAGGCCTCATATATACTAATATACTTACCAACCACAGCTGCCACTTCACTCCTCCATGACAACTTCCTTGATCTTGTCCAACTTTTCCTTGCACCCATGATCAGCCTTCAAAAGCTCGGCAATGACTTGCTCCAACTTCTTTTTCTCTTCTTTAAGGAGGTCTATGTCCACCTCTATCTCCTTCATGGCCTTCCTGCTGTTATGAATTAGTATATCAGCTTGACTCTACAGAGTGCACCTCTGTTCTTTTTTTAGCTTCGGCTTCTCCATTTGAATCTCAATATGTGCTTGCTCCTCAAGTTGCTTCTTCTCAGCCAGTTCATTGATTGACTGGCTTGTGTAATCCATGTCATGAGATTCGTGTCCATCTTGATAATCAAACAACTTGGAAACATCGTCCACAAGCTCGTTGTACTAATTGCCCAGAGAATCCAGTTCCTTCTTCAGTTTTGCAACATCTCTCCCATGAGCCTCATTGTCCTGGACTCTACCAAGGTTCTGCTCATGGTACAAGGGGCATCTACCCACTGAACAACACCACAGTTCACACCATCCTAAAAATTCAGATAGAAACAAATTCAGTTACAAACAAAGTCAGTTACAAGCTATTCATATGTTGACAAACACTACATGGATTCATATAAATCAACACGAAACAAGCTATTTAGTCCAGTGTTCAGTTCATGAAACTACAACACAAGTACATTGTTATGTATTTTTGATGTACCAGCAAATCATACAGACTAAATATACTTACCTCAGTAGAACATCCTATGAATCTCCTACCTATGTCAGTTCCTTCAAAAGCCACAAACTTGCCTGCCCTCTGCATGTGCAGGATGCACTTTGGCTCAGGTTTAGCCACAAGCCCACAATAACTTGGGTCTATCATAGTGTCAGGGCTTTGCTACACCAGCAAAACCAGATATATCAACCACATCAGCTAACAGATATGAACTTAAATGGAGAAAATAACAGTAACCTTAACCCTAGCAGAAGAAAGGGGAGGGGAGAGTGAGTTGACTTACAAAACACTCCATTTGCATGCTGCTGAACTCGCTCATGTACTCTTCATCGTCAGAGCTCTCGTTGTTGTTGGGCCACAACACCATGGTGGCGGCGCGTCACCTTCGCCGGAGTGAGAGCGGAGAAGTGAAGAAGAGAGTGAGCTCGGGAGAGGGAGTGGAGGGGAAGACTGAGCCGACCAGCCAGTCGGACCTGGTCATGACAAGCCAACGAGTTAACGGCCGTTAGGCATCCGCACCACGTGGCCCTGAAATGTGGGCCACACTGGTCAGTTTTGTGTTTAAACCCAGTAAAACGGTCATCAACCAAAACTGATAGTTTTTAGGGACAAAGTAAAAAAAATAGGTGGTAGCTTTCCGGCAAAAATTTAAATATGGTACTTATGTGGGACAGTGACCCCAAAACTGGTAGTTTTTTGTCAATTACTCTCAAGAGGCCGAAGATATAATGGACCTTTGTTTTTGGTGCACACCGGCGACCGACTCAGCTGGAGAATGGCCTTGGAATAATTCGGATGCTTATGTGGTTGATAGGTCGGGGCTGGTTCTGATTGAAGAATTACTTCAATCTATGAAGCAACAGTTACAAGGATTCCAGAGAATTGGCATTCATGAGGTTGTGATAATTTCCTGCTGGTATTTATGGTGCATTAAGAGACAAGTCACACATGAGGAAAGTGTTCCCCAATCCACCATTGCCTAATCTCCATCCTTGTTATGGCTGCTAATCATGCGCAGGTACAGGATGGTGGACAGGCAAGAGATCAAGTGGGTTTACAAACTACTCAGTGAGAATGGAGTATGGCGGGAAATCATTCGCAACAAGTATGTGGGATCCAATGCCATTTCTCAAGTTCATTGGAAACCTGGGGATTCACATTTCTGGAGTGGAGTGATGAAGGCCAAGGAATTCTTTTTCCAATTTGGGACCTTCTCAGTTAGGGACGGTTCTCGGGTTCGATTCTGGGAAGATATCTGGCTAGGGAATAAACCACTAATAGTGCAATATCCGAGCTTGTACAGAATTGTTAGACATAAATTCGTCACAATCAAACAAGTTTTAGGACAAGAAAACCCTGATATTTCTTTCCGTAGGGACCTTTTTGGCCCTCGCCTGACAGCATGGAATGAATTACTCACTCGCTTGGAGGACATTCAACTGTCAGGTGAGCCAGACATTTTTTGATGGAACTTGCATCAGAATGGCAAATTTTCAGTCAAATCCATGTATGATGCAATGGTTCATTGCAAAGTTCCAGTTGATAACAGGAAATTGTAGAAGCTCAAAATCCCTCTAAGAGTGAAGATTTTCCTCTGTTCCAGTTGATAACAGGAAATTGTGGAAGCTCAAAATCCCTCTAAGAGTGAAGATTTTCCTCTGGTTTCTTAACAGAGGAGTCATCCTAACTAGAGATAATCTGGCACGACGAAACTGGCATGGTTCCAAGACATGTTCGGCAACTGGTTGCGGGGTATTGATAAACAATTTTCTGCACATATTCTTGTGGGAGCGGCGGCCTTATGCTGGGCACTGTGGCTTACCAGGAATGATGTGATTTTTAATAACAAATGTGTCTCGTCTCCTATGCAGGTTATTCATGTGTGTACACGATGGCTCCGTACTTGGTCTATCCTGCAGAGGCCGGAGGACAGGGACCTTTTTATGATGGCGTCTACACGGCTGGAGCGTACGGCAAGGGAGATTTTCTACCACCATGGATGGCGGTGTGACCTACGGATAGGATCTGACACTCCTTAGGCTGGACATGTTTTATTTTTCATTGGCTTTGCATCGAATTATTTTTTGCTTTTAGGGTACTCTGGACTTTTTTGGTTGTGTGCATCTAGCTATGCAGAGGCCGGGCTTTCTTTTCGATGCGATTCTATCACCTCGATATATCTATTCAATGAAATGTCCTTTATCGAAAAAAATCGGGC
The DNA here is from genome assembly GCA_902687465.1 of Secale cereale. Lineage (NCBI taxonomy): Eukaryota > Viridiplantae > Streptophyta > Magnoliopsida > Poales > Poaceae > Secale > Secale cereale. The sequence continues at coordinate 359,005,124 of LR738709.1, forward strand.
AGATGGTGCAAACCTGAAGCGGGTTTTGTGAAGCTTAACGTCAATGCCTCGTTCCACAGTGAGGAGGGAAATGGCTCGATTGGAGCCGTATTGAGGAAAATCAATGGAAACTTTATCCATGGCTGAGGCATTAGGAGTTCAGCAAGGATTAGTTTTGGCTTCGCATATAGTACCTCTGGATCAAAATATAAGATGGTTTTAGGCTAAACTGGCCTTAAAAAATGCCTTGTAATTTGATACGGAGGGAGTAGGATGTAATGCAATTCAAGTGGAGTCCAGCAACGTGGAGGGCTTGAACCTTGCTCAGGTCGGGAACAATGGTGGGATGAGGTTGCCGCAATCTATGTCAACTTCAGCATTGCTTAAGGGAAGCCAACGACGTGCTCATGGAACTGCTAAAGATTGCTATATTTCTAGAATTGCTTGTAATTGGTTTGATGAACCACCTAGCATTTTATTGCCTTATCTTGTGAATGATGCAACTGTGTTTTGCAATCAATAAATCATGCCACGAAGGCTTTCTCAAAAAAGAAAAAGAAAAAGGAGCTGGACATCCCCGGGAGGCCGCGAGTAGCATGTGTAGACCGACAGCTCACCCACAACCGGGCATCGGTCCTGGTCATCTATATATATACTTCTATACTACTACTAAAAGACCAAATATGACTCCCCCTACGTGCACCCACCTAAACGCACACATGATAACCCCCTACGTCCGATCAGATCCATAAAATTAGATCCAACAGTCCACGTTACATCAACAATATTACAATCATATCAACGGCTCGAAACAATTGTTCTGCCGGCAGACTCCCCCGTTCACGTTGCTACACATCCCAAAGAAGGCATCTCAAGGGAATTAACCAATACGTCCGCGATCAAAGCCGCCACCACGCCAGGAACCTCCACGATCAACGACAGCATCATGCCACTAACATCGCCAGCGCCAGCCGCCTCGCCACCCTCGCCCCTACTGCCCGGGATCCTCCTCGACCCGCCTTGCTGCCTACATCTCCTCGCCCCTGGTGTCCGCGGCATCCTCTCCACCCGCTTTGCTGCCCTACCTCACCTCGCCACGCTGCCTCGCCCTGTCCGCGACGGCCTTGAGCCGGTGGACATCCTCAGCCCGACGCGCTGCCCCAACTCCGGTGTCATCGCCCTATGTGGCCAACATCTCAACCTGCCATTACACAGGTTAGATCAATTTAATTTGCACATCTTAGGATCTGACATAATACAATGCAAATTGCTCGAGTATATACTTTCTAATCTGATACTTATAGTACATCATGAAAAACTGATATATACTTCCTAATCTGATACTTATAGTACATCATGAAAAACTGATATATACTTCCTAATCTGATACTTATAGTACATCATAAAAAACTGAGTTGACGAAGGGATCAATAGGTGTTTCACAAAAAAGAAAAGTTCAGAAGACAATATGGCATCCTCTCAGCGTAGTGGGGTACGTACTCCCTTTCAGGACCTGACAAACAACAGCAGTTCGGGTAAATACGTATATCACCTACTCTTACCTACTTAGGTCTTGTAAAGAAGGGAATAATGTGTCACTGCCTCGCAGTTCAAAAAGCAGATCCAAAAGAGCTGAAGAGACAGAGGGAAAGGGAGAGGTATGCACTAAACAGGGATGCAATATTAAAGAAAAGACAAGAGGCAAGGGATCGTAAGAAAGCTGCGGCTGCTATTCTAAATGAATTCAACACTCCATCTAACCCACCTGGGGACATGTCGCCTGGTTACTACAATTTCTCTGTTTGTTATCATACATTTCATGGATCACAATTAAGATCATGTTAATTAAGTGTTCTTCTGGGCAGGTTTTGCCACTATGGATAGGCCAAGTGCGCAGTCTGCTATTCTAAATGAAATCAACACTCCATCTAACCCACCTGGGGCCATGTCGCCTGGTTATTACATTTTCTCTGTTTGTTATCATACATTTCATGAATCACAAGTAAAATCTTGTTAATTAAGAGTTCTTCTTGGCAGGTTTTGCCACCATGGATAGGCCAAGTGTGCAGTCTGCTATTCTAAATGAAATCAACACTCCATCTAACCCACCTGGGGCCATGTCGCCTGGTTATTACATTTTCTCTGTTTGTTGTCATACATTTCATGAATCACAAGTAATATCTTGTTAATTAAGTGTTCCTCTGTGCAGGTTATGCCACTATGGATAGGCCAAGTGCGCAGTCTTCTATTCTAAATGAAATCAACACTCCAGCTAAGCCACCCGGGGCCATGTCGCATGGTTACTCCATTTTCTCTGTTTTTAACATCATTTTATTAAACACAAGTAAAATCATGTCTTTGGTGTTTTTTTGACCAGGTTTTGACACTATGGAGAGGCCCAGTGCGCAGTCTGCTGTCACGCAGCAACGACACACACCAGCTGTGGAAGGTCATGAGTTCTCCTACATACAACCATAATATCGGCATTTGTGTGTCTATAACTGACATTGTACATAAAATTATGATGCAGGCATACCTGTTTATGTGATAAGTGACCAGACTCTACTACATGGTCCGAATTCATTAGGAACACCATATACTGTTGTGGCAAACAAGGAAAATGGCGATAATATCAACTCTGCCATTGGGTCCTCCCAGCTGACTGTTTTGCGACCACCACTTCAATCCTACAGAGGCAGCAGTTCATATGGTAATCACATGTGGCTCATGTTAGCTACCATACATATTTATAACAATTGTGGTTCATGTTGTCTTGTACCAAATTATCACTTATTATACAGAAGAAAAACAAGCACTTAAGAGGCAGAGGGAAAATGCCCGCTATGAGCAACATAAGCAAGTGATATTGCAAAATCTACGTGACAAACGGTGTCGAACCAAATCGTCATCAGTAGTCCTTACAACTGGACAAAAAATCAACCCGATACAGGTGATGCCGTCTACATGAAACACTGTTTATCCAATCTTTGATTTCCTAACTGACAGTCACTCAATGTTTCTTTAGTTGATGAAGATTGTGATTGGCTACACACAAATGATATGTACCAGAGACAAAACTTTGGGACGAGTATGAGGCCAAACAACATACTCACTGCGCCGTCATGTGGAAACAATCCCGTCGACAAATATAATGGTGCTTGTATTGACTACTACTTGGTTCATACATTTAATTCATAGCTCATACAGACCCATTTCTGCTAAATATGCTGTCAGGCAACGACCACAACGATGATGCATATGGAATACTGGAGCCCGATGGGAACACAAAAAATAATGATGGTGCACATTAACGCATCTATGGTTCTATGTTTAATTTAAAAAATCTTATACATTATTACCAACTAATATTTGTCTACTATATAGACTGCTTGGGAGACGAAAATCTTGTACAACATGAGCCTGATAAAGAAGCTAGGATGTTCGCCCACCAAGGTACCTTCTTGCCATCATGAGTTACCATATATAATATAATAGTGCCTTTTGTGCATGATAAATATTAATGAATATTCAAATTCTGTTCCAGATGTTGACTTTGTATCCTACCGAGATGAACAAGGACACACTGATGGAACACCTACAAATGATCCTCATGATAGGGTTTACATTAACCTTCCCAAAAATCACCACGTCCTTAGGAAAGTTAGGGACTGCCTCCACTGTGGAGCATTGCGGTTTCAATATGAGGGACCTGCATTCTGTTGCACAAAGGGGAAAATAGGTTTATTTACTCCAGAAGTTCCAGACGAGTTGAAACGGTTGTTCACAAGTCAAGATGATGACGATGCTAAATATTTTTGAGACAATATACGGTATTTCAACTCTCACTTCTCATTCACAAGTCTTGGAGTCACCCTTGATCGTCGAGTAAGCACTGCGGCAGGAACCGGAGTATATACCTTTCGTGCATGTGGGGGTTTGTACCACGCTCTTGATGATCTGGTGCCGGCAGATAATGGACCAAGGCATTTCCAGCTCTATATTTATGGTACAGATCATAACTTGGTGCACAGGGCTAAGAGGTCTCCAGATCTAAATATAGAGCTCATACGGAAAATTCTGATAATACTGGAGCACAACCCTTATGCGCGGGCTTTCAAGAGCCTGGGGTCTGTTCTGAATCTAGATGAGTACAAGATCTCACTAAACACAGATATCAAGTTGGATCAACGTAGGTACAATGCCCCAACTACTTCTCAGGTGGCAGCGATATGGGTTGAAGGGAGTGACCCACAAAATTGTTTTGACAGAAGTGTTGTCGTGCATGGAAAAAAAAGGAGACCGACCCATATATATTAGAGCATACTATGGGTGCTACGACCCATTGTCATATCCACTATTTTTCCCACGTGGGGAGACTGGTTGGAATCGTTGGATGCCGTATGTTCATGCCCCCGATGACACCACCCAATATCCAGTGCATAGTACTGGACCGCAAGAAAACCGGACCCCTGGTTTACATACAGGTATGACGTTCATTATTAGTTTGTTATCTACTTACTATTTTTAAGAATATATAAAACCATTACTCTTCATTCACCTATCAAACAGATGAAAACTTGATTACTGGAAGGGAGCAAGTTGGCAACTTTGTGCCAGATGAATACCGCGTCGCTGATTTACATACGGGTAAGATGTTCATTATTAATTTGTGATTATGTACTTACTGAATAAAAAACTTATGTCTTGGTTCACCTATAAACACATGGTAATTTGATTAATGAAGACCATGCCAATGATCTACACGCAGGTAGCAGTCATCGTTGCTTATTGATCAAAGCAAATCTTATGTTGTCATTCAGTATGAGTCCAGCCATTGTACTACTACATTATTGTTTTTGTGTTCATTATCATTAATGTTATCCTGGCCATCGTGACAGATTATGCCTGCACTGGCGATGATTGGTCCATTATAGAAAATATCATATCCGAACTAAGCAAAGAAAGAAATTTAGTGAGCATCGGCGACGCATTTTTGAAAAAAAGACATTTACTATCTCTTCTAACTCCCGGAGAATGGGTTGGCGATGAAGTAAGTATATTAGGACAAGAAGATGCTACTTGATTAGGAGTATGTGTCATCTAATATGCCATATATACTTTTAATTGTAGGTCATAAGTACATACATAAATTGCATGATTGCTACGGATCATCTACAAGTAAGGTCAGGTGGAAGTGTGTTCTTAGAGAATGCATGCATCTCTAAGATGATGAAGATCGGTAGCTATCTGCCCTCAGATGACATGGATGCTGCACCAGCATGGGTATTAAACAGAGCCAAAGCATATTTGGAAAATGATATGGTTAGTCTTAGTTTTCTACATATTTCTATGAATTACAGCGAGAACAACCGATTCGGACACATACGAGTACAGCTAAGATAATCATTTTCTTCGGATATACATTCCAATAAACATGGACGACGTTCACTGGTACCTAAGTGTTATAAATGCCAGAAAACAATGTGTTCAAGTGCTCGACTCGCTAGGCCCATACATGAGCCGCAAGGACCTCACTGATATGGTTAGTACTTAGTCCTACTGCCCCATCTTTTCTAATAATCTTTTTTTTGTTATTTCTCGCTTGTGATGCTTATACTTTTTCCATTTGTTGGTACAACGGCTAGAAGGACTGGAGGATTTATTCAAATATGCATCCAAGCACATGGAATTAAAATCTGATAAGTGGACTAATCTAGATGTTACCATATGGAAAAGAGAAGAATATATTAAGAGCAGCCTTCAGACGGATGGGTACGCCTCCTAATATAACCCAGAGCATTTATGCTTAACAGGGCACATGTTTATTTTATCACTGCATAGCATTCCTAAAGCACATTTGATCAAGTGATTTGGTATGCCAATGCAGCTCTTTACCTTATTGTATGCCAATGCAATTGAAACGACACCTCTCATGAGATCTTGCCTAAAACAAAATGCGTTATGATTTCAATCTTTTTTATGCACTCATATGCCTACTTAGAGTAAGCAGTTACACATTAACTTGTAGTATCCGATATGCTAGCAATATTAGAGGAGAAGCACTTTGTGTTCTGTTATACTATTAGGCAATGAGCATACAACAAGTGTTTCTTTCCAAACCTGCATAAATTATTTGGGTATAACTCCAGGCCATATTTTTTTACTCTTCCATTTGTACCATCCTGTAATTAGAAGAAGCAATTGAAGGAAATATGCCCTAGAGGCAATAATAAAGATGTTATTTGTATTTCCTTATATCATGATAAATGTCTTTTGTTCATGCTAGAATTGTATTAACCGGAAACTTGATACATGTGTGAATACATAGACAAAACAGTATGTCCCTAGTATGCCTCTACTAGACTAGCTCATTGATCAAAGATGGTTATGTTTCCTAGCCATAGACATGAGTTGTCATTTGATCAACGGGATCACATCATTAGGAGAATGATGTGATGGACAAGACCCATCCGTTAGCATAGCACTATGATCGTTTAGTTTTACTGCTATTGCTTTCTTCATGACTTATACATGTTCCTATGACTATGAGATTATGCAACTCCCGAATACCGTAGGAACACCTTGTGTGCTATCAAACGTCACAACGTAACTGGGTGATCATAAAGATGCTCTACAGGTGTCTCCGAAAGTATTCATGGTGTTGGCATAGATCAAGATTAGGATTTGTCACTCCGAGTGTCGGAGAGGTATCTCTGGGCCCTCTCGGTAACACACATCATAATAAGCCTTGCAAGCAAAAGACTAATGAGTTAGTCACGAGATGATGTGTTACGGAACGAGTAAAGAGACTTGCCGGTAACGAGATTGAACTAGGTATAAGGATACCGACGATCGAATCTCGGGCAAGTAACATACCGTTTGACAAAAGGAACAACGTATGTTGTTATGCGGTTCTGACCGATAAAAGATCTTCGTAGAATATGTAGGAGCCAATATGAACATCCAGGTTCCGCTATTGGTTATTGACCAGAGATGAGTCTCGGTCATGTCTACATAGTTCTCGAACCCGTAGGGTCCGCACGCTTAACGTTTGATGACGATCGGTATTATGAGTTTTTGAGTATTGATGTACCGAAGGTAGTTCGGAGTCCCGGATGAGATCACGGACATGACGAGGAGTCTCGGAATGCCCGAGACATAAAGATTGATATATTGGACGGCTATATTCGGACACCGGAAGTATACCGGAAAAGTTTCGGATTTATCGGGAATGCCGGAGGGGGTTACCGGAACCCCCTACGAGAGGGGATGGTCCATAGTGGGCCTAAAGGGTGAGAGAGAGACAGCCCATAGGGCTGGCCGGCGCCCCCACCTAGGAATCCTAGTTGGACTAGGATTGGGGGGGCGCCACCTCTCCTATTCCTTTCCCCCTTCTTCCTTTCGGTGAATCCTACTAGGAATAGGATTGCAATCCTATTCCTAGTAGGACTCCCTCCCTAGCCGCACCAGGAGAGGTTGGCCGGCCTCCCTCCCCTGCTCCTTTATATACGGGGGCAGGGGGGCACCCAAAGACACACAAGTTGAATTGTTTTAGCCGTGTGCGGTGCCCCCCTCCACAGAATCACACCTCGGTCGTACCGTCGCGGAGCTTAGGCGAAGCCCTGCGCCGGTGAACACATCATATCTGTCACCACGCCGTCGTGCTGACGAAACTCTCCCGTGAAGCTCAACTGGATCAAGAGCTCGTGGGACGTCATCAAGCTGAACGTGTGCTGAACGCGGAGGTGCCGTACGTTCGGTGCTTGATCGGTTGGATCGCGAAGAAGTTCGACAACATCAACCGCGTCACTTGACGCTTCCGCTCCCGGTCTACGAGGGTACGTAGACACACTCTCCCCTCTCGTTGCTATGCATCTGGTAGATAGATCTTGCGTGATCGTAGGAAAATTTTAAAATACTACGTTCCCCAACACGACCACTGCAGAAGATAGAGAGAAAATGAAAGTCATTCCCTATGCCTCAGCCATAGGATCTATCATGTATGCAATGCTGTGTACCAGACCTGATGTGTGCCTTGCTATAAGTCTAGCAGGGAGGTACCAAAGTAATCCAGGAGTGGATCACTGGACATCGGTCAAAAACATCCTAAAGTATCTGAAAAGAACAAAGGATATGTTTCTCGTATATGGAGGTGACAAAGAGCTCGTCGTAAACGGTTACGTCGATTCTAGCTTTGACACTGATCCGGATGACTCAAAGTCACAAACCGGATATGTATTTTTATTGAACGGTGGAGCTGTCAGTTGGTGCAGTTCCAAGCAGAGCGTCGTGGCGGGATCTACGTGTGAAGCGGAATACATAGCTGCTTCGGAAGCAGCAAATGAAGGAGTCTGGATGAAGGAGTTCATATCCGATCTAGGTGTAGTACCTAGTGCATCGGGTCCAATGAAAATCTTTTGTGACAACACTGGAGCCATAGCCTTGGCGAAGGAATCTAGGTTTCACAAGAGAACAAAGCACATCAAAAGACGCTTCAATTCCATCCGCGATCTAGTCAAGGAGGGAGACATAGAGATTTGCAAAATACATACGGATCTGAATATTGCAGACCCGTTGACTAAGCCTCTTCCACGGGCAAAACATGATCAGCACCAAGACTCCATGGGTGTGAGGATCATCACTTTGTAATCTAGATTATTGACTCTAGTTCAAGTGGGAGACTGAAGGAAATATGCCCTAGAGGCAATAATAAAGATGTTATTTGTATTTCCTTATATCATGATAAATGTCTTTTATTCATGCTAGAATTGTATTAACTGGAAACTTAGTACATGTGTGGATACATAGACAAAACAGTATGTCCCTAGTATGCCTCTACTAGACTAGCTCATTGATCAAAGATGGTTATGTTTCCTAACCATAGACATGAGTTGTCATTTGATCAACGGGATCACATCATTAGGAGAATGATGTGATGGACAAGACCCATCCGTTAGCATAGCACTATGATCGTTTAGTTTTACTGCTATTGCCTTCTTCATGACTTATACATGTTCCTATGACTATGAGATTATGCAACTCCCGAATACCGTAGGAACACCTTGTGTGCTATCAAACGTCACAACGTAACTGGGTGATCATAAAGATGCTCTACAGGTGTCTCCGAAAGTATTCGTGGTGTTGGCATAGATCAAGATTAGGATTTGTCACTCCGAGTGTCGGAGAGGTATCTCTGGGCCCTCTCGGTAACACACATCACAATAAGCCTTGCAAGCAAAAGACTAATGAGTTAGTCACGAGATGATGTGTTACGGAACGAGTAAAGAGACTTGCCGGTAACGAGATTGAACTAGGTATAGAGATACCGACGATCGAATCTCGGGCAAGTAACATACCGATGACAAAAGGAACAACGTATGTTGTTATGCGGTTCTGACCGATAAAAGATCTTCGTAGAATATGTAGGAGCCAATATGAACATCCAGGTTCCGCTATTGGTTATTGACCGGAGATGAGTCTCGGTCATGTCTACATAGTTCTAGAACCCGTAGGGTCCGCACGCTTAACGTTTGATGACGATCGGTATTATGAGTTTATGAGTTTTGATGTACCGAAGGTAGTTCGGAGTCCCGGATGAGATCACGGACATGACGAGGAGTCTCAGAATGTCCGAGACATAAAGATTGATATATTGGACGACTATATTCGGACACCGGAAGTGTTTCGAAAAAGTTTCGGATTTAACGGGATTGCTGGAGGGGGTTACCGGAACCCCCTACGAAGGGGGATGGTCCATAGTGGGCCTTAAGGGAAAGAGAGAGGCAGCCCATAGGGCTGGCCGGCGCCCCACCTAGGGTTCCTAGTTGGACTAGGATTGGGGGGCGCCACCTCTCCCTCTTTTCCTTTCCCTCTCTTCATTCTTTGGTGATTCCTACTAGGAATAGGATTGCAATCCTATTCCTAGTAGGATTGCACCCCTAGCCGCACCAAACAAGGGCCGGCCGGCCTCCCCCCTTGCTCCTTTATATACGGGGGCAGGGGGGCACCCAAAGAGACACAAGTTGAATTGTTCCACCCGTGTGCGGTGCCCCCCTCCACAGAAACACACCTCGGTCATACCGTCGCGGAGCTTAGGCGAAGCCCTGCGCCGGTGAATACATCATATCCGTCACCATGTCGTCGTGCTGACGAAACTCTCCCGTGAAGCTCAACTGGATCAAGAGCTCGTGGGACGTCATCAAGCTGAACGTGTGCTGAACACGGAGGTGCCGTACGTTCGGTGCTTGATCGGTTGAATCGTGAAGAAGTTCGACTACATCAACCGCGTCACTTGACGCTTCCGCTCCCGGTCTACGAGGGTACGTAGACACACTCTTCCCTCTCGTTGCTATGCATCTGGTAGATAGATCTTGCGTGATCGTAGGAAAATTTAAAAAAAAAATACTACGTTCCCCAACAGTGGCATCATGAGCCAGGTCTATGCGTAGATGATATGCACGAGTAGAACACAATGAGTTGTGGGCGATACTAGTCATACTGCTTACCAGCATGTCATACTTTGCTTCGGCGGTATTGTGAGATGAAGCGGCCCGGACCGACATTACGCGTACGCTTACGCGAGACTGGTTTCACCGTTACGAGCACTCGTTGCTTAAAGGTGACTGGCGGGTGTCTGTCTCTCTCACTTTAGCTGAATCAAGTGTGGCTACGCCCGGTCCTTGTGAAGGTTAAAACAGCACATACTTGACGAAACATCGTTGTGGTTTTGTATGTGTTGGTAAGAACGGTTCTTGCTAAAGCCCGTAGCAGCCACGTAAAACTTTCAACAACAAAGTAGAGGACGTCTAACTTGTTTTTGCAGGGCATGTTGTGATGTGATATGGTCAAGACATGATGAATTATACCGTTTTTGTATGAGATGATCATGTTTTGTAAAGTTATCGGCAACTGGCAGGAGCCATATGGTTGTCGCTTTATTGTATGAAATGCAATCGCCATGTAATTGCTTTACTTTATCACTAAGCGGTAGTGATAGTCGTAGAAGCAATAGTTGGCGAGACGACAACGATACTACGATGGAGATCAAGGTGTCACGCCGGTGACGAAGGTGATCATGAAGGTGCTTTGGAGATGGAGATCAAAAGCACAAGATGATGATGGCCATATCATGTCACATATTTTGATTGCATGTGATGTTTATCTTATTATGCTTCTTATTTTGCTTAGAACGACGGTAGCATTATAAGATGATCCCTTACAAAATTTCAAGGTATAAGTGTTCTCCCTGAGTATGCACCATTGCGAAAGTTCGTCGTACCGAGACACCACGTGATGATCGGGTGTGATAAGCTCTACGTTCAAATACAACGGGTGTAAGCCAGTTTTGCACACGCAGAATACTCGGGTTAAACTTGACGAGCCTAGCATATGCAGATATGGCCTCGGAACACTGGAGACCGAAAGGTCGAGCGTGAATCGTATAGTAGATATGATCAACATAAGATGTTCACCATTGAAACTACTCCATCTCACGTGATGATCGGACATGGTTTAGTTGATTTGGATCACGTGATCATTTAGATGACCGGAGGGATGTCTATCTAAGTGGGAGTTCTTTAATTAATATGATTAAATTGAACTTTAATTTATCATGAAGTTAGTCCAGGTAGTATTAGCATATCTATGTTGTAGATCAATAGCTCGCGATGTTGCTCCCCGTTTATTTTTCATATGTTCCTAGAGAAAACTAAGTTGAAAGATGTTAGTAGCAATGATGCGGAATTGTTCCGTGATCTGGGGATTATCCTCATTGCTGCACAGAAGAATTATGTAATGCCCCGGATGTAATACTTTCCCTTTTGGGTAGATAATATATCTCCGGCTTCATCTATTTCCATTCCGGGTTCTTTGTCTTTCGGGTTTTCGTCGTTTTGTTGTGTGAGTGTGTGGCATTCATTCATATCATGTAGACATGTGCATCGCATTGCATTTGTGTTGTCGGTTGCATCCGGTTCGTCGTGTTTCTTCCCGTTGTCCGTTTCGCATTCCGGAGCTCCCTCGCGTGTCCGTGACGTCCCGTAGGCCTACTTTGTTGTTCGGGCGTTTAACGTTACCGGTGTGCCGCGAGGTTGTTGTCTGTGTTGTTGTTTTGTTGTGTGCAACCCGCCTCTCAAATCTCGTCTCATTTGGACTCCGTTGACTTTTCCATCCGTTGCTCGTGTGGGTCCGATGTGCCTTCACTTCGTGTCCCAAAAACACCCCCTACTGCAGTCTGTTATCTCCTTCTAAGCCTTTTAAATCTACCCCTGCGATCGGATCCGTCGGATCGCGATCGGAGGGCTCCTAACGCCCCTAAACTCCCTCCTAACCCTAAAAACTGCTATTTATAGACCCCTAGTCTATTTGGGCATCCCCTTCTTCTTCCCCTTCTCCCCTCTCATTTTTTCTCAGATCTATCTACCTACCTACCTACCTACCTACTGCCACTTGGCATTTCTACCGAAGGAATCGGCCGGCGCCAGCCGCAGCATCGCTGGCCAGATCCCTCAAATCGCGCGCCGCCAGGGTCAGCGCCCAGCGCGCCAGGCCCGTTCCCTCGTCGATCTTGCTGGCAGCGACCGCTCCGCACCGGGCCGTACGTCCTAGCTCGCAGGACCACTTCCCCGCCGGGAGGCCCACCGCACCGGGCCCAGCGGCCCACTCCTCGCCTCAGCGCCTCCCAGCCGCGCGCAGGTCGCCGCGCCGCCCTGGGCCAGGCGCCTCCCCTCCGGCCCGTTCGCCAGCCGCAGCACCGGGCGCACCACCGCGAGGGCCCAGCGCGCCACCGCGGGCCGCTCGGCTCCGATCCGCGCCGCGGGCCGGGCCTTCTCCACAGCGGTCCAGCCGCGGGCCTCCGACCGCTAGCCGCCCGCTCCGCTGGGTGGGCCGGATCCTCCGTCGGGCCCCGTCAGTTCCCGCACCAGATCCGGGCCGCCGGACCCTCAGATCCCCACCGGCCCACTCCGTTTCTTCAGATCTGATCTGTTTGAGGTTGTTCCCCACTCCTAAGTCCCTGAGATCTAATCTGAGATGCTATGTTTGACCTTGCATAACTTTTACTGTGTTGCTCCGTTTTGCGCGTGTGATATGTCCAGACGTTCGTGGAGACGTGCTCTACGTTTTATCTGTTGTAGTCATGCATGTTAGAGATCATCTAGGCACTTGTTTTGCTGTTGCAAGAGTGCATCATGATATAAACTGCTGCTATGTGTTATTTTTATGCCACCTTTGCCATGTGATATCTTTTAACTCGTTTGTCCGAATGATGCAAATGACATGTCCACGTGTTCGTCTTGCCACGAACTATGTGTTGCTTGTGATAGGTTGCATGGTAGATTTATTATTGCCTTGTTATCATCGTTGCAAAGTGCCATGTTCATATGAGGTGTTTTCACTTGTTATGAAATGCCATCTTGTTGAGCTCGTTGCCATCGTTGTGTTCACCTCTATGATGCATGCTTGTGTGTTTCGGGATCACCTTCATGTGCACTTTAATGAGGTGCTTACCCTTTGCCATGTTTATTTTCGAGGTGACTTAAACATGCTCTTTTATATGCCATGATGATATTGCTGTTTTAGGACTTAGTGGTTTTTCACTAAGTCTGAAATCTGTAACGTTCCGATGCCATGTTCGTGTGATGTTCTAGGAAAAAGCATGATAGTTTTGGAGTGGATTTTGATTGTTCCTTGTAGTATATATTGTTGTATTTCCATCTATGTCCTCACATGCCTATTTAAGTGGCTGTAGCATGTTTATATTTTGCTCTAAAGTTTCAATAAAATTCTGCTGCCAGAATTTTATTGTAAAGTTCAATATGTCCAAGATCATTGCTATTGATCCGTGACTCCGTTGGGGGTGCACTTTGGACTTAGTTGCTGTACTATATGTCTAGTTTGTGTTCAAGTCCTTTGCCATGCTTTTTGGGTGCTGTAGCTTAATTATTTTGAGCTCCAAAGATGCTAAGTTGCTGTAATTTTCAGCTTTCGCTCAAATCTTGTTTCGAGCATAACTTTTAGCCCGTAACTCCGATTTCAGCGAATCTTATATCAAACTTGATTGTTTTTCTGTGTAGATTAATAATATCAGATTGTTATCTTGTTTTGAGGTGTTTTGCTTGAGTGATGTTTTACGTGCTCCGTGTGCATCTTTAGTGCATCCATCATGCATTCATGTTTGTCGAGTGCGCATTGCATCTTGTTGATTGGTGCTTGGTGTGATTGTTTTGTTTAGATCCGGAAGCTGAGACCGAGTACGAAGTTGAGCACGAGGTTTCCAACGAGGTTGAGCACGAGGTCCCTTCTTACGATCCGAACGACTTCTCTTCAGGCAAGATGACCGAACCCCGATAACATTACTATCTTTGCCTATTGCTAGTAGTCTCGATCTATAGTTTTGCCTCGATGCCCATGATCTTCTTGTTAGCCTCCTACTTGTAACCAATTGCCATGTTTAACTAACCTACCTATGCAAATCGTTGCTTGGCTAAGTACGCTTCGCTCAGCCCTTCTTATAGCATTGCTAGTTGCAGGTGAAGATCGAAGATGCTTGCTTCATGTTGAAGTTTGGTTGGGTTATATCACACTATAAAAATGCTTTAAAATGAAATCATCTATATATTGGCAAGGGTGGAAGGCTAAGCCTTTTGCTTGGTGATTTGTTCCACTCATGCCGTTAGGATCCGTATAAGCCGGTATTATGTTCCTTGATTATGCGTTCCTAACACGGTTGGGGTGTATGGGACCCCCTCGATAAACCGCTAAGTGCTAAGTCTTTTCCAGCAAATCCCAACATTGGTACTATTTGCCTAATAACAAACTAAACTTGCATAGGGAGTAATTAACCCTCTTTCTTAATCAACAACCCCGGGCCAGTGCTCCACATGAGTGTTGGTCCGAAACGGGGAGCCTGCGGGGCCGCCTTGGGGCAACTCGAGGTATCTGGCATCCACCCGTAGCTTCGCCCATCCGGTCGTGTCCTGAGACTTAGATACGCGCGGCTACTATCAGGGTGTCGACACGCCGGGAGGATTTGCTGGATTAGCCTTACCTTAGCTTGGTATATCTTGAGCACGGGATTTCGAGGATACTCGGGTCTTCCCACTTTGGAGTTGCGACTCCGCGGATCGTGGGCTTGTAATGGGTCAAGTTGGAACACCCCTGCAGGGTTTGAACTTTCGAAAGCCGTGCCCGCGGTTATGTAGCAGATGGGAGCTTGTTAATTCCGGTTGTAGATAACTTGACACAATGTTTCTAATACACTACCCGCGTGTGTTCCGTGACTGTCAATTTCCGAATAGGGATTCGGGAGTTGAACACGGAGGGGTTATGATTGTGAGCTTGTAGCTAGGATCACTTCGTGATCACTTCTCGCCGAGGCCTTCTCTTCTCGCTCTCACTTGCGTAAGCTAGATGCTAGTTGCTGCTGCAGACTTATTCTTTTCTTCAACCTTTTCCTCACCCAAAGGCTTTGATAGTCTTGTTACCCGGAGACGGGATTGCTGAGTCCTCTGTGGCTCACAGTTACTTCACACACCAGATGCAGGTCCAGCTGTGAGCTATCCAGGTGATGGCACCGAGCTGGATTGGGAGTACGACGAGGAGCGTAGTCGGTACTACGTGCGCTACCCGGACGATCAGTAGTGGAGTCTCTTACTAGGATTCGATCCGCCTGTGCTTTATTTATCTAAGTTTGGTACTTTGACATTTGGCTTTTGCCCTTAGAGGGTTGTGATGTTCTTAATGTATGATGTTTGAGACTTGTACTGTAATTCTGTGACGTGGCGAGTGTAAGCCAACTATTTTCAGTTTACTATCCCCTCTTTTACATGAGTTGTGTAAAGATTACCAAACTTGAGATCATTCTAGGATGGATTTATGCCTTTAAGTCGTGCCTCGACACGTAGGAGGTATAACTCCATCCTGGGCATTACAAGTTGGTATTCAGAGCCTTCTCCGACCTAGGAGCCCCCACTGTTTGATCGAACCATTGACGGTCGAGTCTAGGCACACACTGAAAACTTTTTGAGTCCTATATTATATCGGAGAGTAGGATTTCTTTGCTTCTCATCCCCTTTCTCTCTGGTGAGGACTCCTGACGTATACTCTTGTCTCTCCTATCTTCAAAATTTGCACAAAATTTTTTTTAAGAATCCCGCGAGTATTCTGGGATTGTTTCGATGTTCTTGTGACAAGGATATTGTTCCCGATGCCTCCTGTTACCGAGGAGTTGAGCTTCGGGGTATCATTGTAACAAGCATATCGCGGCAGTACTAAATACTTAAGACGGCCGACATCGAAAATCTCCCCTATACGGCCAGTGGCAAGATAACCCCGACATCACCCAGTACTGGGGAGGTAGTTCGGGAGTATTGCCATAGCTTGTTATAGTGGATGCTTTTCGAAGGTCCGAGGTACACAGTTTCCGAGAAAGACTGGTTATGTGTTGAAGGATGGATACACCTGGATGTAGGTTAGAGTTGATTGCGCGGTGCTTCCCGTGTATCCCCAACACCTGATTGCATAACTGGAATCTTTCGGAAATCTATAGGTGGGTTTTATCCAGTAGATCGTAGGCATTCTTCCAACGAATGCAGGTTAGTGAGTTCGGGGTTCGACATTGAGTGAAGAGGTTATATGACCGATGTTACTATCAGGAGTTGCATCTTAAAGGGTCCTTGGCTATGCTGATCCGGGGATTGCAAAACCTTTTCGTAACGCGTTCATATGCTTTCAGCACAAAGATGTTAGAACGAAACTCCTCTCTTGTGTTTGTTCCTTTCCGTACCTTGTTGCTTTTTTCTTATTTTCATTTTGTTCCCTATGTGGCTTCTCGTGAAGACTGATGTTATCAATTAACTGAGAAATTCATTCGTTCCTCTTGTTCGGATGATTTCATTCGTTCTTATTGTTCGAATGATTATTGTGAAGACTTGTTGCAATTCATTCCATTGATTCAGCTTATTCCTTTTGTCAATCAATTGCTGATTCGTGGTCATCTCTTACAGGATGGCTCCGAAAAAGGTTCCAAACGCTAACCCAGAGGTGGAAGAGGTCCCAGAGCATCCTCCTTCCCCTCCTCCTCCGCCTGAGGCTTGGAGAGCAATTATGCAGACTACTGCCCAGAACACTCAGTTGATGATGCAGATGATGCAGCAAATGCAAGCTATGCAAGCTAATCAAGCTAATCAGGGTGTTCCAGTGAATCAAGGCAACTTCTTCCAGCAGCACCATGCTACCTTCAACCAGTTCTTGGCCAACAATCCTAAAGCTTTCAGTTACTATGTCGACCCTCTTGATGCTGAAGATTGGCTAACCGATATCAAGAAGCATTTTGAGTGCAGTAACGTGAAAGAAGTTGACTATGTGAAGTTTGCAGCCTTCCAACTGAAAGATCAAGCAGCTGACTGGTGGCAGCAGTACAAAGACTCAAGGCCGGGTCAAGTGATCTCTTGGGAGAATTTCTGCAAGGATTTCCGCTCGCGCCACATTCCTACAAGTGTTATCGAGGGTATGCGTGAGCAATTCCGCAACCTCAAGCAGGGCTCCATGACAGTCTATCAGTATAATGTCAAGTTCCAAAACCTCGCTCGCTATGCAAAGCAAGACATTCCTGATGCCAAGAGTAAAATCTATCAGTTCCGTGGAGGTCTCAAAGATGAACTTCAGCTTGCTCTCACTTTGTTCGAGCCCGATGAATTCGACAAGTTCTATAACATGGCTTTGAAACAAGAAGCAGCTCAGCTTAAGATGGAGGCTTCTAAGAAGAGAATTCGATATGCTGTTCACTCTTCCTCATCGTCTCAGTTGGCTGCGAAACAACAGAAATTCTGGCTTCCTCCTCCTCCAGTGATTCGAGCTCCATACAACAACTCCAACAACTTCAACAACTCCAACAACAAGAACTCTAGTGGTCGTGGTTTCTCCCACCCACCCAACCCGAGCAACCAGTCGAAGAAGCAGTTTCAGTCTCAAGGCTCCAAGTCCAGTGGCTCTCATTTCCGTCCTCTCTCTGAAGTGGTGTGCAACAAGTGTGGCCAGAAGGGTCATTATGCCAACAGATGTCCGAATCCGAAGCGTCTTCCTCCTCCTCCACCTGTGAGTTCAGCTATTGTCAGGCATGATCCAAAGGCTGCAAGGGTCAATCTGATGAATGCAGCACAAGCGGAGGCTTCTTCTGATGTCATTCTGGGTAACCTTCCAGTGAACTCTTTTCTAGCTAAAGTGTTATTTGATTCGGGTGCTTCATGCTCTTTCATGTCTCAACCATTTGCATCCAAGCACAATATTGCCACTTCAAATTTGCCTCAGAGGTTGCAAGTCATTTCTCCAGGGAGACGTATGTCTTCTACTGTCTATGCTCCGGATGTTTCCATTCGCATGGGAGATTATCGTTTTCTGGCTAAACCGGTGATTCTTGGTCATTCTGATATCGACCTCATCCTCGGAATGGATTGGCTTTCTCAGCATGATGCTCACATTGATTGTGCTCAAAAGGAAGTCAAGTTGACTCATTCTGATGAAGATGTGATTATCTTCGCCTCCAGGGATAATACTATTCGGCTTTTCTCTCTTAATGATAAGGGCGAAATTAATGCCATAGAGCAAATTCCAGTGGTGAACGAATATCAAGACGTCTTTCCAGAAGAACTTCCAGGCATGCCTCCACACCGTCAGGTGGAGTTTGTCATTGAACTCGAGCCGGGCACCGAACCTGCTTGCCGGCGTCCATACAAGCTCTCTCCGGATGAATTGAAGGAATTGAAGAAGCAGCTTGATAAGCAGGAGAGTATGGGTCTCATCAGACCGAGTACATCTCCGTGGGGCTGTGGCGTCTTATTTGTCAAGAAGAAAGATGGCACGGAGCGTCTCTGTGTTGACTACCGGCCATAGAACAAGAAGACGATTAAGAACAAGTATCCGCTCCCCAACATCAACGAACTCTTTGAGCAGCTCAAAGGAGCTAAAGTGTTCTCTAAGCTTGACCTCCGAATGGGCTATCATCAAATTCGCATTCGCGAGGAAGACATTCCCAAGACGGCCTTCAGAACGAGCTACGGTTCATACGAGTATACCGTCATGTCCTTCGGTCTCGCCAATGCTCCTCCTACCTTTTCAAGGATGATGCATTACATCTTCAACCCCTATACGGGCGAGTTCGTGCTTGTGTATCTGGATGATATTCTGGTGTTTTCCAATAATGAAGAAGATCACGAAAAGCACTTGCGTCTGGTTCTTGATCGACTCCGAGAGCATAAATTCTATGCCAAGTTCTCCAAGTGCGAGTTTTGGCTCGATAAGGTTTTGTACCTGGGCCACATCATCTCAGCTGACGGTATTGCGATTAATCCCGAGAAAGTTGAAGCAATTGTCAACTGGGAAGCTCCTCAGAACGTCAAGCAGCTCCGCAGTTTTTTGGGTCTTGCCAGCTATTGCAGAAGGTTTGTTGAGAACTTCTCCAAGATTGCCAAGCCTCTTTCCAACTTGCTTCAGAAGAATGTCAAATACTTTTGGTCTCCCGAGTGTGAATTGGCATTCAAAACCCTCAAAGAGAAGCTTGTCTCTGCTCCAGTTCTGACTCCTCCGGATGAAACCAAGCCCTATGAAGTGTTTTGTGACGCTTCTCTTCAAGGTCTTGGTGGTGTGCTTATGCAAGATAAGAGAATTGTGGCATACACTTCTCGTCAGCTCAAGCCAAGTGAGAAGAACTATCCCACACACGATCTCGAGCTAGCAGCTGTGGTACATGCTCTGATTACGTGGAGACATATGTTGTTGGGCAGAAAGGTCGACATCTTCACTGATCACAAGAGCTTGAAGTACATCTTCACACAGCCGCATCTAAACCTCCGCCAGACTCGTTGGGTTGAAATGATCCAAGAGTACAATCCCAGCATTGAATACACTCCAGGCAAGGCGAATGTGATTGCAGATGCTTTGAGCAGAAAGGCATATTGCAAAAGCCTTCTTATCAAGCCATACCAGCCTGATCTTTGTGAAGCTTTCAGGAAGCTCAACCTCCAAGTTGTTCCGCAGGGTTTTCTTGCAAATCTCCAAATTGCTCCTACCTTGGAAGATCAAGTCCGTGAGGCCCAGCTCAGTGATACCATGGTGAAGAAGGTGAAACATGGGATTGCAAAGGGCACTCCAAAATACAAGTGCTTCCGTGTTGATGAGAGAGATACCTTGTTCTTCGAGGACAGACTCGTTGTTCCCAAAGGTGATCTCAGGAAGCTCATAATGGAAGAAGCTCATGATTCTCTCCTTTCCATTCATCCTGGCAGTTCCATAATGTATCAAGACCTCAAGCAGTCTTACTGGTGGACACGCATGAAAAGGGAGATTGCCCAATTCGTGAATGAATGTGATGTATGCAGAAGAGTGAAAGCAGAACATCAACGTCCAGCCGGTCTTCTCCAACCTCTTCCTATTCCCGAGTGGAAGTTCGACCACATTGAAATGGACTTCGTCACTGGTTTTCCTAAATCCAAGCGAGGCAATGATGCTATCTTTGTGGTGATTGACAAGCTTACCAAAGTCGCTCACTTTCTTCCAGTCAAAGAATCAATCAATGCAGCTCAACTTGCAGAGCTGTACACTTCCAGAATTGTGTCCCTACATGGCATTCCTCAAGTGATATCCTCAGACCGTGGCAGCTTGTTCACATCAAGGTTCTGGGACTCCTTCCAGTCCGCCATGGGCACGAAGATCAGGTTCAGCACTGCCTTTCACCCTCAGACTAGTGGTCAAGTCGAGCGTGTGAATCAAATTCTAGAAGACATGCTCAGAGCCTGTGTCATCTCCTTCGGCATGAAATGGGAAGACTGCCTTCCATTCGCCGAGTTCTCTTACAACAACAGCTTTCAAGCAAGTACAGGCAAAGCACCGTTTGAAATTCTCTATGGCAGAAAGTGTCGTACCCCTCTCAACTGGTCTGAAACAGGCGAACGCCAACTTCTTGGCAATGACTTGATCTCTGAAGCCGAAGAAATGTGCAAAGTCATACGTTAGAATCTCAAGGCCGCTCAGTCGCGTCAGAAGAGCTACTATGACGGCAAGCATCGTGATTTGGCTTTCGACATCGGTGATCATGTCTATCTCCGAGTTTCTCCGATGAAAGGAACCCAAAGATTCGGTATCAAAGGAAAGCTTGCTCCTAGATACGTCGGGCCTTTCAAGATTCTTGGCAAAAGAGGCGATCTAGCCTATCAGCTCGAGCTCCCTTCCAACTTTGCAAATGTTCATGATGTTTTTCATGTGTCTCAACTTCGCAAATGCTTCAAGGCACCTGAGCGCATGATTCCGTTTGAGGAGATTGATCTTCAACAAGACCTTTCCTACCGAGAGCATCCAGTTGCAATTCTCGAAGAAACCAAACGCAAGACTCGCAACAAGTCCATCAAGTTTCTGAAAGTCAAGTGGTCACATCACACAGACCGAGAAGCTACCTGGGAACGAGAAGATCATCTTCGTTCCGAGTACCCTTCCTTTTTCCAGTCCTAGATCTCGGGACGTGATCTTTTTGTAGTAGAGGAGAGTTTGTAATGCCCCGGATGTAATACTTTCCCTTTTGGGTAGATAATATATCTCCGGCTTCATCTATTTCCATTCCGGGTTCTTTGTCTTTCGGGTTTTCGTCGTTTTGTTGTGTGAGTGTGTGGCATTCATTCATATCATGTAGACATGTGCATCGCATTGCATTTGTGTTGTCGGTTGCATCCGGTTCGTCGTGTTTCTTCCCGTTGTCCGTTTCGCGTTACGGAGCTCCCTCACGTGTCCGTGACGTCCCGTAGGCCTACTTTGTTGTTCGAGCGTTTAACGTTACCGGTGTGCCGCGAGGTTGTTGTCTGTGTTGTTGTTTTGTTGTGTGCAACCCGCCTCTCAAATCTCGTCTCGTTTGGACTCCGTTGACTTTTCCATCCGTTGCTCGTGTGGGTCCGATGTGCCTTCACTTCGTGTCCCGGAAACACCCCCTACTGCAGTTTGTTATCTCCTTCTAAGCCTTTTAAATCTACCCCCGCGATCGGATCCGTCGGATCGCGATCGGAGGGCTCCTAACGCCCCTAAACTCCCTCCTAACCCTAAAAACTGCTATTTATAGACCCCTAGTCTATTTGGGCATCCCCTTCTTCTTCCCCTTCTCCCCTCTCATTTTTTTCTCAGATCTATCTACCTACCTACCTACCTACCTACTGCCACTTGGCATTTCTACCGAAGGAATCGGCCGCCGCCAGCCGCAGCGAGCAGCATCGCTGGCCAGATCCCTCAAATCGCGCGCCGCCAGGGTCAGCGCCCAGCGCGCCAGGCCCGTTCCCTCGTCGATCTTGCTGGCAGCGACCGCTCCGCACCGGGCCGTACGTCCTAGCTCGCAGGACCACTTCCCCGCCGGGAGGCCCACCGCACCGGGCCCAGCGGCCCACTCCTCGCCTCAGCGCCTCCCAGCCGCGCGCAGGTCGCCGCGCCGCCCTGGGCCAGGCGCCTCCCCTCCGGCCCGTTCGCCAGCCGCAGCACCGGGCGCACCACCGCGAGGGCCCAGCGCGCCACCGCGGGCCGCTCGGCTCCGATCCGTGCCGCGGGCCGGGCCTTCTCCACAGCGGTCCACCCGCGGGCCTCCGACCGCCAGCCGCCCGCTCCGCTGGGTGGGCCTGATCCTCCGCCGGGCCCCGTCAGTTCCCGCACCAGATCCGGGCCGCCGGACCCTCAGATCCCCACCGGCCCACTCCGTTTCTTCAGATCTGATCTGTTTGAGGTTGTTCCCCACTCCTAAGTCCCTGAGATCTAATCTGAGATGCTATGTTTGACCTTGCATAACTTTTACTGTGTTGCTCCGTTTTGCGCGTGTGATATGTCCAGACGTTCGTGGAGACGTGCTCTACGTTTTATCTGTTGTAGTCATGCATGTTAGAGATCATCTAGGCACTTGTTTTGCTGTTGCAAGAGTGCATCATGATATAAACTGCTGCTATGTGTTATTTTTATGCCACCTTTGCCATGTGATATCTTTTAGCTCGTTTGTCCGAATGATGCAAATGACATGTCCACGTGTTCGTCTTGCCACGAACTACGTGTTGCTTGTGATAGGTTGCATGGTAGATTTATTATTGCCTTGTTATCATCGTTGCAAAGTGCCATGTTCATATGAGGTGTTTTCACTTGTTATGAAATGCCATCTTGTTGAGCTCGTTGCCATCGTTGTGTTCACCTCTATGATGCATGCTTGTGTGTTTCGGGATCACCTTCATGTGCACTTTGATGAGGTGCTTACCCTTTGCCATGTTTAGTTTCGAGGTGACTTAAACATGATCTTTTATATGCCATGATGATATTGCTGTTTTAGGACTTAGTGGTTTTTCACTAAGTCTGAAATCTGTAACGTTCCGATGCCATGTTCGTGTGATGTTCTAGGAAAAAGCATGATAGTTTTGGAGTGGATTTTGATTGTTCCTTGTAGTATATATTGTTGTCTTTCCATCCATGTCCTAACATGCCTATTTAAGTGGCTGTAGCATGTTTATCTTTTGCTCTAAAGTTTCAATAAAATTCTGCTGCCAGAATTTTATTGTAAAGTTCAATATGTCCAAGATCATTGCTATTGATCCGTGACTCCGTTGGGGGTGCACTTTGGACTTAGTTGCTGTACTATATGTCTAGTTTGTGTTCAAGTCCTTTTCCATGCTTTTTGGGTGCTGTAGCTTAATTATTTTGAGCTCCAAAGATGCTATGTTGCTGTAATTTTCAGCTTTCGCTCAAATCTTGTTTCGGGCATAACTTTTAGCCCGTAACTCCGATTTCAGCGAATCTTATATCAAACTTGATTGTTTTTCTGTGTAGATTAATAATATCAGATTGTTATCTTGTTTTGAGGTGTTTTGCTTGAGTGATGTTTTACGTGCTCCGTGTGCATCTTTAGTGCATCCATCATGCATTCATGTTTGTCGAGTGCGCATTGCATCTTGTTGATTGGTGCTTGGTGTGATTGTTTTGTTTAGAGCCAGAAGCTGAGACCGAGTACGAAGTTGAGCACGAGGTTTCCAACGAGGTTGAGCACGAGGTCCCTTCTTACGATCCGAACGACTTCTCTTCAGGCAAGATGACCGAACCCCGATAACATTACTATCTTTGCCTATTGCTAGTAGTCTCGATCTATAGTTTTGCCTCGATGCCCATGATCTTCTTGTCAGCCTCCTACTTGTAACCAATTGCCATGTTTAACCAACCTACCTATGCAAACCGTTGCTTGGCTAAGTACGCTTCGCTCAGCCCTTCTTATAGCATTGCTAGTTGCAGGTGAAGATCGAAGATGCTTGCTTCATGTTGAAGTTTGGTTGGGTTATATCACACTATAAAAATGCTTTAAAATGAAATCATCTATATATTGGCAAGGGTGGAAGGCTAAGCCTTTTGCTTGGTGATTTGTTCCACTCATGCCGTTAGGATCCGTATAAGCCGGTATTATGTTCCTTGATTATGCGTTCCTAACACGGTTGGGGTGTATGGGACCCCCTCGATAAACCGCTAAGTGCTAAGTCTTTTCCAGCAAATCCCAACATTGGTACTATTTGCCTAATAACAAACTAAACTTGCATAGGGAGTAATTAACCCTCTTTCTTAATCAACAACCCCGGGCCAGTGCTCCACATGAGTGTTGGTCCGAAACGGGGAGCCTGCGGGGCCGCCTTGGGGCAACTCGAGGTATCTGGCATCCACCCGTAGCTTCGCCCATCCGGTCGTGTCCTGAGACTTAGATACGCGCGGCTACTATCAGGGTGTCGACACGCCGGGAGGATTTGCTGGATTAGCCTTACCTTAGCTTGGTATATCTTGAGCACGGGATTCCGAGGATACTCGGGTCTTCCCACTTTGGAGTTGCGACTCCGCGGATCGTGGGCTTGTAATGGGTCAAGTTGGAACACCCCTGCAGGGTTTGAACTTTCGAAAGCCGTGCTCGCGGTTATGTGGCAGATGGGAGCTTGTTAATTCCGGTTGTAGATAACTTGACACAATGTTTCTAATACACTACCCGCGTGTGTTCCGTGACTGTCAATTTCCGAATAGGGATTCGGGAGTTGAACACGAAGGGGTTATGATTGTGAGCTTGTAGCTAGGATCACTTCGTGATCACTTCTCGCCGAGGCCTTCTCTTCTCGCTCTCACTTGCGTAAGCTAGATGCTAGTTGCTGCTGCAGACTTATTCTTTTCTTCAGCCTTTTCCTCACCCAAAGGCTTTGATAGTCTTGTTACCCGGAGACGGGATTGCTGAGTCCTCTGTGGCTCACAGTTACTTCACACACCAGATGCAGGTCCAGCTGTGAGCTATCCAGGTGATGGCACCGAGCTGGATTGGGAGTACGACGAGGAGCGTAGTCGGTACTACGTGCGCTACCCGGACGATCAGTAGTGGAGTCTCTTACTAGGATTCGATCCGCCTGTGATTTATTTATCTAAGTTTGGTACTTTGACATTTGGCTTTTGCCCTTAGAGGGTTGTGATGTTCTTAATGTATGATGTTTGAGACTTGTACTGTAATTCTGTGACGTGGCGAGTGTAAGCCAACTATTTTCAGTTTACTATCCCCTCTTTTACATGAGTTGTGCAAAGATTACCAAACTTGAGATCATTCTAGGATGGATTTATGCCTTTAAGTCGTGCCTCGACACGTAGGAGGTATAACTCCATCGTGGGCATTACAAATTATGTCCTTGATGCACCGCTAGGTGACAGACCTATTGCAGGAGCAGATGCAGACGTTATGAACGTTTTGACAAAAGCTCGATATGATGACTACTTGATAGTTTAGTGCACCATACTTTACGGCTTAGAATCGGGACTTCAAAAACGTTTTGAACGCCACGGAGCATATAAGATGTTCCAAGAGTTGAAATTAGTATTTCATACTCATGCCCGTGTCGAGAGGTATGAGACCTCTGACAGTACTTTGCCTACAAGATGGAGGAGAATAGCTCAACCAGTGAGCATGTGCTCAGATTGTCTGGGTACTGCAATTGCTTGAATCAAGTGGGAGTTAATCTTCCAGATAAGATAGTAATTGACAAAGTTTTCTAGTCACTATCACCAAGTTAGTAGAACTTCGTGATGAACTATAATATGCAAGGGATGACGAAAGTAATTCCCGAGCTCTTCGCGATGCTGAAATCGGCGAAGGTAGAAATCAAGAAAGAACATCAAGTGTTGATGGTTAATAAGACCACTTGTTTCAAGTAAAGGGCAAAGGGATAGAAGGGGAACTTCAAGAAGAATGATAAGCAAGTTGTCACTCCCATGAAGAAACCCAAAGCTAAACTCAAGCCTGAAACTAAGTGATTCTACTGCAAAGGAAATGGTCACCGGAAGTGGAACTGCCCTAGATACTTGGCGGATAAGAAGGATGGCAAAGTGAACAAAGGTATATTTGATATACAGATTATTGATGTGTATTTTACTAAGTGTTCATAGCAACCCCTCGGTATTTGATACTGGTTCAGTTGCTAAAGAGTAGTAACTCGAAGTGGGAGTTGCATAATGAATATAAACTAGTTAAAGGATGAAGTGACGATGTGTATTGGAAGCAGTTCCAAGATTGATATGATCATCATCGCACACTCCCTATACTTTCGGGATTAGTGTTGAACCTAAATAAGTGTTATTTGGTGTTTGTGTTGAGCATGAATATGATTTGATCATGTTTATTGCAATACGGTTATTCATGTAAGTTAGAGAATAATTGTTGTTCTGTTTACATGAATAAAACCTTCTATGGTCATACACCCAATGAAAATAGTTTGTTGGATCTCGATCGTGTGATACACATATTCATAATATTGAAGCCAAAAGATGCAAGGTTAATAATGATAGTGCAACTTATTTGTGGCACTGCCGTTTAGGTCATATTGGTGTAAAACGCATGAAGAAACTCCATAATGATGGACTTTTGGAATCACTTGATTATGAATCACTTGGTGCTTGCGAACCATGCCTCATGGGCAAGATGACTAAAACTCCGTTCTCCGGAACTATGGAGCGAGCAACAGATTTGTTGGAAATCATACATACTGATGTATGTGGGCCAATGAGTGTTGAAGCTCGCGGCGGGTATCGTTATTTTCTGACCTTCACAGATGATTTGAGCAGATATGGGTATATCTACTTAATGAAGCACAAGTCTGAGACATTTGAAAAGTTCAAAGAATTTCAGAGTGAAGTAGAAAATCATCGTAACAAGAAAATAAAGTTTCTACGATCCGATCGTGGAGGAGAATATTTGAGTTACGAGTTTGGTCTTCATTTGAAACAATGTGGAATAGTTTCACAACTCACGCCACCCAGAACACCACAGCGTAATGGTGTGTCCGAACGTCGTAACCGTACTTTATTGGATATGGTGCAATCTATGATGTCTCTTACCGATTTACCACTATCGCTTTTGGGGTTATGCATTAGAGACAGCTACATTCACGTTAAATAGGGCACCATCTAAAATCCGTGGAGATGACACTGTATGAACTGTGGTTTGACGAGAAACCTAAGCTGTCATTTCTTTAAGTTTGGGACTGCGATGCTTATGTGAAAAAGTTTCAACATGATAAGCTCGAACCCAAATCGGAGAAGTAAATCTTCATAGGATACCCAAAAGAAACTGTTGGGTACACCTTCTATCACAGATCCGAAGGCAAGGTCTTTGTTGCTAAGAGTGGATCCTTTCTAGAGAAGGAGTTTCTCTCGAAAGAAGTGAGTGGGAGGAAAGTAGAACTTGATGAGGTAATTGTACCTTCTCCCGGATTGGAAAGTAGTACATCACAGAAAATTGTTCCAGTGATTCCTACACCAATCAGTGAGGAAGTTAATGATGATGATCATGAAACTTTGGATCAAGTTTCTGCTGAACGTCGTAGATCAACCAGAGTACGTTCCGCACCAGAGTGGTACGGCAACCCAGTTCTGGAAATCATGTTACTAGACCATGATGAACCTGCGAGCTATGAGGAAGCGATGATGAGCCCAGATTCCGCAAAATGGCTTGAGGCCATGAAATCTGAGATGGGATCCATGTATGAGAACAAAGTGTGGACTTTGGTTGACTTGCCCGATGATCGGCAGGCCATCGAAAATAAATGGATCTTCAAGAGGAAGACCGACGCAGACGGTAATGTCACTGTTTACAAAGCTCGGCTTGTTGCGAAAGGGTTTCGACAAGTTCAAGGAGTTGACTACGATGAGACTTTCTCACCTGTAGCGATGCTTAAGTCTGTCCGAATCATGTTAGCAATTGCCGCACTTTATGATTATGAAATCTGGCAAATGGATGTCAAAATTGCATTCCTGAATGAATATCTCAAAGAAGAGTTGTATATGATGCAACCAGAAGGTTTTGTCGATCCAAAAGGTGCTAACAAAGTATGCAAGCTCCAGTGATCCATCTATGGACTGGTGCAAGCATCTCGGAGTTGGAATATATGCTTTGATGAGGTGATCAAAGCATATGGTTTTATACAGACTTTTGGAGAAGCCTGTATTTACAAGAAGTGAGTGGGAGCACTACAACCTTTCTGATAAGTATATGTGAATGACATATTGTCGATCGGAAATGATGTAGAATTTTCTGGAAAGCATAAAGGAGTGTTTGAAAGGAGTTTTTCAAAGAAAGACCTTGGTGAAGCTGCTTACATATTGGGCATCAAGATCTATAGAGATAGATCAAGACGCTTGATAAGACTTTCGATAAGTACATACCTTGATAAGATTTTGAAGTAGTTCAAAATGGATCAGTCAAAGAAGGAATTCTTGCCTGACTTGTAAGGTGTGAAGTTGAGTAAGACTCAAAGCCAGACCACGGCAGAAAAATATAGAGAGAATGAAAGTCATTCCCTATGCCTCAGCCATAGGTTCTATAAAGTGCATGCTGTGTACCAAACATGTTGTGTGCCTTGCCATGAGTTTGTCAAGGGGGTACAATAGTGATCCAGGAGTAGATCACTGTACAGCGGTCAAAATTATCCTTAGTAACTGGATGACTAAGGAAATGTTTCTCGATTATGGAGGTGATAAAGAGTTCGTCATAAAGGGTTACGCCGATGCAAGCTTTGACACTAAATCCAGATGACTCTAAGTATCAATCTGGATGCGTATTGAAAGTGGGAGCAATTAGCTAGAGTAGCTCTATGCAGAGCATTGTAGACATAGAAATTTGCAAAATACATACGGATTTGAATGTGACAGACCCGTTGACAAAACTTCTCTCACAAGCAAAACATGATCACACCTTATTACTCTTGGGTATTAATCCCATAGCGATGTGAACTAGATTATTGACTCTAGTAAACCCTTTGGGTGTTGGTCACATGGCGATGTGAACTATGGGTGTTATTCACATAACGATGTGAACTATCGGTATTAAATCACATGGCGATGTGAGCTAGATTATTGACTCTAGTGCAAGTGGGAGACTGAAGGAAATATGCCCTAGAGGCAATAATAAAGATGTTATTTGTATTTCCTTATATCATGATAAATGTCTTTTATTCATGCTAGAATTGTATTAACCGGAAACTTGATACATGTGTGAATACATAGACAAAACAGTATGTCCCTAGTATGCCTCTACTAGACTAGCTCATTGATCAAAGATGGTTATGTTTCCTAGCCATAGACATGAGTTGTCATTTGATCAACGGTATCACATCATTAGGAGAATGATGTGATGGACAAGACCCATCCGTTAGCATAGCACTATGATCGTTTAGTTTTACTGCTATTGCTTTCTTCATGACTTATACATGTTCCTATGACTATGAGATTATGCAACTCCCGAATACCGTAGGAACACCTTGTGTGCTATCAAACGTCACAACGTAACTGGGTGATCATAAAGATGCTCTACAGGTGTCTCCGAAAGTATTCGTGGTGTTGGCATAGATCAAGATTAGGATTTGTCACTCCGAGTGTCGGAGAGGTATCTCTGGGCCCTCTCGGTAACACACATCACAATAAGCCTTGCAAGCAAAAGACTAATGAGTTAGTCACGAGATGATGTGTTACGGAACGAGTAAAGAGACTTGCCGGTAACGAGATTGAACTAGGTATAGAGATACCGACGATCGAATCTCGGGCAAGTAACATACCGATGACAAAAGGAACAACGTATGTTGTTATGCAGTTCTGACCGATAAAAGATCTTCGTAGAATATGTAGGAGCCAATATGAACATCCAGGTTCCGCTATTGGTTATTGACCGGAGATGAGTCTCGGTCATGTCTACATAGTTCTAGAACCCGTAGGGTCCGCACGCTTAACGTTTGATGACGATCTGTATTATGAGTTTATGAGTTTTGATGTACCGAAGGTAGTTCGGAGTCCCGTATGAGATCACGGACATGACGAGGAGTCTCAGAATGTCCGAGACATAAAGATTGATATATTGGACGACTATATTCGGACACCGGAAGTGTTCCGAAAAAGTTTCGGATTTAACGGGATTGCCGGAGGGGGTTACCGGAACCCCCTACGAAGGGGGATGGTCCATAGTGGGCCTTAAGAGAAAGAGAGAGGCAGCCCATAGGGCTGGCCGGCGCCCCACCTAGGGTTCCTAGTTGGACTAGGATTGGGGGGCGCCACCTCTCCCTCTTTTCCTTTCCCTCTCTTCCTTCTTTGGTGATTCCTACTAGGAATAGGATTGCAATCCTATTCCTAGTAGGATTGCACCCCTAGCCGCACCAAACAAGGGCCGGCCGGCCTCCCCCCTTGCTCCTTTATATACGGGGGCAGGGGGGCACCCAAAGAGACACAAGTTGAATTGTTCCAGCCGTGTGCGGTGCCCCCCTCCACAGAAACACACCTCGGTCATACCGTCGCGGAGCTTAGGCGAAGCCCTGCGCCGGTGAATACATCATATCCGTCACCACGCCGTCGTGCTGACGAAACTCTCCCGTGAAGCTCAACTGGATCAAGAGCTCGTGGGACGTCATCAAGCTGAACGTGTGCTGAACACGGAGGTGCCGTACGTTCGGTGCTTGATCGGTTGAATCGTGAAGAAGTTCGACTACATCAACCGCGTCACTTGACGCTTCCGCTCCCGGTCTACGAGGGTACGTAGACACACTCTTCCCTCTCGTTGCTATGCATCTGGTAGATAGATCTTGCGTGATCGTAGGAAAATTTTAAAAAAAATACTACGTTCCCCAACAGCAATGCAAAAATATCATTCTACACACTTAAAAGAGATCAAGAACAAGAACTGAAATTGCTATTAGCATTACCTGTGATATAAATAGTGGGAACTACGAATCAACCGCTTTGTGATACCTAGAAGAGTTATTGTCCATCATTTGGTCAGAAAGTGTGTTCTACCAAGCTCTGAACTCCTTCCCGGAGCGACTTTTTGAGCCAAGCACACGGGCGATGATTACGGCGGGCAGGTCAACGCACTGTATCTCGATCCAATTTGATATGCCTTCTCCCGCATCTCGATCTCCTCTGGGCAGTAGGATGGAGGCAGCATAGTCGATCTATGGAAGATCCGCGGGATTGGCGTGGAGGCAAGGCCGCGATGGTGAGAGGAGGGGCGGGGCGAGGCCGTGCTGGGGATAAGGGCCGGCGGGGAGAGGCCCTGGTGGGGATAGGAGGAGACGGGGGGTGGGGGCGCCGGGCGACGTCGGGGCGGCAGAGGAGGCGTCGTGCTGCAGAGGATGCAGCTGGCAGAGGAAGAGAGTGAGGAGTGGAGAGAGTCAGTCGCTGAGGGTAGGAGGAGATGGGGCGAGGCCATGGTGGTGGTGTGGGTGGGGGGAGGGGGGCGCCGAGCGATGTGGTGGCGGCAGAGGAGTCGCCGTGCTACAGGGGAGGCGGCTGGCGGAGAAAGAAAGTGAGGATGAGTCCGCCTGTACTTTCACTGGAGAGACCGAGAAAGTGGCGATCTGTGCGGTGACTGTGAGCACTATCACTGGAGAGACCTAGAAAGACAAGTGTGACGGGTTACATAGTGTTGCTCTTTCTTTTTTATTTTACTTTTCACCGGTTCCTCCTTATTTGTGTTTCTTTGGTTGCTTTTTTTCTTTTGCGCTCTGGTTGCTTTTCTATGGCCTAATTACGCCACCCAGATTAAATGGATCATCGACCAAATGGATCATCAGGCGTGTCTCTTTTTTTTATCTATGATCGACAAACCATTCGGTGAAGTAAGGTTACTCTCAAAATAATTATGCATTGACAAATTCACTTTTTATTGATAACCCTTTTGTTCATTTGATTTATGTAAAATATAAAAAAATATGCATTCGGAAATTCAATTCTTTTATTGATAACTCTTTTGTTCATTTGATTTATATAAAATATAAAAAATATGTGTTCGAAAATTCAATTCTTTTATTGATAGCCCTCTTGGTCATTTTGATTTGCGGCAAACATTGTTCAATTCTTTTTTTATCGAGCGTGTCCGGCATGACAGTGTGGTTCAGTCGTCATCATTTTATGATACTATTTTTTATTAATATTTTTGTTATTAAGCATAACAAAATTTCTTTATCATCAAGGTCATCTTGTGGTCTCTGGATGTTAAATTATATGGAGTACTTCACGGGAGATAGTTTGTCCGCACTCCCAAACAGGTATATTTTGCATCGTATCATGGCACTAATTATTTTGAGTTGTATCATTATTTTAAAACTAAGTCTTATTACTTCACTTTAGGTTCACATGACAGATTTTAGAACAAAAATAGCTGTCATTTTAGTCGACTCGGAATTCAATGATGACGATATAAGAAACCGATACTTGGATGATGATGAAACCAACACGGATCCTACTGATTGTATGATTGTCGAAAGAACTCCTAACAAACCTAGCGGATCGGACTCATCGTCACAAGTTGAGCTCATCTCGAAATCATTTATCCTCTCGCCGTCTGTCATCCCAACAAACGATGACTTAATAGATGAACTTTGCTTGTTCATCAGCATGGTTGATGATGTCCCAATGCTAGAGTAAGACACATTTTTGTAGTTCATTTTTATTTCTAATAGACTATTACTCTTGTATAATGACAGAATTCCCATTTCACAGGAGCGAATGGATGAAAAGCTCTCAGCCTTACCCTATTAGTTTAAACTTGAGACAATTAAAGAACATATTAAAAAATGATGAGTACATGGATGCTGATTGTTTTAACATGGCTGTGAGGATACTAGCGTGCCACGACGTCCAGCTTGCTAGAGACGTCCCAGTACACTATATGGATCTACGATTCTGTGTAAGTTATTTTAATCACATTTTACATTTTGCATCATTCTACTAATATTTTCTTACAATATTGTAGTCCATGTCCCACTATGCACGAGTCCCAAGTCATCGTGACGGTATGGACATTGCTATGTTGGCACAACTGTTTGATAGTTGGCCTGACAGCAATGAGTATCATATCTCATAATGTGATACGGTAAGAATTAAATTCAAATTCATTGTTTATTTGGTCTTAATGAATGATAATGATTGATGTATTTCTAAACGTATATATCATTGTAGATTTTACTGCCTTGTGATATTCTTGGGTTATATTTATTGTTTGTCTTGGACCAACATAAAAAAGTTGTTTCTATTCTGGACCCGCTTTCAATACCCACTTTCGGAAAGCATATACTTGAAACTATGGCCAGCGATCTAAACCTTGCACTTCAAGCTGCAAACCCTGCCTTCAAGGACGACATTTTGATATGGGGACGCAAAGTTCCTATTGTTCCCACAAACTCATACGGGTACAAATCTTGTCAATACATCACAATCTTAATTGATTCATTCAACTCACATGTAACATTTCATACATGCAGTCCCCTGTCTGGTTATTTGGTTTTCAATTTAATGCATTCATGGCACGATGGGACGCTACATTTTCCAGTACCCAAGGTAAGTATTGACACCATGCTCATTTCTACACACATTACGCATTTTTTTTAATAACAATGTTACATAATTCATATGTAGGATGGTTTTGAACTGAGAAAGCGATTTTTGGTTCATATTTTGAAGTATGAAGAGAATGAAGTTCTCAACAATATCCCAGTCTTAGAACAAAGCATCATAGATCGGATCAAAAGATGGACCTTCCAGAAAGGATCGTCATCAAATAATGATTACTAGATAATGTTCCTTAGTTGTTTTTTTAAGTATATTTTGTAATAAGTAACAATTACAATACACTTATGTGATCGTTAATTTCATGTGAAGACATGTGTATTGGTCGTGTGTTACATGCGTGAGTTTTTTCATTTTGTTTTTGGAATGTTGGTATCACAATTCAATAATGAAAGTCTTTCACCGGTTAAACAAGACCTATGACTTAATCTAATATAAATTATTGCATTGAAATCATTGGATGTGGCACACATTTAAATTTTCTGATAATAACATAAGACAAAGTTCATGTTTTTATTAAGATACATGCTGTTTTTATTAGCACGCTTACTAGTGTTGAGCAAACCGGCGATGTGCAACAGATGAAGCACATACAGAAAATCGCCGAAGATAACAAACGGAAGCATGCAGCTGCAGTTAAACAGGCGGCCATGTTGGAGTGACCCAACAATTCTCCTTCATCTTGGCGGTTTTTGAAGCAAATGCTGGCTGTGCCGCGTGGTCCTGGCCGCACGCATGGTGTGGGCAAGGATTTATCAGAGCCAGGGAGCGAGGCCGCGGGCACGGACTCGAGTTGGGGGCATGCCAAAAGCCGCCCCGAGTGTGTGCATATAACAATCCTGGCACGGTGGCAGAAGTCGTGGAGAGACCGCATATTAGGCGTCCCAGGCACAAGCAGCAACAGAAGAGAACCTCCAGGTTTCAGCTCCAAAACCTTGTAGTGATGTTGAAAACTGACAATTTCTAAGAAACATTATACCCACCGAAGAGAAGTGCAGACACTGCTTAATGCTCATACTAACAAACTGTAACCATATTTGACGAGCAAGTGTGTCTGCCTGCCAGACTACAGCATCAACCACGTTTCAGGTAAACAAACAAGCATGAGACAGTTTTACAACAGGGCATGGGGGCTCACACGAAGATCACACCGGATAGATGGGCAAAAACCATGGGCGAACCAAAGAAGGGTGGGAGGAACGAACCTGCACCGAGCCGCCCTTCCACAAAAACTGGAAGAAAACCAGATGACCAGTCCACAACCTACCATCCTTTTCAGTTTACACTCATGCCGTCGTTCCCTCAGGCCTAACACCAAACAACCCGCTCCCTGCAAGCCTGAACCCAAACAGCCCCATGGCGAGCATCCCCTATTAAAGCAAAGCACCCATCACACACACAACGAAATCACAGGAGCGGAGAACTTGTAAACCTGAAGCACAAGGAAGCAAGTAGCGCCTGTGAGGCAGCGATGTCTGGCCTTGGTGGACTCGGGAGCATCGGCGGGGGCGGCAACGGCAGAAGCCATGGCTCGGGGGGCAAGGCCAAGCTGCTCGCGCTCGGCAAGGGCCTCCCTGAGCAAGTTCTACCGCAGGAGAAGCTCGTCGAGACCTACCTCCAGGACACCAGCTGCGACGATCCCGCCACCAGGGCCAAGCTCGAACGCCTCTGTGAGTTCCCTTCCTTCATGTCATTTGTAGTTTTACATATAACTTCTCGGGCTGAGAGTTTTAAGTTGGCAACAATAGTTGTTCTCCATCGACTTCAAAAATAAAAATAGTTGATTCTCCGTAAAGAGATCATTGACACTAGTGAGTTGTAGTAATATTGCCATTTGGTTGTAGCATCTTAGTTTACAGAATCTGCCATGCTTTAGTATAACTGTCACTCTGTCAGTTATCATAGGTGCAAAGTGCAACAAATCTCCACTCAGTAAATAAAATGTTCACATGGTCATTATTACTAAATCCCAGTTACAGTTTAGCTTAAGAAAATCAGCAGTACCTAACCTATTTTAGAGTATATAAATCATGCGTAAAATGGAATTAGTGTGATGAGAAACACAACAAAATTCTACCTAGAAACAAAATTCCACAAGGAAAGGGACTATAGGAAAACTCTCCTACAGTCATTGACTGCCCAAAAAAATCCACCTAGAAACAACATGCATGCACAACTAGAATTATTACTCTCCAATTGTACTTATTTTTTGCTCTAGGAGAAACACTAGGACGCGCCCTCAAAAAAGAACACTAGAAGACCATTTGTTTTTTGTCCTTCTATTTGTGGTGAGGGCTAAGCAAATAAGAGTTAATAGTACATAATCACAAACCATAAACTATACTAATTTGTTATGTATTCCCTCCGTTCGAAAATAAGTGACGCGGTTTTAGTTCAAATTTGAACTAAACCCACAACACTTATATCCGAATTGAGGGAGTAGTAATTTGCATCAGTCCCTCCAATGTATGTATAATGGTTCCCCTGTTATTTGATTTGACAGGCAAGACCACAACAGTGAGGACAAGGTACACTGTCATGTCGAAGGAGCTCCTGGATGAACACCCAGAATTGAAGACAGAAGGCACTCCAACATTGACACCACGGCTTGACATCTGCAACGCCGCGGTGCTTGAACTTGGTGCTGCTGCAGCTCGTGCCGCCCTTGGTGAGTGGGGCCGTCCAGCAGCTGATATTACCCACTTGGTCTACATCTCCTCCAGTGAGCTTCGCCTCCCAGGGGGTGATCTTTTCCTGGCAACCCGTCTTGGCCTCTCTCCAAACACAGTGCGCACATCCCTTCTCTTCCTTGGCTGCTCAGGTGGTGCTGCCGCCCTCCGCACTGCCAAGGACATTGCAGAGAACAACCCAGGGAGCCGTGTCCTTGTAATAGCGGCGGAGACAACTGTGTTGGGCTTCCGGCCGCCAAGCCCTGATCGTCCTTATGACCTTGTTGGTGCTGCCCTGTTTGGTGATGGTGCATCAGCTGCAATTATTGGAGCAAGCCCTATCAAAGCAGAAGAGGATCCTTTCTTGGAGCTTGAGTTCTCAACCCAGGAGTTCCTACCAGGGACAGACAAGGTAATTGATGGCAAGATCTCAGAGGAAGGGATTAACTTCAAACTGGGGCGTGATTTGCCTGAAAAGATTGAAAGCCGCATAGAAGGCTTCTGCAGGATACTCATGGACAAGGTTGGGATAAAGGAGTTCAATGATGTATTTTGGGCTGTGCATCCCGGTGGACCAGCAATATTGAACAGGCTGGAGGTTTGTCTTGAACTTGAGCCAGATAAACTCAAGATCAGTAGAAAGGCCCTGATGAACTATGGAAATGTGAGCAGCAACACAGTCTTCTATGTGCTGGAGTATTTGAGGGATGAATTGAAGAAAGGGGCAATAAGGGAAGAGTGGGGATTGATCTTGGCTTTTGGCCCAGGCATCACATTTGAAGGAATGCTAGTTCGGGGCATTAACTGAAATTGAAGGAGATCCAAGTAGGTTACTGCCAGATACATGGAAAGATCACAAACAAGCTTTACATGGCACAGTAGCATTTCACAATTATAATTATACAGTGTAAGGATAGCATTCGCGACTATAATTATATACTGTAAGAATATCATAAGCATAGCGTCTTGATGATTTCTGTTCACTACATACTCAGTACTTTGTAATTTTATGCTTTATGCTATCAATTATCAAATAATGTCAGTTACTTGAGTTGGTTCCCAAGACTGTATAAGCTGTGATTTTTTTTTAATCTGTGCTGGTTGTACAATATACAAGTGCATGAGCAAACTAATACTGGTACAACTACCTTCCTCTCAGAAGGAAAAAGAAGCAGAACAACTGAGGCTTCAAACATACCATTATCATAAAACTATTCTGAATTATACTAACAAACGGTTACAGTGATAGATAGTAGATAGTATCATGATCCCCTTAGCACTTCAACAAATGTAATATCTTTTTAAGTATTACCAAAAGGCAACAAAATAGAAGAAGCTCTTACAGAAAAGGGATTATGAAATGGCACTGACCATTCTGCCTTATAGAGACATTACACTCTGATCTAACTATTGGACCTTGAAAGATAGGCCCGTGATAACATGAAGACAATACTAGAACCCATGTGAATGCCCTTCTTCTTCATCAACGTTATTCAAAGGCCAAAACACTTGAATAAATCAGAACTGACTTGCATGCCTCAAACAAATCATGGATCTGAACTTGGTGCTCCTTCTTCAAGAGATAATTCACTAGCAATCTTCTCCCAAGCAACTTTAGCATCCCCTTTCACAAGAAAGTTCATCTTGGCAACAACACCCTTCGCCTCTGCAGACCTCCCTCCCTTCACCAACCCCTCGACTAAACCCTTAACAGCCTCAAATGATGGGGCTGCCTTCATTGCAAAGCAGCTGTTACAAAGCCACAGTGCATCATCAAGCCTTTCCTTCTCTACCAAACTACTAAACAGCAGGACATATGTCTGTGAGTGCACCGACACTCCCAGGTCACTCCTCCCCTCCCGCCTCTTCATCACCTTCATCCTCTTGAATACCCGCATGGCAGCCCCGACATTCCCCTCCTTGCAGTACCCCTGCACAAGCGCATTGTAAGTAACATAATTGGGCAGCACGCCCTTTGACTCCATCACATCGAGCAGCTCCTCGCCCTTGAAGGTTTCCCCCTTCCTTGCAAACCAATGCATCCGGCAATTGTACGTGACGACATTAGGCTCCAGCTTGTTCTCATTGATCTCTTTGAGCAGCTTCTCAAACTCCTCGGCATCGTCCTGCTCGGAGAACCCAGCGAGGAGAGTATTGTAGGATATGATGTCAGGGGGCGGGCGATGCTTAAACTTCTTCTTGGCCATTTCGTTGAGCAGCTTGCGAGCGGCGGGGAGCTCAGAATTCTTGACCATAGCGTGCAGGAGCACGTTATGGGAGGCGCAGCCAGGGGCGACGCCAAGCGAGGACTCGGCGGATTTGAAGGTTGACTTGAGGTCGTCGATGCGGCCAGCGCGGAGAAGCGCGGAGAGGAGGGCGGAGAGGGAGACATCGGAGCGGGCGGCGGGGACGGAGGAGGAGAAGGCACGGACGGCGTCGTCCGGGCCCGGGAAGAGGGAGAGGGCGCGCGCGAGGAGGCCGGGGGAGACCGGGGCGGAGGCGAGAAGCTGGTCGAGGAGGGAGGCGGCGAGGTCGGGGCGGTGGAGGCGGTCGAGGCGGGAGGCGGCGAGGGAGAAGAGGGCGCGCGAGGTGTGGAGGCGATGGTAGTCGGGGCTGGAGAGAGCGGAGGCGACGAGGGAGTGAACGCGGTCCGGGTCGGTCTCCGCGCGGACGGCGAGCTGGAGATCGATGATGGAGGCGCGGGCCGCCGCGCGGGTGGAGGCGGGGGCGGAGGCAGGCGAAGGATCGACGTCGGGGAGCGCGGAGAGGCGGCGGCGGAGGTGGGCGGAGACGGCGGAGGGGTGGGGGTGGCGGCGGCGCAGGAGGGACGCCATGGTGATTGGTGAGTGAGCACGGGGTTTGCGAGGGTTTGGGCCTTGTTTGAGGAGACTTCCCCTTTCTGCCGCGGAAGCTTGCACAGTCTGATGTAGCACTAGTCCATTTCACCAAAAAAAACTATGAAGGCCTCATACCATTTTGGTTAACCTGAAATTGTTCTAAAAAAACTAAAATTGAACCATATGAGATTGATCATCCTTGTTTTAAATCCGAGCTGCGGGGTTATTAATTTCAGATATTTTGACAGACAACTGTTCATTTATTTTCGTGCATAAATCACAGTGATTGGTAGAGTGTGTGTTTTCTGTTCAAAATGATATTTGGAACAAAGGAATAGCTCATAATGTTTTTTATTTCTTTATTATTTGTTTAGTTGCTAATTGTGCGCTTATTTCGACCAAAATGTTTGAGGAATACAAACATGAGAATGAGATCATGCCACATGGGTATTTTCTGAAGATCGTGCATATTTCTTCTCTCTTCATGTAGTTTTATGAAATCACGTGTGAAGTAAACAACAGTTTCCTCGTCGTTTTTGGATTGAAACTCCTCGCTGCTCTTGCTCTATGCTTCGTTTGTATGGTGCAGGTGCACGGTTACAGCCACAGGTGAAGTCTGCTGGTACTTTGCTTCAAGTGAAACGAAATGGCACAATAACATGGCAATCTTTTCGGAAGACAACTCAAATGTATTTCATCAACTTTAGAAATTTATTCTTTCACAACAACAAAAAAAACTGTAGATATCCATATCGCAACAGCCAACAATGTGACATGGCAGCATAAAATGGCACCAGGAAGGGGGTTGCATGCCCAAAAGCTTGAAGAACAGCTGAGCTCTTGCCATCAAAACTGGTGATGATAACTCAAGGACATTTTGTTGCATAGACAAAGGGTCCTGAACAACCCGACAAGAGGAATAACCAGGGAGGTACACAGAGTGGGTGTATTTCTACAAGTTACCTCCGCCTCGGCGGATCAGAGGACCTGCGTTGTTGTCGTTGTTGTTGTTTTCTGGCATTGGTATCCGGTTTCTCCGTGTCCGGCTGTTTTAGTTTTCTCACCATATCATCCGCATATCGCCACCAAATTGACTCTCGGTCTTTGCTTGACACTTTGCTGTACCTTGGATCAGATCTTAGAAGGTCTTTTGCTTCACTCCAAGAGATAACCACAGTCTTTCCTCCTTCCGTCGTCCGAGTTACTGCGTCTGGGGTAATCGCCTCAGACAGAAGTGTCTTGAAGTCACGGACACAACGCTACGGGGAAATTATAGGAACATCAGGTCAGGTCAAAAGCATACCATAATTTGAGCATGCAAGCTCAGATGATACATATCGCGGCCAAAAATGCTACCACGTCTGCTTAAAACAAAGAGGATATATTGAAGTAGCAGTCACCCAAACATTGAAGCTCAAACAAAAATACAAGAGATAATACCATCCATAAAGTCTTCCATACGAGAGAGTTAGAATATTTATTACAGTAGCTACAAATGACCACCATAGTAGGAATATACCTCATATAAGTCCTTGACATGTTCACGGAATAACCTCTCGGCCTCACCTTGGCCTAAGTCTGGATTTACAGCACGACCTTGCGGATCCTTCTCAAGTTTTGGTTTGGACTCAGTCCATGATGCCTATGGAACAAAAACAACATAGTTAATGTCAGTTTATATTTTGCAAAGAGGCAACATGCCAATAATCAAAAGTGAGTGTATCCTAACATATCAAAAGGAAGTCACTTAAGGAGTAAAAGAAACAGATCGGCTGAACGTATAAAAGTACTATGACAAGCAATCAAGACCAAGAAGCATGTACAGTTAAATATAGAATAAATAAGTCAACCAAATCACCTTTGGATCTTTTATAGTTTCAACAAGCAAAGCCTGATACGAAGATGTGGCATCTTTTCTTCGGATCTTCAATTTTACTCTCTCCATTTCCTGCTCTTCCCTTTCTTTCCTTTTGCGAGTTTCGCGTTCCCTCTCCCTTAATTTGGCCTAACAATGCATACCAGTATGTGTGAAACCACAAGCGATAAATAAAGCATCATACAGTTCATCAGCTAAGTTGACATACTTGTTCATCCACTTTGGCCTTTGCAGCTTGCTCCACTTCCCGTTCAGCGGATTTAAGTTCTGCTATGTATTCATTAAAAGCATTCTCTCTCTCTTCGTGCTTTACAGCTTTGTACCTTGGATCACTCCGGAAATTTTCTTTCACCTGTATGCAGTAGTATAATCCATGAATGAAATGACAG
Source organism: Secale cereale (assembly GCA_902687465.1). Lineage (NCBI taxonomy): Eukaryota > Viridiplantae > Streptophyta > Magnoliopsida > Poales > Poaceae > Secale > Secale cereale. Next base: position 359,046,762 of record LR738709.1, read on the forward strand.
ATCAAAATCACATACTCCTACAACACTATACAAGTTTGACCCAAGTAAACAATCGGCTGTTTCATATGAAGTTCAGAAGGAAAGTGACTGTTGTAGGGTCACAATTGGTTCACACCAGCTAAACACAGTGATGTCATGCCATGTCAATGTAAACGCCGGAAAGATGAAACCTGTCCATATGAAGATATATGGCTAACATATCAAACAGACGATCATACTTCGGTAACACACATCCAGATGATTACCGGTTAGTGGTAACTTGAAAATAGGCATCAAAATGGCAACTTTAAATCACAAACTTTCACTAGACAATACAACTCCCGATGTCAGAGCCTCAGAGGCAGCTGTTTGACTTGTCCTCAGAGCCGCAGAGGCAACATTTAATCAACAAGTTACACAAATCGTGTTACAAAATATCATGTGTACACAATAATTTAAGTTTCACAATAGGAGAACGAACCCATTACTGCAGTCAATATTAGAAGATAACAAAATGAAATAATCTCTCTTTAATCTAAAATTGATTCCTTATCCTGGATCCACGTCATTCCAGACATAGCCAACTACAGTCTCCACTGGAACTGTCATGTCACTCCACTAACTATCGCGTCTAATCATGTGCTAAACCCTCAAACCGCCGCTTCACACCTCTCACTGTTCTTTTATTTCACAAACGAGGAGCAATACTCAAATTTTCGTTGACGGTTCATCGATCTGCAGCTGCCACTTCTGTCAATATCGGAAGCCTTTGGGGCCGCGTGGGTAGGGTAGCACAGGGAAGAGCGTCCAAGTGGCGATAGACACGGAGAAAGCTGAGCACATCTGTGCCTGGTCGTACTTGCCTTCAGATGCAAAGCCTGACCCTGCTGCTGCCGGCGAGTAACCCAAGGAAGGAAGATGGGGTATATTATGGAGATGGGCGGTTGTTCACAAGTGATGCATTGTTAAACATTACTGCCAGAATGATGAAGATGGGCGGTTTCTGCCAGAATTATGGAGATGGGCGGTTTCTGCCAGAATTCATCACATCTTGATGAAGCAATTTTCTAGCCCCCAACCAACATTCCCTTTATGAGGGACTGATCGAGCCTATGCAGTGTTAGCCGTACAGCCTTATTTTGTGTTCAAGTCATATCTAATCCAAATATGCGAACATGTACTGTGCAACTTATGAGCAAATGCTTTGATTTTGGCATATTATATTATTAATTTATTATAACATACCCATCTCTCAAATTGCTTACTGATCAGTCGCTGCCTCAAGGAAAACACGGGAATAAGACTATCTTCACACAGAGAAGAAAGATAATAATATAGACTATCTTCATCACCATAACGTATTTTTTTTTCTTAGTGTGGTAAAAGAAGAAAAATTGATGAGAGCACAAAATAACCGACTTCTTTTATTGCAATGCAAATACAAATGTCTATACTAATCTGTAAGTGCACATAACAGAATATCATCACAAGGCAGATTATCATATTATCTTTACATCAATCAGATGTGCCTTCTTTGTCATTTAATCTTGACACGACATATGTAGTGAAATGAGTACAAGGAACTTACTTTGGTCCAACGGCTAGTTGAGATTATATCTTTACATTCTTGAAGCATTGATTTGAAGTCAGTTATGACAGCATTCCGCACTGATTGAACTTTCTCTTCAAGAGCCCTCACCCTGCTCAAACATTTCAAAATGTATCAAGTAAATGTTGATAACCCAAGGGTTTGATTTGAAAGATGAAACTGAAATTCAATAACATTAATATAAAAGTAGGCGGACATACTTCTCCTTGAAAAGAGCCTCCCTTTCTTTTTTATCCAAGGCTGCAAATCTCGGATCAGCACCCCATTTTCTTTCGAAATCCTGGTAACCTGTTTTAGAATCGATGCTCTGCAATTTATGTATTAAGGGAGGCATGACATTCAAGAAAGCAGTAGTTACAAAAACAAGCAGCCATCGGATGCCCTAATTTAAAGGAAAACCTCAAGTAACTTGTAAAATGAAATAATAGCAATTAGTGAACCTCAGATGCTTCTTCTAATAGCTGTTTATATGCCTCAATGGCAGCCTTCTGAGCAGCTCTCTTCTCTTTTCGTTCCTCGTCAGCACGTGTCCGAACAAAATGGTCAAATATAGCCCGTCTAGTCGAGTGACTTGGAATGGCCTGTAGTGGGGCAATCTACAATTAGTATCATTCGAATATAGAATTACTGATGTAAAGCTAATAGTAGCAGCAGGCAAACCAAAAGAAAATATATTGTACTCCCTCCGTACCATAATTCTTGTCGTGGTTTTCTGACAAGAATTATGGAACAGAGGAAATGCCTTATACTACAGTAATAAGCATTATAAAGTACTCCCTCTGTCCCATAATGTGAGACGTTTTTTGCCACTAGTGACTAGTGTATAGTGTCAAAAAACGTCTTATATTATGGGACGGAGGGAGTAACTTTCATGTATTTCATGTATGACAAGTAATCACTACTTCTACTTAAGCAGGAAGAAATACAATTTAGGGTCTACTTTGGAAAAGGGCAAATTTAGATGATCCTTTCTGAACATACAGTGTAGCAATCAGCTAATCATAATTGATGTACTCCAACATGAGGTTTTGCTTGGAGCCTTGGATACAACTTAACCATGATTAGAAAAACAGAGCATAAATGGGCAGTTTGGCATTTGCTATGCTGTGCAGCATTAAGCTGCTGAATTTAGTTACTTATGCAGAATCTTTCCTGATTCGAGTAAACTTATTGCTATGGCTCTAAAGAAGAGGTTACCACAACCAAAAGTAGTAACACAGAAGCTATTTAAAGATAAACCAGAACCACAAGCACACAGAACACAGATTCTCTAAATGAGTAATCACTGTAATTTGAACACAGATCGCAATGAACTAGGTTCGTCAATTTTTTTCCAGTTTGTAGAACAGGAGTTAGACTCGAACAGCAGATACTTATAAGGACACTTTAGAGTTAGCTTTAACTGCTATCACAGTAAATCTACATACATAACCACCAATTACAGTATCAATTCAATTACAGAAAGAAAGCACTGGCTTTGCACCATTGAAACTTGAACCAAGTTGGATACCTACGGTTATTTATTTTGTTAGGATTAGGAAACTATATCACTGCCTTGAAAAGGAAACACCTGGTGCAGAAGGAACAAAGAAACAAAAAGATCCTTGAGATCATTCGTCAGCATTCACTTTGTTATCCTTGTGACAAATGATAAGTCAAAGATATGTTCAGGCTCACTCTGGCCTTCGGCCAAGAATAAACAGAAAAGCATATAAACGGTTAGGTGTAATGTTATTCTCAATATTCAGTCATGCAGAAAATCCAACGGTCCATTTAAAAGTTTGTAGTATTTCAATGAAAACCATCTGAATCAAAACTTCTCTTTGTGCGCTATGTGGGAGCTCTCCTCTTTCATACTACTATAGCACCCGGCAATCAGAACTCTACGCATAAACTACTTGGAAGTTAATGCACCCATACAAGTAGAAATCAACTATGAAAAATCCTACATGGAGAGGGAGTGTCCCTGTTGGCCACGGATGATAGTATGGAAGCAGGAGTAGGGTCACAAACTTGGCAAACCTTAAAGATCTCAGAAAAGGTTATAATGACCAATTTCACAAACCTTAAATCGTGAATCGAATACTATTTTTGGCAGTTCCTTCTCCCACTTTGAAAATGGTGCTACTCCTCGTTCCTTTAGCATTTTCTGTGAAAATTAAAAATGCATCCACGTCATGTTATTACTTCACAGCACCAACAAAAATCAGCAAGGTTCATAGATAAACAATTTGTATTCAGTTATCTTAGTTCCGAATAACATAAAGTACACAAAATATCGCCTTGCCAAAAAAAAACATGAAATAGCATATGGTTGCATAATACAAACGAATTGAAAAGGCATCAAAGTTCATTGTCTTATACTAGCATTTCAGGGAAAAGCAAATCTTGTTGAGGAGAAAAAAGCTCCCTCGACATCTATTCTGAAATTCAAAATAATATCATGAGAATTACCTTAAACTCACGAATACAGTCCTCTTTACTTGGTCCATGTTCCTCATCATCTGAATCTGAAGAGGAATCAGACATATTTTCATTGCCATTATTATCCTTTGATTTCTCACCATTTTTTGAACCTTGCTGTTCCTTAGGTGCACCATCAGCTGGTTTAGATCCATTCAACTCGGATGCACTAGATAAAGGAGTAGCAAGAGGAGAGGACACACTGAAAGCACCAGCGTCCTGCAATTTCTTCTTTATCAAATCCAAAGCAGAAGGCGATGCAGGGGCAACTGTTTGCCGAAGTGGCAACGAATCACGGCCACCTGTCTGTATGGCAGGAGTACTTATTTCACCACTCGCCTCTCCCTTATTTGCTACTGTGCTAGCATCCTGTAGTGAAGTTGAACTTCCTTTCAAGTTGCCAGAATCAGCATTCTTGTTGAGTTCAGCCACCTCTGGCGGAAGTTGCCAGCTGCTAACCTGTTCAGCATGAGAATTAAGCCATATACTGTAACAAATTCATTTGATACTGGAAGGCTACCCCACTAACCCCATTTACTCCCTCTATCCATATATATGGGGCCTAATACGTATTCTGAGGTTGCATTTGACCATTGATTAAGACAAATATGTGAGATGTATGATATAAAAATTAGTATATCATTAGAAACTCCTTTCACTCACGAATTTAATGGTATGCTTTGTGTAACATGCATGTCATATATTATTACTTTAACCTACGGTCAAAGGTGACCTCGAAACTCGTATTAGGCCCTATATATGTGGATGGAAGGAGTAGTATATGTGCTGAGCTTCAAAACCATCATCAAGCACATACCTTTTGTTTATTGTCATAGTAATATTTCTTTCCATCACTTGTAGTTACTATGCTCCAGTCTGTGCCAGCAATTTTGTCCCTGACAAAGTGAAAAAATGTAAGGTCCATGAAACACTATTTGAGGGCATGCACAGCAAACAAATTGACATGTTTATTCAGGTTTAGAGCAAAAGACCAAAGAGGATAAAGACATTCATATATTCCTTGCAGGGCCTACATAGGGTTGGTCCTGAGATGCAAAAGTGCATTTATGGCAATATCTTAGATGGGTAGTATGGTACCAATCTAGACGGACAGGAAAAGTTGTTCAACAACATCTCAAGCATTGATATTTCGCTGGATAAAACTGTAATCATATTGAGCTAGAATACAACAAATAAAACATGTGAAATCATGCCAGATAATACAAGAAAACTAAATATCCTGCCTTGTGGCGCCAATATCAAAATGTAAACAAGAGCAAGCTGGTCTTGTACTCTTGTTACACTACTCATAATCGCATTTTGTGGTTTATACTTTATACTATTTACCGATCATCCCACATTCAAGCAAGACCTTATAATTAGTTGCTGTACACATTATCATCCACAGGAAATTGTAGGTACAAGATGTTTTGTAAAACGCCTAAGAGTATAAAAGTGGGACTGATCAAATTCAAGAAGGTTCTTACAACCCTCATATGCCAACATAAAATTAGCCAAAGTAGCACAGGGTAAAAATGAGCAGTTGCACGACATACCAAGAAGCTGGAACTGGTTGAGCTGCAACCTTCTCGAGCTATAGCAGAACAGGAAAAACGAGTTAGTTACATTGTGGTGCTAAATTGCCATGTCACAAACTAGAATGAAGTTATATTACTTGATAAAGCTATTCTTCGGTGCAACTACCTCCCCCTTATAACCAGGTGGTCTTTGATAAGTTGATTCCCCAGTCAAGGCATTGTAATAATATAAAACACCGGCTTCTGTTTTGTGTGCAGACCATGTATCTGAATCCTGAATTCCGGCCGTACTTCTGTCCTCCAGCCCTTCAGCATTACACATAAATCATAAGAACTAGAGAATTAACAGGAACATCAAGACTCAACACGAACATCAGCTCGAGTAAAAGAATACCTGTTGGATGTTGTTCAACTGAACTATGAATGGACTGCACAGATCCTAGATTTACCGATGGTTGTTCTTTGGGATCACCAGTTGTAATGCCTGGTGGTTGGATGTTGGGCAAGGATGTAGTTACAGAAGAAGTTCCAACCGTTGGTGTACCAAGAGGTCCAAGAGAGCCCGGTGGATATGAATGGAAGGGAGCCTGCTGAAAGCCAGTAGGTTGTGGAGGATATCCCCATAAAGGTTGAGGTGGATTACCAGGCGCTGAAGGATAGGAAGGATAAAACTGTTGCTGAGTTGCCCGTGGAACAGCACCTGGTGCAACACCTGATGGCGATGTTTGAGGCAAAGAAGGGGCTGGACCTGTAGGCCTCTGAAGGAGGCTTGGTGGAGTTGACAAGTTTGAAGGACGTTGTCCAGGTGCAGAACCCCCAACAGCCCCAAATCCCTCAGGACGAAGTGGCAGTGACTGCACTGTATGGGGACTTACCTCTGGGGCACTTGGGGCATCCGACTTGGAAGCACCAACGTCCAGGTTACCCTGTAATAATTCAAAAAAATATTAGTGCCTCATTGACAAGATTCGAGCATATGGAAGCAAGCCAATCGAAGCATGCAGTGCTTAAAGAAAGCTGGAGGGCTCAAAGGTCAGGACTGTGCCTGTTGTGGGTTTGCGCCGTAGAGAATATTGGACGTCCTGGGTGGCACTGGAAATGGCAACCGAATAGATCCAGGAGGATTTGATGCCATAGGTCCAGGGAATGGTGCACCTGGACGAGGCAATTGCCCAGGAGCAGGAGGTTGCAAGGATGCTGGCGGAGCAAACATAGGGACTTGGACAGCATGGTTTGTTCTCTGAAAGAAAAGGTGGCATTAAGTGTTAGTGCGTTACAGAAGAGGATCGGTTCATTAAAAACTAATAACAAGAACAATAGTAATGCTAGTGATAATAAAGCCATGAGAAATTACAGTGTCAAGTTGAAACTGCTGACCAGTAAGCAGGCTAGCATTGGCATGTGAGACTACATTATATGAGAAAGAAGGCCTGTTCCCAAAATACTGCCGTGGAGCTGGTGGCTGGAGAGCCGCTGGAGGCATTGGACGAGCCATTGGAGCCTGGAAAGGAAGAATGGTAAGAATACTAGTTATGATAATCTAACTTGAGCATCGTTGATTTGTTTTGCAGCGATCATAAGTTTAGGTGTCAATAGTCAAATTTCTTTTACTCCTTTATTAAATGCTGCAGAAGCAGGATGCAAAAGCCGTGTACGTTTAGTTCCATTAAGAATTATCAGTTGACTAATCATGAAGGCTATAAAATGAAACATGCAGCAGGTTTATCACTGATTGAATAGGCTTCTAGGCATTCATATGAAAATTTCAGAATTCTTTTTGCAAAGGTTCACGTCAGACGTCCGTGGACCGTGATAGAGAAAGGTAACCTATCTGTGTTTTCCGTCAGATGAAAAATCAAACCAAAGAATGTTTTACCAAATGAAGGTCAAAAACAGTGCAGCAGGCATAACAATAAAGTTACAACATAATTATGCAACATAGTAACATACACCTAAAAGAACAATTGATTTGACAAAAGCATGAACGAGGCATTCATGTTGAAGCTAGCAGAAACAAACACATTATCCTTTTTTTAACTGGAGTGGTATATGACCCTCTTGGCAGGAGGACTAAAGTAGGATTATATATGAGTTTGAAATTACTAAGTTCAGAGTGCCCCTACATACACAATACAAGGGACAGGCTTCTGCAATCAAAAATTGCATCATATGTCAGCGGCTCGGCACCATCATCAGAACTAACCAAAATATATTCCCCGGCAATGATAGCACCATGTATCCTTTGAACAAAATTACAGCATTACCTATGCGGATCATACACAAAAACGCAAGAGAAATAATTTTCTTAAATGAACGTCTGCTAATAGTTAGGTTAAGCATATAAGCTGAAGAAAGGGATAGGATACTGATACTCTACCGGAGCGGAAGCTAGCTGCTGGTGTGCCAAACCGCTGCCCATATGCTGCGGGGGCGGCGCCCTGGGCAGAACGTTGTAAGAGAACGCGGGCGCCGGAGACGACGCCGGAGGCGCCATGTACGCCGGCGAGCCAGCGAACTGCGGCCGCGGCGGCCCTGGAGCGGCAGCCGAGGCAGGGGAAGCAGGCGGCGGTGGCACTACGGCACTGGAGGTGGAGGTGGAGGTAGGAGTGGGAGCGGGCGGGGCATCCCCAGCTGCCACCTCTTCCACCGCTGGTGCCGCCGCAACGGCGCCAAGATCGGATGATTCCTCTGGTTCCGGCACTGGGGCAGCTTCCTCAGCCCGAGAAGGCTCTTCCGGCTGCGGGTTGGCAGCGTCGGAGGCGAGCACCTCCGGCGTCGCCATGGGAGTAGAGTGTGGCCTAGGGTTTTGTGAGGCGAACGGGGCCGGACGGGCGTCGCGAGAGAGAAGCAACCAACGGAAGCGATGAAGAGAAAATTAGACAGAGCGGAATCTTTGAAATGGACCGTGGGTACCCGTAATAAGGCTTGGGCTCGGCGGCACCTGAAAGGCCCACAATCTTTGCCATGACCCTCCGCCATCTGGAAGCGGATCCTCTCACATTGTGGGATGTCACAGCGCTAGGGTGAAATGTATGTGTAAAGCAAAGAAGGGATGTTAGGATTACTGTAGCAACTACTGTGCGATTTACTGTAGCATGTACAAAAATAAATCAAAAAATAATTTTATTGCATCATAATTTTGTTTGTATGTAATTTTTGTAAATGTATACAATAGATTTGTATTTTGCAAATTAATTATAATCATTTTAGGCTTAATCATATGGATGTGAAGAAGGGATGTCACGGTTACTGTGGCTTACGTGACATCCCTTGAGGATGTTAGAGGATCCGGTTCCCCGCCATCTAGGGTCCGTTTGGTTTTGTTCAAAGAAAACTAAGGTTTGTTTTGTTCGGAGGTTAAGTTGGGATGGATGTGGATATCCCCGCCGCTTGACAAGGGATGGTCTCTTTTTCCATTGGTGGATGCTATGAATCAACCGAATGATTAAATTAATCGGGTCGTGAGCCATCGGATCCGTCCCTTCACAGACATAGGATCGGTCAATGCATGGCACGTAGCCCTCATCTCATCACCTCTCTAGCCGCATCGAATGAAAAATAGCGAGTGTCACCCGGCTCGTAGGAACGGCAGCGCAGTGATCGTCATTGCAGTGCCAACACTAGCTCGGCAGCGCTCCATCGCAGCCCATCGTAACACCGACGAAAAGTCGGTGATGCTTCATTTCAGCGCCACGCCGGCGTGACGGTGCTCCAACGCAGCACCGACGACTCGCCGCAGCTTCATCGAAGCACCAACGGAAGTCGGCGGTGCTTCATTGCACCTCCGACAATGGAGCAGTGGTGCTCCATCGCAGCATCGGCATCCCCATCGCATCTCCCATCGCAGCACCGACGGCGGTTGCTATGCTTCAATGCAACTACAACGTAGCACCGGCAGCACGTCATAGGTTCATCGCAACATCGATGGGACAACCTTGACGATTCTCCATTGCAGCTTCCAACATTGCGTGTCTCGGTGGTGCTCTCATTGGTTGTGGCATTGCTGAGATCGAGCACTCCCCAACTCCGGCGGACATGCTCCTAACTCCACTACTCGGGGCTCGCATCACGCCTCCACTCGCAGCAAGGCTGTGAAGGCAAAAAAGATGGAAGCACGAGGCGAGGTGGAAGGAGATGGATTCATGATGGAAGAAAAAATGTGAGGTGAGGACAAAGGTAGAATAAAGAGGAGAGTGGAAAAGAATAAGGTGTGTGTCGTGGAATCGTCACGGCAGATGTCCTAGTGTGAGGACTTAGTCGCGAGGCCGCGCATCTATGTGGTAGCTTGAGAGGGGTTGAGCGGAATCGAAAGAAGCAACACAAGACGGGTTTAGACAGCTTCGGGCCCCGGGAAACATCATCCGGTAACAACCCTACATGCTGTTTGTGGCTAGGTCTCATTATCATCACGAGAGAGTCGCCGGTAAACCGGCTCTTTGTGTCTAGCCCTAGAGATTGTTTGTTCTTTCCTACTTGTCAGAACTTGTCCCTATTTGGGGAGCCCTGCCCCTCCTTATATATGTTGAAGGGGCGGGTTACATGACTAGTCCTAGTAGGATTAGGATTACTCTATTACAAGTGGAGTCCTAGTCTTGCTTCCTTTGTAGGAGAATATTCCTTGTGCTTTCCTCATAAACCGGCCCACTATTAACATAAACCGGCCTTCCATAAACCGCCTTCTGGGCCACCGGGTCTTGTCGTTCCTCTGGCCCGCTCGCCGGGTCACCCATGAGTCGCCAAGTCTGGTCGGGTTATACTTCCGGCCGGTTTACGCCGTGGGGTATATCCCTGACATTAGCCCCCAGTTTAATTTGGATTTATCCATGTTAAACTGATCTGCAACATAAACACAAGAACAAATTTGACGGCTTGTGCTCCGTGTTAAATATTCTTATAAACCGGCACTTGATCATCCTTAAATCCTTGTCATTTCTTCCTTCTAAAAATCCGAATCAATAGACCAGCTTCATAATCAATTTGCTTGCACAAGATATTTTGTAAATAAAGAATCCATTTGAATTGGCCTTCAATGCTCTGATTTGACAAAAATATTGGTCTTCAAATATTCAACTGATATTCAGCCGGTTTAAAAATGTAGAACTTGCCGGTTTATGATCGCCAAAATTGGCGGGTTATAAAAACTGATGATCCCGGGTCATGACTGTTTATAGACACCGAGTTATGATTGTTGCCAACGCCAGGTCACACAATTAATCTTCCTGATTTGCCCGAAACTGGGAATTTGAAGATGTTTCTCCTTTATATGCATATTACATGTAGCCCCCAAGTCTTAAGAGGAGAACATAGTGATAGCTTTAAGACGTGTTCAATATATATGTTGCAACCTTGAAGAAATCCAGATTGTTCATCCCAGTCACTAGTAAAAACTGAATACTTCATGTTATGTAGCCCCCAAGTGTCGGGTCATTATGTAATAATGAGCAGGGACTTTATAAATATGATCATGTCGATTTTAACAGCAACATGTAGCCCCCAAGGGCCGGCTCAGTAAAATAATATTGAGCTGGGACTTTATATATATACTTCTTTGAAAAGAAAATCATGTGATGTAACCCCCATCATGGGGCTTGAACCCACGTCCACAAGGTTAAGAGCTTTCTGCTTTACCAAATGAGCAGTGGATCCTTCAATATAATGGATTAAAACTTGTGTACCTTGAATTGTTGACAGGAGCAATTGGTAGTCCCCAAGGGCCGGCTCATTATAATGTGATGAGTTGGGTCTTCAATAAGGCCCAGAAAATGTAATCTTGCATTAGCCCCCAAGTGCCATGGTGCATGCTGGTAGTGACATGGTACTTGCATATTTAATGTAATCTCAATTTGAATAAAGTAGCCCCCAAGTGCCGGGTCGTAAGACTGCAGCGACCCGGGACTATTCCTTTGTAGAATAAATCATACCCATTGATAAAACAATATCCATTGCGCTGAAGCGACTTTGAAAACCTCAATCATAATATTGGTTACTAATAACCATGATAAAAATCCAGCCATGTTGGCTATTAAAGATTTGAATAATATAACTGTAATGCCCAGGATGGGACTATATCTCCTACGTGTCGAGGCACGACTTAAAGATATAAGCCCATTCTGGAATGATCGCAAGTTTGGTACCTTTGCACATCTCATGTAAAAATAGGGATGGAAAACTGAAAAGATAGTTGGCTTACACTCGCCACGTCACACAAATACATTACATGTTCAAACATCATTCAGATAAACATCACAGCCCATCTAAGGGTAAATATCCAAATGACAAGATACCAAACATAACATTAAACCACAGGTCTAGATCGAATCCTAGTAGAAGCTCTACTGATCAACTGGATAGTTCACATAGTAACGTCTACGCTCCTCGTCGTACTCCCAGTCTAGCTCAGTGCCATCGCCTGTGTAGCTCACCATCGTACCTGCATCTGGTGTTGAAGTAACTGTGAGCCACAGAGGACTCAGCAATCCCGTTCCCGGGTAACACGACTATTTAAGCCTTGGGTGTGGAACAAGGCTGAAGAAAGAACAAGAGTCTGCAGCAGCACTAGCACTAACTTACGTAAAAGAGAGCGAGAAGAGAAGGTGCTTCGGTCGAGAGATGATCACGAAGTGATCCTAACTAGCAAGTCAAACTTAACCCCACCGTGTTCACTTCCCGAATCCCTTTCGGAAAATGACCATCACGGCACACACGTTGGTAGTGTATTGGAACATGGTGTCAAGTTTTCTACAACCGGATATTAACAAGCTCCCATCTGCCACATAACCGCGGGCACGGCTTTCGAAAGTTCATAACCCTGTAGGGGTGTTCCAACTTGGCCCATGACAAGCCCACGATCCGCGGAGTCGCAACTCCAAGGTGGGAAGGCCCGAGTATTCTCGGAATCCCGTGCTCAAGATACTCCGAACTAAGGTAAGGCTAATCCAGCAAATCCTCCCGGCGTGCCGACACCCTGACAATAGCCGCGCGTGTCTAGTCTCAGGCCACGACCGGATGGGCGATTCTACAGGTTTTTACCAAACCTTGAGTTCCCTCGAGGTGGCCCCGCAGACTCCCCGTTTCGGACCAACACTCATGTGGAGCACTGGCTCGGGGTTGTTGATTAAGAAAGAGGGTTAATTACTCCCTATGCAAGTTTTTTTAGTTATTAGGCAAATAGTACCAATGTTGGGACTTGCTGGAAAAGACTTAGCACTTAGCGGTTTATCGAGGGGGTCCCATAACCCCAACCGTGTGAGGAACGCATAATCAAGGAACATAACACCGGTTTATACGATTCCTAGCGGCATGAGTGGAACAAAACACCAAGCAAAAGGCTTAGCCTTCCACCCATTACCAATATATAGATGATTTCATTTAATAATTAATATAGTGTGATATCCCAACAAGCTTCAACAAGAAGCAAGAATCTTCAATCTTCTCCTGCAACTAACAATGCTATAAGAGGGGCTGAGCGAAGCCTACGTATAGCCAATCAATGGTTTGCATAGGTAGGGTGGTTAAACAGGTTCATGGTTTCAATAGGAGGCTGACAGGAAAAACATGGGCATCGAGGCAAAACTATAGATCGAGACTTCTAGCAATAGGCAAGGATAGTAATGTTATCGGGGTTCGGTCATCTTGCCTGAAGAGTTGTCGATGGGATCGTAAGAGGGGTCCTCGTTCTCAACCTCGGTAGTAACCTCGTGCTCGTACTCGTACTCGGCCTCAGCTTCCGGCTCTACTCAAACACAAGAACACAAGGCAACAAATCAAACAAAATGCAATGCGCAGAAAAATTACTGGATGCATGACTGATGCACTATGGAAGCAAAACAGATGCACTATGGAAGCACAGAAAGTCTACTTAGGAAGCACAGTGTTACAGCACAAAAATATGCATCAAGCAAAATGCTTCAAACATGATAACAATAGGATATTATGAATCTACATGCAAAATCACACAAGTTTCATATAGGACTTGCTCAAAATGGAGCGACGGGTTAAAAGTTACACCCGAAACAATAAACATGCACAAGCTGAAAATTACAGCCACATAGCAACTTCGGAGCAATAGATAAATGAGCTACAACACTCAAACATCATGGCAATGAGCATGGACATAAACTATATATATCCTACAGCAAACAAATCCATTGGAGCATCCCCAAAGGAGCCATGGATCAATAGCAACAAGCTATGACATATTGAACTTGACAACAAAAACCTGACAGCAGTAATTTGTTGCAACTTGGGAGCAAGAGTTAAATATGCTACAGCCACTCAAATAAGCATGTGAGAGCATGAATGGATAGCCAACAACTTATACAACAAGGAATCATCAAGAGTCACCCCAAAACTATCATGGATTGGCCTAGAACAACAAGCAAACATGGCATCTGGAAATTACAGATTCCAGACTTAGTGAAATTTCACTAAGTGTTAAAACAGCAGTTTCATCATGGCATCTTTGAGAGCAAGTTTAAGTCACCTCAAAGCAAAACATGGCAAGTGGTAAGCACCACAGCAAAGTACACATGATGGTGAATCCAAAACATCTAAGCATGCATCAAGGGGACAAACACGACGATAACAACGAGTTCCTCTACGAGGCATCTCGTAACAAGTTTAACGACATAACAGCCACATAGCACTTCGCAAAGGAGATAAGCATGGCAAGATGAAATCTATCATGCAAGCTAAAGCACCCAACATGTAGAGCATAACATGATGAACACGTGGACATATCATTTGCTTCATTTGGATAAACATGCACCAAGTTATCACATTGCAAAGATGGCATGAAAACAACTACAAACAGCAGTTTATAACAACTAGCACTCTTCTCATCAAGATTAAGACATCTAGATGACCTCAAACATGCACGACACAATGGAACAAAACGTAGTACAAGTCTCCGCGATCATTTTGACATATCATTTGCTCAAATCGGACCACCACACAAAAAGTTATCCATGTTGCAAAACTGCTCCAGAAACTGAAATTACAGGGACTTAGTGGAAAACGAGGCTACCTCGCGGTCAACAGAAAAGTCAACAGCGGCGCGGTAGCGGATCGGGCTTCGGCGCGGAGCGGATCGGGCGGCGCCCTCGGGCCCGTTAGGGCTGGCGCGGCGGCTGGCAGATCGGGGGATCCTCCCGATCCCCGATCGGAGGCGGTGGTGGCTGCTGGGCCGGCCTGGCGGAGGGAGGAGGCCCAGGCGAAGGGGCTCGGGCTGGAAGGCGGACTGGGCCACGCGCCTGGAGCGGATCGGCCCTAGGGTTCGAGGCGGATCGGTGAAACAGGCCGGCCCACCCGGCGGCCTGGAGCGGGCGACGTTGACTCGGGGGGATCCTCCCGATCCCCCGAGCGGGCGGCGGCGCTGGAGTCAAACGAGCTCCCTCGGGAGCTGGCATGCCTGAGCGGCGGCTGGCTGCCTCGACGGGGCCGGCGACCTGGGGTACCACGGCGACCCGGCCGGTGGATGGCGGCGCCGGCCGGCGGCGGGAACGAGGCGGGGCCAGAGGTGGTGGCGCGGTGAAGAAGCTCCGGCGAGGAATCCGCCCGGCGAGGTCCCGATCTGGAGGTTGAAGATGACTGGAGGAAGGAGACACTAGGGTTTCTAGGGCAAAAATTGGGGAAGATGGACAAATATATAGGCACAAGGAGCTAGGGTTGTCCAAATGAGGTGTGGTTTTCAGCCACATGATCACAATTAGATGGCCTAGATGAAGGGAGGGGTTTGGGTTGGTTTGGTGGGCTGTTGGAGGGGTGTCTTGGGCCTCAAAGAGGGGGTACTTTCAGCTCACGAGAATAACTGTTGGAGCACCAAACGAACTCCAAACGCGACGAGATTTGACAGGCGGGTTACACACACCAAAACAACAACGCACGACAAGTCTCACGCCAAAACGGAAACGTTACACGGCCAAACACCAAAGTAGGCCTCGGGGATGCCACGAACACGTGAGAGAGCTTCGGAACTCGAAACGGACAACGGGAAGAAACGAGTGGGACCGGATGCAAACGACAACACAAATGCAATGCGATGCACATGACTACATGATATGAATGAATGAACACACCCACACGACAAAAAGACGAAAACCCGAAAAGACAAAGAACCCGAAATGGAATAGATGGAGCCAAAGATATATTTATATTGCCCAAAAGGGAAAGTATTACATCCGGGGCATTACAAACTCTCCTCTACCACAAAAAGATCTCGTCCCGAGATCTAGGACTGGAAAAAGGAAGGGTACTCAGAACGAAGATGATCTTCTCGTTCCCACGTAGCTTCTCGGTCGGTTTGGTGTGACCACTTGACTTTCAAGAATTTGATGGACTTGTTGCGGGTCTTGCGCTCGGTTTCTTCGAGAATAGAAACTGGGTGCTCTCGGTAAGACAAGTCTTGTTGAAGATCAATCTCTTCAAACGGAATCATGCGTTCAGGAGTCTTGAAGCACTTGCAGAGTTGAGACACATGAAACACATTATGAACATTGGCGAAGTTGGGAGGGAGCTCAAGTTGATAGGCTAGATCGCCTCTTTTGCCAAGGATCTTGAAAGGCCCGACGTATCTAGGAGCAAGCTTTCCTTTGATACTGAATCTTTGGGTTCCTTTCATCGGAGAAACACGGAGATAGACATGATCCCCAATGTTGAAGGCCAAATCACGATGCTTGCCGTCATAGTAGCTCTTCTGACGCGACTGAGCGTCCTTGAGATTCTCACGTATGACTTTGCACATTTCTTCGGCTTCTGAGATCAAGTCATTACCAAGAAGTTGACGTTCACCTGTCTCGGACCAGTTGAAAGGGGTACGGCACTTTCTGCCATAGAGGATTTCAAACGGAACTTTGCCGGCACTTGCTTGGAAGCTGTTGTTGTAACAGAACTCGGCAAATGGAAGGCAATCTTCCCATTTCATGCCAAAAGATATGACACAGGCTCTGAGCATGTCTTCTAGAATCTGATTCACTCTCTCGACTTGACCACTAGTCTGAGGGTGAAAAGCAGTGCTGAACCTGATCTTAGTGCCCATGGCAGACTGAAAGGAGTCCCAAAACTTTGAAGTGAACAAACTTCCACGGTCTGAGGAGATAACTTGAGGGATGCCATGTAAGGACACAATTCTGGAAGTATACAATTCTGCAAGTTGAGCTGCATTGATGGATTCTTTGACTGGAAGGAAGTGAACGACTTTGGTAAGCTTGTCAATCACCACGAAGATAGAATCATTCACTCTCTTGGACTTAGGAAAGCTAGTGATGAAATCCATTTCAATGTGGTCGAATTTCCACTCGGGAATAGGAAGAGGTTGGAGAAGACCGGCTGGACGTTGATGCTCTGCCTTCACTCTTCTACAGACATCACATTCATTCACGAATTGGGCAATCTCCCTTTTCATGCGTGTCCACCAGTAAGATTGCTTGAGGTCTTGGTACATCTTGGAACTGCCGGGATGAATGGAAAGGAGGGAATCATGTGCTTTTTCCATTTTGAGCTTCCTGAGATCACCTTTGGGAACCACAAGTCTGTCCTCAAAGAACAAGGTATCTCTCTCATCAATGCGATAGCACTTGTATTTTGGAGTACCCTTTGCAATACCATGTTTCACCTTCTGCACCATAGCATCACTGAGTTGGGCCTCACGGATCTGATCTTCCAAGGTAGGAGCAACTTGAAGATTTGCAAGAAAACCTTGCGGAACAACTTGGAGGTTGAGCTTCCTGAATGCTTCACAAAGCTCAGGCTGGAACGGCTTGATAAGAAGGTTGTTGCAATATGCCTTTCTGCTCAAAGCATCTGCAATCACATTCGCCTTGCCAGGAGTGTATTCGATGCTGGGATCATACTCTTGGATCATTTCGACCCAATGAGTCTGGCAGAGGTTCAGATTCGGCTGTGTGAAGATGTACTTCAAGCTCTTGTGATCGGTGAAGATGTCGACTTTTCTGCCCAACAGAAGGTGTCTCCACGTAATCAAAGCATGTACCACAGCTGCTAGTTCAAGATCATGTGTGGGGTAGTTCTTCTCACTTGGCTTCAGCTGACGAGAAGTGTATGCCACAATTCTCTTGTCCTGCATTAGCACACCACCAAGTCCTTGAAGAGAAGCATCACAGAATACTTCGTAGTGCTTGGACTCATCTGGAGGAGTGAGAATTGGAGCAGAGACGAGCTTTTCTTTGAGAGTTTTGAATGCCACTTCACAATCTGGAGACCAGTAGTACTTGACATTCTTCTGCAGCAAGTTGGAAAGAGGCTTGGAAATCTTGGAGAAGTTCTCAACGAACCTTCTGCAATAGCTGGGAAGACCAAGAAAGCTTCGAAGTTGCTTGATGTTCTGAGGAGCTTCCCAGTTGACGATTGCTTCAACTTTCTCGGGGTTTACCGCAATACCGTCAGCAGAGATGATATGACCCAGATACAAGACCTTATCGAGCCAAAATTCGCACTTGGAGAACTTGGCATAGAACTTATGTTCACGGAGTCTGTCGAGAACCAGACGGAGGTGCTTTTCGTGATCCTCTTCATTTTTGGAGAAAACCAAAATATCATCCAGATACACAAGCACAAACTCGCTGGTGTAGGGGTTGAAGATGTAGTGCATCATTCTCAAGAAGGTAGGTGGAGCATTAGCGAGACCAAAAGACATGACTGTATACTCATAAGAGCCGTAGTTCGTTCTGAAGGCAGTCTTGGGGATATCTTCTTCTCGAATCCGAATCTGGTGATAGCCCATTCGGAGATCGAGCTTAGAGAACACTTTAGCTCCTTTGAGCTGCTCGAACAATTCGTTGATGTTGGGGAGCGGATACTTGTTCTTTATTGTCTTCTTGTTCAATGGCCGGTAATCAACGCAGAGACGCTCCGTGCCATCCTTCTTCTTGACAAATAAGACACCACAGCCCCAAGGAGATGTACTAGGCCTGTTCAAACCCATACGCTCCTGTTCATCAAGCTGCTTCTTCAACTCCTTCAATTCTTTAGGAGAGAGCTTGTACGGACGCCGGCATGCTGGCTCAGTACCAGGCTCGAGTTCAATGACGAATTCCACTTGACGGTGTGGAGGCATGCCTGGAAGTTCTTCAGGAAAGACGTCTTCGTATTCGTTAACCACCGGAATTTGAGATATGGCATTCATCTCGCCCTTGTCATTGAGAGAGAAAAGCCTGATTGTGTTATCCCTGGAGGCGAAGATGATCACATCATCATCGGAATGAGTAATCTTGACTTCCTTCTGTGCACAATCAATTTGAGCATCATGCTGAGAAAGCCAATCCATTCCGAGGATAAGGTCAATGTCAGAATTGCCAAGAACCACCGGTTTAGCCAGAAAGCGATAATCACCCATGCGAATAGAAACATCCGGAGCATAGACACTAGAAGTCATAATCCTGCCCGGAGAAACAACTTGCAACTTCTGAGGCAAATTTGAAGTGACAACATCGTGCTTGGATGCAAATGGATATGACATGAAGGAACATGAAGCACCCGAATCAAACAACACTTTAGCTGGAAAAGAGTTAACTGAAAGGTTACCCAAAATCACATCAGAAGAATTCTCCGCTTGCGCTGCATTCATTAGATTCACCCTTGCTTGCTTGGGATTATGCTTGACAATAGCTGTACTGACAGGCGGAGGAGGCGGAAGGCGCCTTGGGTTGGGGCACTTGTTAGCATAGTGACCTTTCTGAGTGCACTTGTTGCACACCACTTCTGAGAGAGGACGAAAATGAGAACCACTTGACTTGGAACCTTGAGATTGATGCTTCAACTGGTTGCCCGGGTTGGGTGGGTGGGAGAAACCACGGCCACTAGAGTTCTTGTTGCTGTTGTAGGGAGCTCGGATCACTGGAGGAGGAGGAAGCCAAAATTTATGTTGTTTCGCGACCACTTGAGAAGATGAGGAGGAGTGAACGGCATCTCGAATCCTCTTTTTGGAAGCCTCCATCTTGAGCTGGGATGCCTCTTGCTTAAGCGCCATGTTATAGAATTTGTCGAACTCCTCAGGCTCGAACAAGGTGAGAGCAAGTTGAAGTTCATCCTTGAGACCTCCACGGAACTGATAGATCTTGCTCTTGGCATCTGGGATGTCTTGCTTTGCATAGCGGGCAAGATTCTGGAACTTGACATTATACTGGTAGACAGTCATAGAGCCTTGCTTCAGGTTGCGGAATTGCTCACGCATACCCTCGATGACACTTGTTGGAATGTGGTGAGAGCGAAAGTCCTTGCAGAAAACATCCCAAGAGATCACACGCCCTTCTCTGGAGTCTTTGTACTGCTGCCACCAGTCAGCTGCTTGGTCCTTGAGTTGGAAGGCTGCAAACTTCACATAGTCCTCAGGCCTTATGTTGCTGCACTCAAAATGCTTCTTGATGTCGGTGATCCAATCTTTAGCATCGAGAGGGTCGACACAGTAACTGAAAGCCTTTGGTTGATTGGCCAAGAACTGGTTGAGAGTATCATGGTGCTGTTGGTTGAAGAAATTGCCTTGGTTCCCTGGAGCACCCTGATTTGCTTGATTTGCTTGCATTTGCTGCATCATCTGCATCAACATCTGGGTGTTCTGATTTGTAGTCTGCATAATCGCTCTCCAAGCCTCAGACGGAGGAGGAGGGGAAGGAGGACGGTCTGGAACCTCTTCACCCTCTGGGTTAGCGTTGGGAACCCGTTTCGGAGCCATCATGAAAGAGATGACCACCAATCAGCAATTTGATTGAAAGAAGGTATAAGCTGAAACAACGGATAGAAATGCAACATAGTCTTCACAAGAATCATTCGAACAAGAGGAACGAATGAAATTCTCAGTTTAATGATAACAACAATCTTCATGAGAAGCCACTGGGACAGAAGGTAAATAAGAAAAACAACAAGGTACAGATGGAACAAACACAAGACAGGAGCTTCGTTCGACATCTTTGTGTTGTAAGATTATGGAACGCGTTACGAAAGGGTTTTGCAATCCCCGGATCAGCATAACCAAGAACCCTTTAAGATGCAACTCCCGATCGGAACATCGGCCATAAAACCACTTCACTCAATGTAGAACCCCGAACTCGCTAACCTGCATCCGTTGGAAGAATGCCTACGATCTACTGGATAAACCCACCTATTAATTTCCGAAAGTTTCCAGTTATGCAATCAGGTGTTGGGGATACAGGGGAAGCACCGCGCAATCAACTCTAATCCTACATCCAGCTGTATCCATCCTTCAACACATAACCAGTTGTTCTCGGAAACCGTCTACCTCGGACCTTCGAAAAGCATCCACTATACAAAGCTATGGCAATACTCCCGAACTACCTCCCCAGTACTTGGTGATGTCGGGGTTATCTTGCCACTAACCGTATAGGAGAGTTTTCGATGTCGGCCGTCTTAAGTATTCTAGTACTGTCGCGATATGCTTGTGACGACAATACCCCGAAGCTCAACTCCCTGGGACACTGCCACAACCCCTAATGTCAGGAGGCATCGAGAACAATATTCTCGTCACAAAGGCATCGAAACAATCCAGACAATACTCGCGAGATTCCTAAAAAAAATTTGGTGCAATTTTTGAAAGTAGAAGAGGCAAGAGTAGTCGTCAGGAGTCCTCACCAGAATGAAAAGAGATGAGGAGCAAAGAAATCCTACTCTCCGATATAAATATAGGACTCAAGACATTTTAGTGTGTGCCTAGACTCGACTGTCAACGATTCGATCAATCAGTGGGGGCTTCTAGGTCGGAGAAGGCTCTGAATACCAACTTGTAATGCCCAGGATGGGACTATATCTCCTATGTGTCGAGGCACGACTTAAAGATATAAGCCCATTCTGGAATGATCGCAAGTTTGGTACCTTTGCACATCTCATGTAAAAATAGGGATGGAAAACTGAAAAGATAGTTGGCTTACACTCGCCACGTCACACAAATACATTACATGTTCAAACATCATTCAGATAAACATCACAGCCCATCTAAGGGTAAATATCCAAATGACAAGATACCAAACATAACATTAAACCACAGGTCTAGATCGAATCCTAGTAGAAGCTCTACTGATCAACCGGATAGTTCACATAGTAACGGCTACGCTCCTCGTCGTACTCCCAGTCTAGCTCAGTGCCATCTCCTGTGTAGCTCACCATCGTACCTGCATCTGGTGTTGAAGTAACTGTGAGCCATAGAGGACTCAGCAATCCCGTTCCCGGGTAACACGACTATTTAAGCCTTGGGTGTGGAACAAGGCTGAAGAAAGAACAAGAGTCTGCAGCAGCACTAGCACTAACTTACGTAAAAGAGAGCGAGAAGAGAAGGTGCTTCGGTCGAGAGATGATCACGAAGTGAACCTAACTAGCAAGTCAAACATAACCCCACCGTGTTCACTTCCCGAATCCCTTTCGGAAAATGACCATCACGGCACACACGTTGGTAGTGTATTGGAACATGGTGTCAAGTTTTCTACAATCGGATATTAACAGGCTCCCATCTGCCACATAACCGCGGGCACGGCTTTCGAAAGTTCATAACCCTGCAGGGGTGTTCCAACTTGGCCCATGACAAGCCCACGATCCGCGGAGTCGCAACTCCAAGGTGGGAAGGCCCGAGTATTCTTGGAATCCCGTGCTCAAGATACTCCGAACTAAGGTAAGGCTAATATAGCAAATCCTCCCGGCGTGCCGACACCCTAACAATAGCTGCGCGTGTCTAGTCTCAGGCCACGACCGGATGGGCGATTCTACAGGTTTTTACCAAACCTTGAGTTCCCTCGAGGTGGCCCCGCAGACTCCCCGTTTCGGACCAACACTCATGTGGAGCACTGGCCCGGGGTTGTTGATTAAGAAAGAGGGTTAATTACTCCCTATGCAAGTTTTTTTAGTTATTAGGCAAATAGTACCCATGTTGGGACTTGCTGGAAAAGACTTAGCACTTAGCGGTTTATCGAGGGGGTCCCATAACCCCAACCGTGTGAGGAACGCATAATCAAGGAACACAACACCGGTTTATACGGTTCCTAGCGGCATGAGTGGAACAAAACACCAAGCAAAAGGCTTAGCCTTCCACCCATCACCAATATATAGATGATTTCATTTAATAATTAATATAGTGTGATATCCCAACAAGCTTCAACAAGAAGCAAGAATCTTCAATCTTCTCCTGCAACTAACAATGCTATAAGAGGGGCTGAGCGAAGCCTACGTATAGCCAATCAATGGTTTGCATAGGTAGGGTGGTTAAACAGGTTCATGGTTTGAATAGGAGGCTGACAGGAAAAACATGGGCATCGAGGCAAAACTATAGATCGAGACTTCTAGCAATAGGCAAGGATAGTAATGTTATCGGGGTTCGGTCATCTTGCGTGAAGAGTTGTCGATGGGATCGTAAGAGGGGTCCTCGTTCTCAACCTCAGTAGTAACCTCGTGCTCGTACTCGTACTTGGCCTCAGCTTCCGGCTCTACTCAAACACAAGAACACAAGGCAACGAATAAAACAAGATGCAATGCGCAGAAAAATTACTGGATGCATGACTGATGCACTATGGAAGCAAAACAGATGCACTATGGAAGCACAGAAAGTCTACTTAGGAAGCACAGTGTTACAGCACAAAAATATGCATCAAGCAAAATGCTTCAAACATGATAACAATAGGATATTATGAATCTACATGCAAAATCACACAAGTTTCATATAGGACTTGCTCAAAACGGAGCGACGGGTTAAAAGTTACACCCGAAACAATAAACATGCACAAGCTGAAAATTACAGCCACATAGCAACTTCGGAGCAATAGATAAATGAGCTACAACACTCAAACATCATGGCAATGAGCATGGACATAAACTATATATATCCTACAGCAAACAAATCCATTGGAGCATCCCCAAAGGAGCCATGGATCAATAGCAACAAGCTATGACATATTGAACTTGACAACAAAAACCTGACAGCAGTAATTTGTTGCAACTTGGGAGCAAGAGTTAAATATGCTACATCCACTCAAATAAGCATGTGAGAGCATGAATGGATAGCCAACAACTTATACAACAAGGAATCATCAAGAGTCACCCCAAAACTATCATGGATTGGCCTAGAACAACAAGCAAACATGGCATCTGGAAATTACAGATTTCAGACTTAGTGAAATTTCACTAAGTGTTAAAACAGCAGTTTCATCATGGCATCTTTGAGAGCAAGTTTAAGTCACCTCAAAGCAAAACATGGCAAGTGGTAAGCACCACAGCAAAGTACACATGATGGTGAATCCAAAACATCTAAGCATGCATCAAGGGGACAAACACGACGATAACAACGAGTTCCTCTACGAGGCATCTCGTAACAAGTTTAACGACATAACAGCCACATAGCACTTCGCAAAGGAGATAAGCATGGCAAGATGAAATCTATCATGCAAGCTAAAGCACCCAACATGTAGAGCATAACATGATGAACACGTGGACATATCATTTGCTTCATTTGGATAAACATGCACCAAGTTATCACATTGCAAAGATGGCATGAAAACAACTACAAACAGCAGTTTATAACAACTAGCACTCTTCTCATCAAGATTAAGACATCTAGATGACCTCAAACATGCACGACACAATGGAACAAAACGTAGTACAAGTCTCCGCGATCATTTTGACATATCATTTGCTCAAATCGGACCACCACACAAAAAGTTATCCATGTTGCAAAACTGCTCCAGAAACTGAAATTACAGGGACTTAGTGGAAAACGAGG
The DNA here is from genome assembly GCA_902687465.1 of Secale cereale. NCBI lineage: Eukaryota > Viridiplantae > Streptophyta > Magnoliopsida > Poales > Poaceae > Secale > Secale cereale. The sequence continues at coordinate 359,071,078 of LR738709.1, forward strand.
CTACCTCGCGGTCAACAGAAAAGTCAACAGCGGCGCGGTAGCGGATCGGGCTTCGGCGCGGAGCGGATCGGGCGGCGCCCTCGGGCCCGTTAGGGCTGGCGCGGCGGCTGGCAGATCGGGGGATCCTCCCGATCCCCGATCGGAGGCGGTGGCGGCTGCTGGGCCGGCCTGGCGGAGGGAGGAGGCCCAGGCGAAGGGGCTCGGGCTGGAAGGCGGACTGGGCCACGCGCCTGGAGCGGATCGGCCCTAGGGTTCGAGGCGGATCAGCGAAACGGGCCGGCCCACCCGGCGGCCTGGAGCGGGCGGCGTTGACTCGGGGGGATCCTCCCGATCCCCCGAGCGGGCGGCGGCGCTGGAGTCAAACGAGCTCCCTCGGGAGCTGGCATGCCTGAGCGGCGGCTGGCTGCCTCGACGGGGCCGGCGACCTGGGGTATCGCGGCGACCCGGCCGGTGGGTGGCGGCGCCGGCCGGCGGCGGGAACGAGGCGGGGCCGGCGGTGGTGGCGCGGTGAAGAAGCTCCGATGAGGAATCCGGCCGGCGAGGTCCCGATCTGGAGGTTGAAGATGACTGGAGGAAGGAGACACTAGGGTTTCTAGGGCAAAAATTTGGGGAAGATGGACAAATATATAGGCACAAGGAGCTAGGGTTGTCCAAATGAGGTGTGGTTTTCAGCCACATGATCACAATTAGATGGCCTAGATGAAGGGAGGGGTTTGGGTTGGTTTGGTGGGCTGTTGGAGGGGTGTCTTGGGCCTCAAAGAGGGGGTACTTTCAGCCCACGAGAATAACTGTTGGAGCACCAAACGAACTCCAAACGCGACGAGATTTGACAGGCGGGTTACACACACCAAAATAACAACGCACGACAAGTCTCACGCCAAAACGGAAACGTTACACGACCAAACACCAAAGTAGGCCTCGGGGATGCCACTAACACGTGAGAGAGCTCCGGAACTCGAAACGGACAACAGGAAGAAACGAGTGGGACCGGATGCAAACGACAACACAAATGCAATGCAATGCACATGACTACATGATATGAATGAATGAACACACACACACGACAAAAAGACGAAAACCCGAAAAGACAAAGAACCCGAAATGGAATAGATGGAGCCAAAGATATATTTATATTTCCCAAAAGGGAAAGTATTACATCCGGGGCATTACAATAACCCGGTTTGAAAACCGGTTCGAGTAATATTTGATCACACTGTTGGTTTTACCAAGCCAGTGCAGTAAAGGTGATAACCCAAAATTTGAATATTGGTAATTATCATATATTGCCGGTTTATAAATAAAACCGGGTCGGGTTAATAAACTCCAGTCATTATCTTATCTCGTACTGGCGACTTATAGTCGAAAGCCAGGCTGGGTTAATAAACACCGGTCATTATCTTATCTCATACTGGCGACTTATAGTCGAAAGCCAGGCCGGGTTAATAAACACCGGTCATTATTTACCATCATATACTGGCGACTTATAGTCCAATGCCAGGCCGGGTTAATAAACACATGTTTACTTGATGGTGGTGACTTGTTGTCAGGCCCAAGATGTGATTATATCCCGATCACGTGACACTTACGTGATTGGGGCACAACCGCATTTCGGGCGCTTAGCAAGATGGATATCATTACATCGTACCATTACATACATACATGGGGGATACAACAATACATACAAGTCACATGAATACAACAACATCAATACAAGGCATCCGACTACGGATGCAAACATGAAAAGCACACGACATCCAACTGCTATCCCAGGCTGCCGACCAGGAACCTAACCCAAGACTGAAGAAGAAGAAGAAGAAAGAACTCCAACACAAAGGACATCGCTCTCACGTCGAGTCATCGGAAACCTGCACCTGCAACTGTTGTTGTAGTATCTGTGAGCCACGATGACTCAACAATCCCATAACCATGGGTAACAAGACTAGCAAAGCTTAATGGGTAGGAAGAGGTAAAGTGGTGAAGTTGCAGCATCGACTAAGCAATATATGGTGGCTAACTTACGAGTACAAGAATAAGATGAGCATCTACGCAAACGATCGCAAACTAGTAATGATCGCTAAAGATCCTGAACTACCTACGAGTCAAACATAACCCCACCGTGTTCTCTTCTCAAAGTGAAAAGAGACAGTCACGATTACTCACACAGTTGTGTGTTTTACTTCGGATCCTCTGTCAAGTTTTCTACAACCGGACATTAACAAATTCCAATCTGCCACATAACCGCGGGCACGACTTTCGAAAGATCATAACCCTGCAGGGGTGTCCCAACTTAGCCCATCACAAGCCTCACGATCAGCAGAAGTAATAATAATATTACCCCTTATCTTAGGGAAGGCCCGATCAGACTCGGAATCCCGGTGCACAAGACATTTCGACAATGGTAAAACAAGTCCAGCAAGACCTCTCGGTGTGTCGACACCCTGATAGTAGCCGCGCGTATCTCGTCTCGGGCCACGATCGGATGGGTGATGCTACAGGTAAAACCAGCCCTCGGGTTTCCCCAAGGTGGCCGTGCAGGACCCCCGTTTGGGACCAACACCAACAGCACTGGCCCCTCTGTTATGTAGAAAAGAATCCCCGAGGGCACGACCCCCTATGCAAATTTAATTAATTAATTAAGTTATTATTATGAGGCAAATTAAAACCAATGTTGGGCCTTGCTGGAGGAGTTTTATTCAAAGACGAAGTGTCAAGGGGTCCCCATATACCCAACCGTGTAAGGAACGCAAAATCAAGGAACATAACGCCGGTTTATCGGCTCCTAAGGCGGCATGAGTGGAACAAAACACCGAGCAAAAGGCCAAGCCTTCCACCCATGCCCAGTATATAGGTGTGTTAATAATAATAATAATAATAATAATAATAATAGATATTGTGATATTTCAACAACAAGTTCCAACATGGAACGATCTTCGTCTTCACCTGCAACTAGCAACGCTATAAGAGGGGCTGAGCAAGCGGGTAACATAGCCAAACAATGGTTTGCTGGGGAGGTGTCAAAGGTTAGAGGTTTCATGGCAACAAGGAGAGGGGCTGACAATAATGATGGGCAGCGCGACATATAACGATAGCATCGAGACAACTAAGCATGGCAATGATAGTAAAGGTATCCAAGGTGATGGTCATCTTGCCTGAGATCCCGCAAGGAAGAAGAATGAGTCCGCGAAGAAGACGAAGAAGAAGCCTCAAAGACGAACCACATGTAGTTGAACGAATCCTCACGATCGCAACGAAAAAGAACTAGCGAGAAGAAGCACACAACCAAGTAAATACCCAACACAAGAACATGACAAGATGCTCAACCAAGTATGATGCAAGACAAATCTATATGATGCAATTCATGGCAAGGGACGAAGCTCACAAGAACAACACAAACCAACAAGTTTAAATGAGGCCAGAATCAACATATAACTATTCCGGTAAGTCCTCATATGCACGTTTCGAAATTGGTCCAGATCTGAACAAACCTTAAGTTAAAATTGTTAAACAGCAAGTTAACATGCACCATGATGATCTACACGAAATTCTAATCAAGTTTCATATAAAGTTCATTCAATTCGGAGCTACGGCCTAGAAGATATGAGCAAAACAAGACAAGCATGGCAACGGTGCAAGATGCACCAAAATATCAAGCAAAGACACTCCAAACATGAAAACAACATGATATTATGATTCTATTGGGGAATGTAGCAGAATTCAAAAAAAATTCTACGCTTTCACCAAGATCCATCTAAGGAGACATCTAGCAACGAGCATATTAGAGTGCATCTACATACCGTTATGTAGATCGCGTGCGGAAGCTTTCGAAGAAGCGTGGATGAAGTAGTCGTACTCTTCGCGTTCTTCGTCACCGATGATCTAGCGCCAAACGGACGGCACCTCCGCGTTCAACACACGTCCGGTACAGCAACGTCACCTCCTTCTTGATCCAGCAAGGGGGGAGGAGAGGTCGTCGGAGATCCAGCAGCACGACGGCGTGGTGGTGGATGCAGTGGAGATTCCTGCAGGGCTTCGCCGGCGCCCTGCGGAGGGAGTATGGAGGTGTGACGGGAGGGGGAGAGGCGCCAGGAGCAAGGGTGCGGCTGCCCTCTCCCCCCACATATATATAGGGGGCCAGGGGGTGCGTCGGCCCTGCAGATGGGACCTGCAGGGTGGGGCGGCGGCCAGGGGGGAATCCTTGCCCCCCAAGGCAAGGTGGTGCCCCCTCCCCCTTAGGGTTTCAACCCTAGGCGCATGGGGAGGAGGGCCCATGTGGTGCGCCAGCCCATTAGGGCTGGCCACTTCCCCCTTGCGGCCTAGGGGCCCCACCCACCGGGATGGGTGGCCCCACCCGGTGGACCCCCGGGGCCCCTCCGGTGGTCCCGGGACACTCCCGGTGACCCCCGGAGATCACCCGATGGCCGAAACTGGACTTCCTATATATCATTCTTTACCTCCGGACCATTCCGGAACTCCTCGTGACATCCGGGATCTCATCCGGGACTCCGAACAACTTTCGGGTTTCCACGTGCATGTATCTCTACGACCCTAGCGTTACTGAACCTTAAGTGTGTAGACCCTACGGGTTCGGGAGACACGTAGACATGACCGAGACGAATCTCCGGTCAATAACCAACAGCGGGATCTGGATACCCATGTTGGTTCCCACGTGTTCCTCGATGATCTTCATCGGATGAACCACCATGTCAAGGATTCACTCAATCCCGTAGTTATTCCCCTTGTCCATCGGTACGGTACTTGCCCGAGATTTGATCGTCGGTATTCCAGATACCTTGTTCAATCTCGTCATGGAAAGTCTCTTTACTCGATCTGTAATCCGTCATCCCGTGACTAACTCCTTAGTCACTTTGAGCTCATTATGATGATGTATTACCGAGTGGGCCCAGAGGTACCTCTCCGTCATACGGAGTGACAATATCCCAGTCTCGGTTCGTACCAACCCAACAGACACTTTCGGTGATACCCGATGCGTACCTTTATAGCCACCCAGTTACGTTGTGACGTTTGGCACACCCAAAGTATTCCTACGGCATCCGGGAGTTGTACAACCTCATGGTCTAAGGAATAAATACTTGACACCGAAAAGCTTATGCATTACGAACTATACGATCTCGTGCTATGCTCAGGATTGGGTCTTGTCCATCACATCATTCTCCTAATGATGTGATCCCGTTATCACTGACATCCTATGTCCATGGTCAGGAAACCGTGACCATCTGTTGATTAACGAACTGGTAACTAGAGGCTTACCAGGGACTCAATGTGGTCTATATATTCACACATGTATCGCTGTTTCCGTACAATACAATTCAAGTATGAATAACAGACAATTATCATGAACAAGGAAATATAATAATACTTTTATTATTGCCTCTAGGGCATATTTCCAACAGTCTCCCACTTGCACTAGAGTCAATAATCTAGTTACATTGTGATGAATCGAACACCCATAGAGTTCTGGTGTTGATCATGTTTTGCTCGTGGAAGGGGTTTAGTCAACGGGTCTGCAACATTCAGATCCGTATGTACTTTACAAATATCTATGTCTCCATCTTGAACATAATTCCGGATGGAGTTGAAACGACGCTTGATGTGCTTGGTCTTCTTGTGAAACCTGCGCTCTTTGGTAATGGCAATAGCACCAGTGTTGTCACAGAAGAGAGTCATCGGGCTTGACGCACTTGGAATGACTCCAAGGTCGGTGATGAACTCCTTCATCCAGACTCCTTCGTGCGCTGCTTCGGAAGCAGCTATGTACTCCGCTTCACATGTAGATGCCGCCACGACGCTTTGCTTGCAACTGCACCAGCTGACTGCTCCTCCATTCAAAATATACACGTATCCGGTTTGTGACTTAGAGTCATCCAGATCTGTGTCGAAGCTAGCATCGACGTAACCCTTTACGACGAGCTCTTCGTCACCTCCATAAACGAGAAACATATCCTTAGTCCTCTTCAGGTACTTTAGGATGTTCTTGACCGCTGTCCAGTGTTCCATACCGGGATCACTTTGGTACCTCCCTACCAAACTTATGGCAAGGTTCACATCAGGTCTGGTACACAGCATGGCATACTTGATAGAACCTATGGCCGAGGCATAGGGAATGACACTCATCTTTTCTCTATCTTCTACCGTGGTCGGCGACTGAGCCTTGCTCAATCTCATACCTTGCAAAACAGGCAAGAACCCCTTCTTGGACTGATCCATATTGAACTTTTTCAATATCTTGTCAAGGTATGTGCTTTGTGAAAGCCCAATGAGGCGTCTTGATCTATCTCTATAGATTTTGATGCCTAATATGTAAGCAGCTTCTCCAAGGTCCTTCATTGAAAAACTTTTATTCAAGTAGGCCTTTACATTTTCCAAGAATTCTATATCATTTCCCATAAGCAATATGTCATCCACATATAATATGAGAAATGCCACAGAGCTCCCACTCACTTTCTTGTAAATACAGGCTTCTCCATAAGTCTGTATAAATCCAAACGCTTTGATCACATCATTAAAGGGAATATTCCAACTCCGAGATGCTTGCATCAGCCCGTAAATCGAGCGCTGGAGCTTGCATACCTTGTTAGCGTTCTTTGGATCGACAAAACCTTCCGGATGCATCATATACAACTCTTCTTTGAGGAAGCCATTAAGGAATGCTGTTTTGACGTCCATTTGCCATATCTCATAATCATAGAATGCGGCAATAGCTAACATGATTCTGACTGACTTCAGCATCGCTACGGGAGAGAAGGTCTCGTCGTAGTCAATCCCTTGAACTCATCGATAACCTTTAGCGACAAGCCGAGCCTTATAGATGGTCACATTACCATCCGCGTCTGTCTTCTTCTTAAATATCCATTTATTTTCTATGGCGTGCCTATCATCAGGCAAGTCCACCAAAGTCCATACTTTGTTTTCATACATGGATTCTATCTCGGATTTCATGGCTCCAAGCCATTCATTGGAATTCGGGCCCGCCATCGCTTCTTCATAGTTCGAAGGTTGACTGTTGTCTAACAACATGATTTCCAGGACAGGGTTGCCGTACCACTCTAGTGCGGAACGTGCCCTTGTGGACCTTCGAAGTTTAGTAGTAACTTGATATGTTTCTTCATGATCATTATCATTAACTTCCTCCCTAGTCGGTGCAGGCACCTCAGGAACAATTTCCTGCGCTGCGCTACTTTCCGGTTCAGGAGGGGTGACTCTCACCTCATCAAGTTCTACTTTCCTCCCACTCACTTCTTTCGAGAGAAACTCTTTCTCCAGAAAGGATCCATTCTTTGCAACAAAGACTTTGCCTTCGGATCTGTGGTAGAAGGTGTACCCAATCGTTTCCTTTGGGTATCCTATGAAGACGCATTTTTCCTATTTGGGTTCGAGCTTTTCAGGTTGAAGTTTCTTGACATAAGCATCGCAACCCCAAACTTTCAGAAACGACAGCTTCGGTTTCTTGCCAAACCAAAGTTCATACGGTGTCGTCTCAATGGATTTCGACGGAGCCCTATTTAAAGTGAATGCGGCAGTCTCTAAAGCATAACCCCAAAAAGATAGCGGTAAATCGGTAAGGGACATCATAGATCACACCATGTCCAACAGAGTACGATTTCGACGTTCGGACACACCGTTACGCTGAGGTGTTCCGGGCGGTGTCAATTGTGAAACAATTCCACAGTTCCTAAGGTGCGTGCCAAATTCATGACTTAAATATTCACCCCCACGATCTGATCGTAAGAACTTTATTTTTTTGTCACGTTGATTCTCAACCTCATTCTGAAATTCCTTGAACTTTTCAAAGGTCTCAGACTTGTGTTTCATTAAATAGATATACACATATCTACTTAAGTCATCTGTGAGGGTGAGAACATAACGATAGCCTCTGCGAGCCTCAACACTCATTGGACCGCACACATCGGTATGTATGATTTCCAACAAGTTGGTTGCTCGCTCCATTGTTCCGGAGAATGGAGTCTTGGTCATCTTGCCCAAGAGGCATGGTTCGCACGTGTCAAATGATTCATAATCAAGAGACTCTAGAAGTCCATCTGAATGGAGCTTCTTCATACGTTTGACACCAATATGACCAAGACGGCAATGCCACAAGTATGTGGGACTATCATTATCAACTTTAAATCTTTTGGCATCTACACTATGAATATGTGTATCATTACGTTCGAGATTCATCAAAAATAAACCATTGACCAGCGGGGCATGACCATAAAACATATCTCTCAAATAAATAGAACAACCATTATTCTCCGATTTGAAAGAGTAGCCATCTCGCATAAGACGAGATCCAGATACAATGTTCATGCTCAAAGCTGGTACTAAATAACAATTATTAAGGTTTAAAACTAATCCCGAGGGTAGATGTAGAGGTAGCGTGCCGACGGCGATCACATCGACCTTGGAACCATTCCCGACGCGCATCGTCACCTCATCCTTCGCCAGTCTCCGCTTATTCCGCAGCTCCTGTTTTGAGTTACAAATGTGAGCAACCGCACCGGTATCAAATACCCAGGAGCTACTACGAGCGCTGGTAAGGTACACATCAATAACATGTATATCATATATACCTTTGACGTTGCCGGCCTTCTTGTCTGCTAAATATTTGGGGCAGTTCCGCTTCCAGTGCCCCGTTCCCTTGCAATGAAAACACTCAGTTTCAGGCTTGGGTCCATTCTTTGGCTTCTTCCCGGCAACTGGCTTACCGGGCGCGACAACTCCTTTGCCGTCCTTCTTGAAGTTCTTCTTACCCTTGCCTTTCTTGAACTTAGTGGTTTTATTGACCATCAACACTTGATGTTCTTTCTTGATATCCACCTCCGCTGATTTCATCAATGAATACACCTCGGGAATGGACCTCTCCATCCCCTGCATATTGAAGTTTAACACGAAGCTCTTGAAGCTAGGTGGGAGCGACTGGAGGATTCTGTCAACGACCGCTTCATCTGGGAGATTCATTCCCAGCTGAGACAAGCGGTTGTGCAATCCAGAAATCTTGAGGATGTGCTCACTGACAGAACTGTTTTCCTCCATCTTACAGCTGTAGAATGCGTCGGAGACGTCATATCTCTCGACTCGGGCATGAGCTTGGAAAACCATTTTCAGCTCTTGGATCATCTCATATGCCCCGTGGTGCTCAAAACGCTTTTGGAGCCCCGATTCTAAACTGTAAAGCATGCCGCACTGAACCAGGGAGTAATCATCACAACGCGACTGCCAGGCGTTCATAACGTCTTGGGTCGCCAGGAGAACGGGTGCATCACCTAGCGGTGCTTCAAGGACATATGATCTCTTGGCAGCTATGAGGATAATCCTCAGGTTACGGACCCAATCCGTATAGTTGCTACCATCGTCTTTCAGCTTGGTTTTCTCTAGGAACGCGTTGAAGTTGAGGGAAACTTGAGCGTGGGCCATTTGATCTACAAGAGATATTTTAAAGAATTTTAGACTAAGTTCATGATAATTAAGTTCATCTTAATCAAATTTTAATGAACTCCCACTCAGAATGACATCTCTCTAGTCATCTAAGTGATACACGATCCGAATCGACTAGCCCGTGTCCGATCATCACGTGAGACGGACTAGTGATCAACGATGAACATCTTCATGTTGATCGTATCTTCTATACGACTCGTGTTCGACCTTTCGGTCTTCCGTGTTCCGAGGCCATGTCTGTACATGCTAGGCTCGTCAAGTGAACCCTAAGTGTATTGCGTGTGTAAATCTGGCTTACACCCGTTGTATGCGAACGTTAGAACCTATCACACCCGATCATCACGTGGTGCTTCGGAACAACGATCCTTAGCAACGGTGCACAATTAGGGGGAACACAATTCTTGAAATTTTAGTGAGAGATCATCTTATTTACTACCGTCGTTCTAAGTAAACAAGATGCATAAACATGATAAACATCACATGCAATCAATTAAAGTGACATGATATGGCCAATATCATCTTGCTCCTTCGATCTCCATCTTCGGGGCACCATGATCATCTTGTCACAGGCTCGACACCATGATCTTCATCATCATGATATCCATCATCGTGTCTTGAAGAAGTCGTCACGCCAACTATTACTTCTACTACTATGGCTAACGTTTAGCAATAAAGTAAAGTAACTACATAGCGTTTATTCAGTGACACGCAGGTCATACAATAATTAAGACAACTCCTATGGCTCCTGCCGGTTGTCAAGTTCATCGACATGCAAGTCGTGATTCCCTATTACAAGAACATGATCAATCTCATACATCACATATATCATTCATCACATCTTCTTTGGCCATACCAAGTCACATAGCACATGCTGCAAAAACAAGTTAGACGTCCTCTAATTGTTGTTGCAAGTTTTTACGTGGCTTCTATAGGTTTTCTAGCAAGAACGTTTCTTACCTACGCCAAAACCACAACGTGATTTGTCAATTTCTATTTACCCTTCATAAGGACCCTGTTCATCGAATCCGATCCGACTAAAGTAGGAGAGACAGACACCCGCCAGCCACCTTATGCATCTAGTGCATGTCTGTCGGTGGAACCAGTCTCACGTAAGCGTACGTGTAAAGTCGGTCCGGGCCGCTTCATCCCACCATATCGCCGAATCAAGATTGACTAGTAACGGCAAGAAAGTTGAACAAACTCAAACGCCCACAACTGTTCTGTGTTCTACTCGTGCAAGATGCTACGCATAAGACCTATAGCTCAGATGCCATTGTTGGGGAACGTAGCAGAATTCAAAAAAATTCTACGCTTTCACCAAGATCCATCTAAGGAGACATCTAGCAACGAGCATATTAGAGTGCATCTACATACCGTTATGTAGATCGCGTGCGTAAGCTTTCGAAGAAGCGTGGATGAAGTAGTCGTACTCTTCGCGTTCTTCGTCACCGATGATCTAGCGCCGAACGGACGGCACCTCCGCGTTCAACACACGTCCGGTACAGCAACGTCACCTCCTTCTTGATCCAACAAGGGGGGAGGAGAGGTCATCGGAGATCCAGCAGCACGACGGCGTGGTGGTGGATGCAGTGGAGATTCCTGCAGGGCTTCGCCGGCGCCCTGCGGAGGGAGTATGGAGGTGTGACGGGAGGGGGAGAGGCGCCAGGAGCAAGGGTGCAGCTGCCCTCTCCCCCCACATATATATAGGGGGCCAGGGGGGTGCGCCGGCCCTGCAGATGGGATCTGCAGGGTGGGGCGGCGGCCAGGGGGGAATCCTTGCCCCCAAGGCAAGGTGGCGCCCCCTCCCCCTTAGGGTTTCAACCCTAGGCGCATGGGGAGGAGGGCCCATGTGGTGCGCCAGCCCATTAGGGCTGGCCACTTCCCCCTTGCGGCCTAGGGGCCCCACCGAGATGGGTGGCCCCACCCGGTGGACCCCCGGGGCCCCTCCGGTGGTCCCGGGACACTCCCGGTGACCCCCGGAGATCACCCGATGGCCGAAACTGGACTTCCTATATATCATTCTTTACCTCCGGACCATTCTGGAACTCCTTGTGACATCCGGGATCTCATCCGGGACTCCGAACAACTTTCGGGTTTCCACGTGCATGTATCTCTACGTCCCTAGCGTTACCGAACCTTAAGTGTGTAGACCCTACGGGTTCGGGAGACACGTAGACATGACCGAGACGACTCTCCGGTCAATAACCAACAGCGGGATCTGGATACCCATGTTGGTTCCCACGTGTTCCTCGATGATCTTCATCGGATGAACCACCGTGTCAAGGATTCACTCAATCCCGTAGTTATTCCCATTGTCCATTGGTACGGTACTTGCCCGAGATTCGATCGTCGGTATTCCAGATACCTTGTTCAATCTCGTCATGGAAAGTCTCTTTACTCGATCTGTAATCCATCATCCCGTGACCAACTCCTTAGTCACTTTGAGCTCATTATGATGATGTATTACCGAGTGGGCCCAGAGGTACCTCTCCGTCATACGGAGTGACAATATCCCAGTCTCGGTTCGTACCAACCCAACAGACACTTTCGGTGATACCCGATGCGTACCTTTATAGCCACCCAGTTACGTTGTGACGTTTAGCACACCCAAAGTATTCCTACGGCATCCGGAAGTTGTACAACCTCATGGTCTAAGGAATAAATACATGACACCGAAAAGCTTATGCATTACGAACTATACGATCTCGTGCTATGCTCAGGATTGGGTCTTGTCCATCACGTCATTCTCCTAATGATGTGATCCCGTTATCACTGACATCCTATGTCCATGGTCAGGAAACCGTGACCATCTGTTGATTAACGAACTGGTAACTAGAGGCTTACCAGGGACTCAATGTGGTCTATATATTCACACATGTATCGCTGTTTCCGTACAATACAATTCAAGTATGAATAACAGACAATTATCATGAACAAGGAAATATAATAATACTTTTATTATTGCCTCTAGGGCATATTTCCAACAGATTCTACATGCAAAGTCACACAAGTTTCATATAGAGCACGCTCAAAACGGAGCAATGGGCTAGAAGTTAAGAGCAAAACAAGTTACAATGCAAGGCTGAAGTTAACAGCCACATAGCAACTTTGGAGCAAGGTAAATATATGCTACAACACCCAAACATGATAACAAGAGGCATGGGTGTGAAATAGACATGATACTTAAGAAGCATGAACTTAGAACACACCCAAAAGCTTGCTGGAACACAATTAACCAAGCATGGCAAGTAGCAATAAATTTATCCAGACTTTGTCAAAATCTGGGAAGGCAAAAACATCATCACAATGCTGCCTTCGGAGGCATAAAACAACAAGCATGTCAACTCTACTAAGTATATAAAGATCATGGACATGTAATAGACATAGCATACATCAAACAACTCCATGGGAGCAACTCCATAGGAGGCATGGATCAATAACAACAAGCTCCACCAAATTGAACATGCTGATAAAAGTCTGACAGGTAAAATTTATAGCAACTTGAGAGCAACAAATAAATAAGCTACATCAGGCCATATGTGCAAGCAAGGGCATGGATGGATAGACAATAATATGGACAACAATACATGATCATTGGCCACTCCAAAACAAGCATGGATTTGAGTGGGGCATCAAGCAAACATAGCATCAGGTTAAACAGATTCCAGACTTAGCAGTTTTTTCACTCAGTATAAAACAGCAACATTGGCATGGCATGTTTACAAGCTTGTTTAAGTAACCTCAGGGCAAATCATGGAAAGTGTATTGCACCACATCAAAGACCATATGATTGTGCTTCTAAAAGATATATACATGTGGCATGAAAACAAACACACCAATAGCAATGAGCAAGTCAAATCAGCATCTCATAACAAGTTTCAGCACTTAACAGCCACATGCACTTTTGAAACAGAGATTAACATGGCAATATGGACTCAAACAAGCATGCTAGAGCAACCACCATGTATAGCACTTCACAATGAACATTTTGACATATCATATGCTCCATTTGGACCAACATGCACAAAGTTATCACCCTCACAAGCATGCAACAAAACTATAGTCAACAACAGTTTTAAACTTATAGCACTTTTGCAACAGAGATTAGAGCATCAAGATGAACTCAAACAAGCATGTTACAATGGAACAAAATGTAGATCATAACACCACGATCATTTTGACATATCATATGCATCATTTGGATAAGCACACAAAAAGTTACAGCACCTCAAAGTATGCATCAGACAACAAGTTTTTCTGGGACTTAGGATTTTCCCAAAATGAAAAGTGAGCGCAGAATTACTATATTACGCACTAGGTGGAGGATAGCAGGGCGCTCACCATTGGGCCGGGCCCATGACGAGAGGAGGCAGAGGAGGAGCTGGGCCGGCGGGGCAGGGCAGCACTGGGCCGAGCGGCGCGCTGGGCCGCCTTGCGGCGGGAGCGGGCTGGAGAGGAAGGCCCACGGCTGGGCCTCGGAGGGAGGCGAGGCGAGCGGGACGAGCAGGAGCTCGATCCCTAGCGGGAGCATGGTGGCGGCGGCGCTGGCTTGCCGGTCTCCGGCGAGGAGAGCTCGAGGGCGGCGGGACGAGGCAGATCCGGGGGCGCCGGGCCCGGATCTGGCCGGAGGGAGTCGGGGCGGCGGCGGCCATCCAGGGCAGTGGCGGCGGCCTTTGGCCGAGGCGGCGGCGACGGAGCTCCAGGCGGCGGTGCTTGATCGGCGGCGGGGCAGACGAGGCACGGGCGGCCAGGCGACGGCTGCGGGCCGGGAGGGCCCGAATCGGGCCGCGCAGGCCCGTCGGCGGGGATGTGGGCGCGGGGCCACGTTGCGAAATCTGGTTGGCTGCGGGGGCGGTTGGACATGTCCACCGGCAGTGCGGACATGTCCGGCGCGCGAGGGCAGCGGGGCTAGGGTTTGATCTGCGAGAAAAATAGGGGGGAGACACATATATATAGGTAGAGGGAGCTAGGAGAGTCCAAATGAGGAGCGGTTCGCGGCCACTCGATCATGAACGAACGACCAAGAGCATGGAGGGGGTTAGAATGGGCTAGCGGGCTGTTGTGAAGGGGGTGCTGGGCCAAAAGAGAAAAGGCTTCCGGCGGTTAACACGGTTAACCGTTGGGCTATCAAACGAACTCCGAACGCGACGAAACTTGACAGGCGGTCTACCTATGCTATAATAAGACCACATGCCAAGTTTCACCCCATTCCGAGAACATTTTTCAGCCACTCATAAAATAAATATTTGGAGGTGCCTCGGCCACGTGCAAGTGTGTCTGGTCTCAGAACGGGCAACGGAAAGGACGAGGGGACTCGGGCGGATGCAAGTTTTGAAAAATATGATGATGCAACACACATGATGACATGGCAAGATGCAACACGCAAGCATATGACATGGAAACGGCAACGAATAACTGGCTGACACCTGGCGCACCGGTCTCGGGGTGTCACACTTGTAGTCAACCACCAGGCCGAATCGATAGATATCAGATGAATACTAAAATCTCATTAAAAGATTAAATACTTGGCAAACAAAAGCATATGAAAACTTGTAGTCGAGGCTTTTTACGACCTGTCAGGCTCCAAATTCGAGGCTTTTCATGGGCTGCCAGGACACTGAGTTAAACCATTTCACAAAGCCTGTTAAGATGGTCCTCAATCCTTAACCAATCATCGTTTTAACGTTGACAAGTTTAGGGTCTGTTATAAGATTGACTTGTCAATCGTTCGACGGGTGATATCAAGTTTACCTGGGCGGAGTGACTTACTTGATGCAGGCAGGTTAACCCGGGGTTTTAGGTGTATACACTAGGCTTCCAAGCCGTGGCTTGATAGCCTACTACAAGGGTCTTAAAAACTCGTTGCCGCTGTGCGACAGGAGCCCCTAGGTAGCATTGTGAGCTGTGCTCGTCGGGTGCCTATGTTTGAGTTGTGCTATGCATCAAACTCTCTTTTGCCCCTTATCATCATGTTGGCTTGATAGCCGGATTACCGAAGCAACTAGAGCTGCGCTCTTATGATGATATTGGCTTTATAGCCGGATCAATAGGGTAATTAGAACTCCGCTTTATAAACAGAATCCCCCAAGTGATATATTTCTGAGTTGTGCTCGCTGGGTACCTATGTTTGAGTTGTGTTGTGCAACAAACTCTCTTTGGTCCCTTTAATTTTTCCTGAGAACTCGAACTTGCGAGAGATTATTCCTTTGAACCGGAAATTCTTAAACTGGATATTGAGAGCTTAAAAGCTTTGTGGGAGACATCTTTCCCTTGAACCGGATCTTTAATCAGAATCTTCATTTTCAGCCGGAATCTTTCTAACGGCCTTTAAACTCGAACTTGCGAGAGATTAATTCTTTTTGAACTGGAAATTCTTAAACCGGATTTGAGAGCTTCAGAGCTTTGTAGGAGACAGATTTCCCTTGAACCGGAATGCGAACCGGATATTCGAAAGCTTCAGTAAGACTGATGTTCTTTGAGTTTTCCTCAATATAGCAGTTGCCTCGGGGACCGGGTTATCTTTCCCTCCATCGTCCTGGGGTTCTTAAATTTGCTGAAACTGGCAAGATTTGCTGAGTCATATCATCGTAGCCCCTGAGTCTTAATACGACTCGAGGAGTTGGTTTGAGACTCTTCATATTTGACCATAGCATAAGGTGTCCATCATTGTTGTTGACAGAGCGATATGAATCCATAGAAAATTGAGGTGACTGGGGCGGGTTATCAATGATCCTGTATGAGCCGTGTTAGCAACTCGGCCAATGGTTCGTTCCAACTGGCGATTTGAAGTTAACCAAGCTGTAGTGGCGGCGACTTGTGCGCCTGCCCATTGAGCCACCCAGTGCAGACATCGGTTGATAGTATATGATAATTTGTCTCTATTTTGTTGAAAGAAAACCAGGCTACCCAAGCTATGACTTGCTCATACTCAATAAACAGCTCGTGTAGACAGGTGCGGCTCGGTGTGTCGATGTAGACCGGGCCGCGAGAGTCGGACAGTAAAGACGACCACGACTTCAGAGGCAGCACAGATAGATGAGTCGGCCGTGGTGTTATAAGCCGGTGCAGTACGGGGGCGGATGGATGAGTTGTCTGCGACATTGTAAACCGGCGCAGACGGGTGAGTCGGCTTTTAAATTTGCACCAATATGGAGGTTTAGGGTCCTGCATTAGATAACTTTGCAGACCAGAGTAATTGCTCTTTTAAAGAAAGCGATATATAATATAAAAATATACTGGATGGATTTCACCTGATATCTTAAGCCAAAAATTATCCACCGCGGAGTTGATCATCACTACGGTGAAACTGAAATCAATTACGGCCGAGTCAGTCGTAGGAGCAGACAGATAAGTCGGCCGCAATATTATAGGCCGGCGCGGACGGGCAAGTTGTCTTCCACGTTGTAAACCGGTGTGGACGCGTGAATTGGCCGTCCGTTCATCAGGTAATATGACACGGAGGAAAATGTCGTGGTAGAACATTGCCAGTGCGTGTTTTATATCCGCAGTATAACAATAATTTTACGTGTATATAAAAACATCAATAGGGCAGTGTAATGTTGCTTAGAGAAATTAAAATGTCCGGATAAAGTATATAGGAGGGATAACACCTGACTTGCTCGAACAATAGATGGGTCGGCCGGTGCCGACTGGCTAGTTGTCCTCCTCGTTGTAAGCCAGCGCAAACGAGCAAGTTGTCCTCCGCGTTGTAAACCGGCGCAGTCGCGAGAGACGGCCACGGCGTTATAAGCCGGTGCGGTCACGAGAGACGGCCACATCGTCGTAAGCCGGAGCGTTAGTCCGTTGAACAACGACAACCACCTGTGCCGAATGATGTTGACGGGCCTCCATCTCCGCGGTTTATTACCACTTTGTAATGAATGATTCTCCTACACATAAAATACAGCAGGGCAAAGTAGTTTTGCCCGGATGATTTAATATGTGCTTAAAAATAAATAGGGTAAATAGCACCTGGTATTTTTCGTCGGGTCCGAAACGGTTGCGACGACCATATGAATATAATGAACCTGCAACAACGGTGGGTTTAGTTGGTGTCGTGAACCGGCCATGGCGGCAAGTCGGCTGCAATCTGTTGGCTGCTGTAGCAGCGGATTCGGCCAACTCCACAATGCAGCCACAACGACATAAGCGACTTGGCGGCTGATGCACTGAGGTCGTAGTTTTGAAATCTCGTGGCCGAGAGGACGACTCGGAGTCGTGGCCGCGCAAAACCGTAGTGGAGTAATCCGGGTCGTGGTCCGTATCCGTGGTATAATATCACTTTTTGTAGTAAATTGTTATCCTGATTTGTTTATTTCGGACGCATGTGGGTGTGGCCATTAGCACGTAATTGGTCTCCACGTATGTGTGCTTCCTCCATTTTACACAGACTGCTCTCCGATTTTTTTTAACCAAATACGGAGTAGTAGTACTAGTCGCCACATTGAAAAAACTGACCTTGGATTGTGCTTGCAACTTGTTCTACCATACGTAGAAGGCAGTTTCTTGATATGCAGTCGTAGCGGAACATCATATGATGCCATGAGTAGATTAAATCTGTGCACACAAAGTAGTACGACCCAACAGAAAAATTCTTGTAGGAATTTAATATGCAGAGAGAAAAAGGTAGAAACAGTAGCACCTGGTAATCAACAAAGGAATAACAATAAAACCGAACTAGTACAGACTAGTACGAGCATGGTTAATAGTATAGCGAGCTGCGGACTATAAGCCAGTGCCATGTCATATACAGCCCATCTTATAGTCAACATGTACAATAGTAAATCAAAAGAGTGTACTACTTTTGTACTATGTGGCCCATCTTTCATTCTCACAAGGTGCCTAGGAGCACGTGCAAGAGCCGGCTCTTCACGAAGAGCCCGCTTACCTTCTCTCTCCTCTTCTCTTTCCTCCATCTAAGCAAAAATATACTAGTTTATTCCTTATAGTCCGCTGATTCAGCTCTATTGTACTTGCTCTACTAGCTGGTCAGGAAAAGTTCACGTGAGGTGTAGCTATATCGATTGTCGTGCGAATCAATTAGTACTAGTATAGTACTAGTTCACGATCAAGGAGCAGCCTCTGGACTTTGATCGACACTGCTGGATGTGAGCGTGTCTCTGCCTTCGGTCTTCACACGAGGAAGCAACGGCTAATCAGATCGCTTGCCGTAGAACCCTCGGGACTTGAGCCTATACGCGGCGGTGTATAGCAGCTTTGTAACCAAGCGGATTGATTTCTTGTCGAACTCGGCTTCATACTAGGGCGGCGCAACACAAATCGAACCGGACGAATTGCCCACCACCCTAGCTTCTGTCGATATCGAATCTCCATCTTGCACCTGGCGCGATTGCTCCCAGCCAATCTTTTCATCCGGACGAACGCGGGCTTCTCGACCCCTGAGATAGATTCCTTCAAGAACTCAACACACCGTGCGCAGCCCCACAGTGGGCGCCAACTATCGTGGAATCGTCACGACAGATGTCCTAGTGTGAGGACTTAGTCGCGAGACCGCGCATCTATGTGGTAGCTTGAGAGGGGTTGAGTGGAATCGAGAGACGCAACACAAGACAAGGGTTTAGATAGCTCCGGGCCCCGGGAAACATCATCCGGTAACAACCCTACATGTTGTTTGTGGCTAGGTCTCATTATCATCACGAGAGAGTCGCCGGTAAACCGGCTCTTTGTGTCTAGCCCTAGAGATTGTTTGTTCTTTCCTACTTGTCAGAACTTGTCCCTATTTGGGGAGCCCTGCCCCTCCTTATATATGTTGAAGGGGCGGGTTACATGACTAGTCCTAGTAGGATTAGGATTACTCTATTACAAGTGGAGTCCTAGTCTTGCTTCCTTTGTAGGAGAATATTCATTGTGCTTTCCTCATAAACCGGCCCACTATTAACATAAACCGGCCTTCCATAAACCACCTTCTGGGTCACCGGGTCTTGTCATTCCTCTGGCCCGCTCGCCGGGTCACCCATGAGTCGCCAAGTCCGGCCGGGTTATACTTCCGGCCGGTTTACGCCGCGGGGTATATCCCCGACAGTGTGTGTGCATTTGGGGGGCACATGGGACACACGTCGACAGGACGAGGTGGTTTACGCGTTGCATGGATCAGCCGGTTGATTTGAGCACTTTTCTTTTTCTGTTTAGGTGAGTAGGATGATATGTGGTTGGAGATAGCCAAGTATGAGTTTGGTTTGATGGATGAGTGGTGGATAAAAAATGCGAAAATAGTAATTGGCGAATGTTCGCCAACGAGAAACTGTCAATGAACGCCCTCACTACCACACGATCTTGATCCTATGGTGTAGTTTGGATGACTTTTTGCACTCAAAATTAAAGAGATGCCATTGCAGTTTTGCGAGCCACCCAGGTTCTCCAAATACACTGAAACTACTAGACTAACGTTCGCAAATGCCATCTCTCGTGGCCAACGTTTGCCACATATGCCATCCCTAGTAGTTATGATGATATTTTCTTATTGAGGTTGTGATATTGTCATTCATACGTCCATTTTACATCATGTTTTCCTACTGTTATTTATAATGTTTTTTTATCATTATAACACTTTGTGATGCAATTCTAATGCATTTTCTCTCTTAATTTGCGAGATTTACATGAAGGGGGAGATTGCAGGCAGCTGGAATTTTGGACCTGAAAAGGCTATATCAGATATACATATTCCGCACAACTTCAAATGAGGTGAAATTCCATGGAGAATTTTTATGGAATATATAAAAAATAATGGAGAAAGAAGTACCATAGGGGACCCACCAGCTGTCCACAAGGCAGCGGGGCGCCCCTGGGCGTGCCTTAGCGCCTTGTGGGGCCCTGGCAAGCCTCCGGCCCCCATCTTCTACTATATGAAGGGTTTTGACCTAGAAAAAAAAATCAAGTGACCTTTCGGGACGAAGCACCGGCGTCTCAAGGCGGAACCTGGGTAGGAGAACTTTTAGCTCTCCGGCGGAGCGATTCTGCTGGGGACATTTCCTTCCCGGAGGGGAAAATCGAAGCCATCGACATCACCACCAGCCCTCTCATCGTGGGTGGACCCATCTTCACCAACACCATCTCATCTCAAACCCTAGTTCCTCTCTTGTAGTCAATATTTGTCTCAAAACCTCATATTGGTACATGTGGGTTACTAGTAGTGTTGATTACATCTTGTAGTTGATGCTAGTTGGTTTATTTGCTGGAAGATTATATGTTCAAATCATTGATGATATTCAGTACCCCTCTGATCTTGAACATCAATATGATTTGTGAGTAGTTACTTTTGTTCTTTAGGACATGTGAGAAGTTTTGTGATGAGTAATCATGTGAATTTGGTATTCGTTTGATATCTTCATGATATGTATGTTGTTGTTTCCTTTAGTGGTGTCATGTGAATGTCGACTACGTGACACTTCACCATACTTGGGCCTAAGTGAAGGCATTGTGGAGTAATAAGTTGATGATGGGTTGCTAGAGTGACAGAAGATTAAACCCTAGTTTATGTGTTATTCACTGGGCTGATTTGGATCCATATGTTTCATGCTATGGTTAGATTTATCTTAATTCTTCTTTCATAGTTGTGGATGCTTGCGAGAGGTGGTAATCATAAGTGGGAGGCTTGTTCAAGTAAGAACAACACCCAAGCACCGGTCCACCCACATATCAAATTATCAAAGTAGCAAACGCAAATCACACAAACATGATGAAAGTGACTAGATGAATTCTCATGTGTCCTGAGAATGTTTTGCTTACTACAAGAGAACATTTCGGCATGTCCTGTGCTATAAAAAGAATTGGGCTACCTTGATACACCTTTGTTACAATTGCTACTTGTTGCTCGTTACAAATTACCTTGCTATCAAACTATCTGTTACCGATAATTTCAGTGCTTGCAGCTTGCTGAAAACCGATTGTCATTTCCTTCTGCTCCTCGTTGGGTTCAACACTCTTACTTATCGAAAGGACTACAATTGATGCCTTATATTTGTGGGTTATCTAGACTCTTTTCAAGTGCATCTTCCAAGGAGTGAAGCGCCTTTGGTGAGTGGAATTTGGTAAGGAAACATTTATATTATGTGCTAAAATTTGTTGTCACTTGTTCTATGGGAAGTAATCTTTGAGGGGTTTGTTCGGGGTATCTTCACCTCGACCGGAAGCAATAATAGTTGCCCCTCAACCTACTGAAAATAATTTTTATGAATTCCTTTGGGTATGTTAGAGTAACTCCTAGCTAATCCTTATGCAGGAGATGGATCGGTACATCATGATATGCACTTAATCTATGTGGAAGAAATTTGTGGATTGTTTAAGCTTGCAGGTTTATCCGAGGATGGAGTTAAGAAGAAAGTATTCCCTTTATATTTGGAGGTAAAGGCATTGAAATGGTATGGGATATTGGATATTGGAATATGGGGTTGGAACCGGTTGAAATTGGGATTTCATCAAAAGTTTTATCCTATGCATCTGGTTCATCATGATCGGAATTATATATATAACTGTTAGCCTCATTGAGGAGAAAGTATCGCTTAAGCTTAGGGGAGGCTTAAGTACATGATGTACACATGCAACAATCATGATATCACAAGAGAAAATATTCTACAAAACTTTAATGCTTGGCTTTCTCATAATGACCAATCCATGCTCGATTCTTCTTATACTGGTTCCTTTATGAAGAAAACTATTGAATTCAAATGGGGCCTTCTACAAAGAATTAAACACAACTCTGAAAATTGGGAACTCGATAAAGGTAAAGAGTCATGTATAAAACTTAAGTTCGATTGTGTTAAATCTTTTTATGAAAACAAATGTTTTCCTAAGTTTAGTACTAATATGGACTTGACTCTGAGATAGTAGCTTCCTTTTGCGAATCATTTGCTACTCATGTTAATATCCCTAAGGAGAAGTGGTTTAAATATCACCCCCCTATTGAATAAAAGATTGAGCAACCCATTACAGTTAAAGATGAAACTATCATTTATAATGTTGATCCAGTTGTGCCCACTGCTTACATTGAGAAACCTCCCTTCCCTGTTGGGATTAAGGAATATGCTAAAGCTACAACCGTGGTTAATAAAAGTAATACAAGAACACCTAAACGCTCCAAGAAAAAGCTTGGACCCGATGGTACTATTGAAAAGTACAAGGCACGGCCTGTGGCCAAGGGTTATACCTATAAAGGAGAAAACTTCTTTGATACTTACTCACATGTGGCTCAACTAGCGACTATTCGGGTGCTACTATCACTGGCTGCCTCACATGGTCTTCTCGTTCATCAAATGGGTGTTAAGACGGCTTTCCTCAATGGAGAGTTGAAGGAGGAAATTTGAATGGATCAGCCAGATGGTTTTGTAGTACCTGGTCAGGTAGGAAAGGTGTGCAAGTTATTAAAGTCTTTGTATGGCCTTAAATAAGCTCCTAGGGAGTGGCATGCGAAATTCGAAAGAACATTAACTAATGTAGCTTTGTTGTAAACGAAGGTGACAAGTGTGTGTACTATCACCATGGCGGGGGCGAAGGAGTTATTCTTTGTCTGTATGTCGACGACATACTGATCTTTGGAACCAAACTTGATTTAATCAACGAGGTTAAAGATTTCTTGTCTCGTTCTTTTGAGATGAAGGATCTAGGAGTAGCTGATGTTATTCTGAACATCAAGCTATTGAGGGATGAGAATGGTGGGATTACACTGCTTCAATCTCACTATATGGAAAAGGTCTTCAGTCGTTTTGGGTATAGTGACTGCAAGCCCTCTCCAACTCCATATGATGCTAGTTTGTTGCTTCGAAAGAATCGACGGATTGCTAGAGATCAACTAAGGTATTCTTAGATAATTGGCTTACTTATGTACTTGGCGCCTACCATGAGGCCTGCCATCTCGTTTGCTGTGAGGAAACTAAGATGGTTCGTGTCAAAGTCGGGAGATGAACATTGGCATGCGCTTGAGAGAGTTAAGCGCTATTTGAAAGGCACTGCGAGCTATGGGATTCACTACACCGGGTATCCGAGGGTAGTTGAGGGCTATAGTGAGTCAAACTGGATATCTGATTTTGATGAGATTAAGGCCACAAGTGGTTATGTTTTTACACTTGGTGGTGGCGTTGTTTCCTGGAAGTCTTGTAATCAGACCATCTTAACGAGGTCAACTATGGAAGCAGAACTCGCATCCTTAGACACTGCCACTATTGAAGCAGAGTGGCTTTGTCGGCTCTTGATGGTCTTACCTACGGTTGGAAAACCAATACCCCATATCCTGATGAATTGTGATAATCGAACTATGATTGTCAAGATAAACAGTTCTAATGATAATATGAAGTCCTCAAGGCATGTGAAGAGGAGATTAAAATCTGTAAGAAAATTAAATAAGTCAAGAGTTATTACATTGGATTATATCCAAACGTCTAGAAACTTGGCAAATCCCTTCACAAAGAGTTTATCACGTAATGTGATATATAATGCATCGATGGAGAGATGGGTTTGATACCCACCGTATGACTTGTCCAAAGTGGTAACCCACTCTATGTGATCGGAGATCCCGTGAAGTACAAGTGGGAGACAAGTCATTGGTCAGCTGGGAGGAGAGTGAAGGAAATATGCCCTAGAGGCAATAATAAAGATGTTATTTTTATTTCCTTATATCATGATAAATGTCTTTTATTCATGCTAGAATTGTATTAACCGGAAACTTAGTACATGTGTGAATACATAGACAAAACAGTATGTCCCTAGTATGCCTATATTAAGACTAGCTTATTGATCAAAGATGGTTATGTTTCCTAACCATAGACATGAGTTGTCATTTGATAAACGAGATCACATCATTAGGATAATGATGTGATGGACAAGACCCATCCGTTACCTTAGCACTATGATTGTTTAGTTTTACTGCTATTGCTTTCTTCATGACTTATACATGTTCCTATGACTATGAGATTATGCAACTCCCGTATACCGGAGGAACACCTTGTGTGCTATCAAACGTCACAACATAACTGGGTGATTATAAAGATGCTCTACAGGTGTCTCCGAAGGTGTTCGTGGTGTCGGCATAGATCAAGAATATGATTTGTCACTCCGAATGTCGGAGAGGTATCTCTGGGCCCTCTCGGTAATACACATCATAATAAGCCTTGCAAGCAAATGACTAATGAGTTATTCACGGGATGATGTATTATGGAACGAGTAAAGAGACTTGCCGGTAACGAGATTGAACTAGGTATTGAGATACCGATGATCGAATCTCGGGCAAGTAACATACCGATGACAAAGGGAACAACGTATATTGTTATGTGGTTTGACCGATAAAGATCTTCGTAGAATATGTAGAACAAATATGAGCATCCAGGTTCCGCTATTGGTTATTGACCAGAGATGAGTCTCGGTCATGTATACATAGTTCTCGAACCCGTAGGGTCCGCACGTTTAACGTTTGATGACGATCGATATTATGAGTTTATGAGTGTTGATGTACCGAAGGTAGTTCGGAGTCCCGGATGAGATCACAGACATGACGAGGAGTCTCGGAATGTCCGAGACGTAAAGATTGATATATTGGACGACTATATTCGGACACCGGAAGTGTTTCGGAAAAGTTTCGGATTTAACCAGAGTGTCCCCCCGAGGGAGTATGGGCCATAGTGGGCCATTGAGAGAAAGAGAGAGGTAGCCCATAGGGCTAGACGCACCCTCCCCCTAGGGTTCCTAGTTGGACTAGGAAAGGGGGGGGAGGTGCCCCTCTTCTCCCTTCTTCTCTCCCCCTTCCTTTCCTACTCCTAGTAGGAATAGGAAAGGGGATTCCTATTCCTACTAGGAGTAGGAATCCTACTCCTCGCGCGCCCTAGAAGGCCAGCTGCACCTCCCCTTGCTCCTTTATATACGGGGGCAGGGGGCACCCAAAGACACATAAGAAACATTATTCTAGCCGTGTGCGCTGCCCGCCTCCACAGAAACACACCTCGGTCATACCATTGCAGTGCTTAGGCGAAGCCCTGCGCCGGTAACTTCATCATATCCATCACCACGCCGTCGTGCTGACGAAACTCTCCCGTGAAGCTCAACTGGAATAAGAGCTCGTGGGACGTCATCAAGCTGAACGTGTGCTAAACGCGAAGGTGTCGTATGTTTGGTGCTTGATCGGTTGGATCACGAAGAAGTTCGACTACATCAACCGCGTCACTAGACGCTTCCGCTTTCGGTCTACGAGGGTACGTAGACACACTCTTCCCTCTTGTTGCTATGCATCTGGTAGATAGATCTTGCGTGATCGTAGGAATTTTTTTGAAATACTACGTTCCCCAACAGTGGTATCAGAGCCAGGTCTATGCGTAGATGATATGCACGAGTAGAACACAATGAGTTGTGGGCGATAATGGTCATACTGCTTACCAACATGTCATACTTTGGTTCAGCGGTATCATGAGATGAAGCGGCCCGGACCGATATTACGCGTACGCTTACACGAGATTGGTTTCACCGTTATGAGCACTCGTTGCTTAAAGGTGACTGGCGGGT
Organism: Secale cereale; assembly: GCA_902687465.1. Classification (NCBI taxonomy): domain Eukaryota; kingdom Viridiplantae; phylum Streptophyta; class Magnoliopsida; order Poales; family Poaceae; genus Secale; species Secale cereale. Next base: position 359,097,031 of record LR738709.1, read on the forward strand.
GTCTGTCTCTCTCACTTTAGCTGAATCGAGTGTGGCTACGCCTGATCCTTGTGAAGGTTAAAACATCACATACTTGACGAAAAATCTTTGTGGTTTTTGTATGCATAGGTAAGAACGGTTCTTGTCGTGGATTTAGCACGGCAGTCCTAGCAAAAGGACTTAGTCGTGAGGCCATTGCTACGGGTTAGTTTATAGGGGTTAAAGCGGACGAAGGACACAGGGATTTTATACTAGTTCGGCCCCTTCGATGAAGGTAAAAGCCTACGTCTAGTTTGGTGTGGTATTGCTAGGGATTTGATGACCAGGGAGCGAATCCGCTTTGCCGATGTCTCAAGCTGTTGTTGTCTGTCCTGAACCGTCGCCGGGTCGTCCCTTTATATAAGAGGTGACGCCCGGTCCGGTTTACAGAGTCCCGAGGCCGGCTCATAAACGTGTCCGCCTCGGTCTCTTCACCTATCTTACATCCCAAGTACATAGTATGACGGTTTACAAATTATGGGCCCTAACACTTGGGCTCTAAACCTCTTGGGCTGAAATCTCCTACTTCATGTTCCGCTGGGCCTTTGATAATATAATCTTGATAACGTAAACCGGACCCTCCTGGCCGGTTTATACCTTGTAGTAATATCCCTGACATTAGGCCCCAGATTGATTTGAACCTATTCATGTCAATCTTCAAAGTCTTGTACAGATTTTCCTTTCAAACTTCATAATCCGGTAGACGTCATGTTTATAGCTGTTCCGGATCAGTAGATACCATTAGGCCCCTGCTTAAACCACCAATTAGATCAGTACCTTCATAGAATATGCCGGTTTAAATCTGTGTAGATTGTAAACCGGATCTTTATTGTATTTTCAGCCTTCCCTTTGAAAAAAGATGACTTCCGCGGCCAAGTAGTTTGTTGCTTGCAACTGGGTCCCTTCCCGGATCACTGAGGATGACTTAGAAAAGATGGCCTCAATTGGCGCTTTAGCTCCGAAGGATGTCATTCACTGGAGGGCTCCTGGAAAAGAGTGTCCTCCTAAGCCTAAGGAGGGAGAAATTATTGTCTTTTTCGATCACTTGGCCCGGGGTTTTAACCCTCCGGGGTCAAAGTTTTTCCGCGACGTGTTGGCAGATTTTCAACTTCATCCCCAAGACATAGGTCCCAACTCTATATCAAATATTTGCAACTTCCAAGTCTTCTCGGAAGCCTATCTGCAAGAGGAGCCATCAGTGGAGCTATTCCGGGACTTCTTCCATTTAAACCGTCGGATTGAGTTTCATGATGGCCCAAATACTGAACTTGGCGTAATGGGTATTCAGAAGAGGAAAGATGTCAGCTTTCCTCACGCTACTCTCCATAGCCATCCCAAGGAATGGAATCAAACTTGGTTCTACTGTGCTGACACTTCACCAGAAGGGGAAAATCCAATGCCGGGTTATCGCTCCCACCGTCTATCAGCGGATCACCCTTTTCCACAGCGCTTAAGCGCCCAGGAGCGAGCTAAATATGCCCCCAGCTTTCAAAGCTCCGGGCCTTCGTAGCCAACGGATTAACAGGAGTCGACTTCGTCCGCTACTGGCTCTCTTGGAGTATACTCCCACTAAGCCGGCGCTCCGGCTTAATGTGCGAATACACTGGGAACCCCAAGGACCCTCTGCGCCATACTAAGATGGTGCTTCCAGAGAATGAGGTTACTGAATCTGCCAAAAAGATGCTGAATCTACCTCTGGAAGAGTGCAGTCAGACCGGATTAGCGCCCTTCTGCATGACTAATAAACCGCCGTCCGTAAGAGATTCTTCTGTCCTTTTACTTTGTTTAATAAATCCATATTGCTTGGCTTAATATGCTTTTATCCCTTTAAACATGCTAATGATCCTTTCTAGAAAAGGAAAGTCCAGGACAAACGGGCGAAGCCATCCCGTAAAAAGACCCTGGCTGTGAAGAGGCATAAGAAGAAACCTGCTGCTGCATCCGGTTCAAACGCAGAGGAAGATGATCCGGCCTCTGAGGTATCATCTATTCTTATGACCTTTTAATCTTTCCTTTGTCTGCATTTCTATTAACAATGACTTTTCCCAGGATCCGGCTGAAGGTAGTAAAGCATGCGATGTTGAGGTAATCTCTCTCTCCTCTGACTCAGAACCATTGCCACCAAAAATTCGTCGGGTAGTCCGGAAGTTTCAGTTTTCTCATCCATATGCTCAACTGGATCCAAACTTTCTTCTGAAGAAACAGCAACATGAAGCTCGCCGCACTACTCGCCACAGTGGCCATGTGGTTGAATCCACCGGACTGACTCACACTCCGGTTCGAAGGCGTCGTTCAGAGGTTTTACTTACTCCAACTATTCTTCATCCCAAAGCGGGTCTTATTCGTCAACCTCTTAAACCGTCTGATCCGAATTATCATTAAACTCCTCTCTCATCCTCTGGCGAGTCAACCGCCATAGAAGTCCCTGTGCTTAAGACTGTTCACGGGTAAGCTGTCTTTTCACTTTAGCCGGTTTATCTTTACATTTTTGACTTGTGATTTTCATTGTCCCTTTAATCTTTTCTCAGTATGCCCAAGCCTAGCAAAAAGGCAAAATTGAGTAAACCAGCAGTCAACAACACTGCTTCTGGACTGGCGGAAGATCCTGAACTTGGCAATCCTGTCAGGCCCAAGATGCGATTCTATCCTGATAACGTGACACTTACGTGATTGGGGCACAACCGCATTTCGGGCGCTTAGCAAGATGGATATCATTACATCGTACCATTACATACATACATGGGGGATACAACAATTCATACAAGTCACATGAATACAACAACATTAATACAAAGTATCCAACTACGGATACAAACAAGAAAATCACAAAGACATCCATCTGCTATCCCAGGCTGCCGACCCGGAACCTAACCCGAGACTGAAGAAGAAGAAGAAGAAGAAAGAACTCCAAACAACGATCAATGCTCTCACGTCAAGATATCGGAAACCTACACCTGCAACTGTTGTTGTAGTATCTGTGAGCCACGAGGACTCAGCAATCCCATAACCATGGGTAACAAGACTATCAAAGCTTAATAGGTAGGAAGAGGTAAAGTGATGAGGTTGCAGCAGCGGCTAAGCAAAAGTATGGTGGCTAACTTACGAGTACAAGAATAAGATGAGCATCTACGCAAACGGCCGCAAACTAGTAGTGATCGCTAAAGATCCTGAACTACTTACGAGTCAAACATAACTCCACCGTGTTCTCTTCTTAAAGTGAAAAGAGACAGTCACGGTTACTCACACAGTTGTGTGTTTTACTTCGGATCCTCTGTCAAGTTTTCTACAACCGGACATTAACAAATTCCAATCTGCCACATAACCGCGGGCACGACTTTCGAAAGATCATAACCCTGCAGGGGTGTCCCAACTTAGCCCATCACAAGCTCTCACGATCAGCTGAAGTGATAAATATAATATCATCACCCCTTATCTTAGGGAAATCCGATCAGGCTCGGCATCCCGGTGCACAAGACATTTTGACAATGGTAAAACAAGTCCAGCAAGACCTCCCGGTGTGTCGACACCCTGATAGTAGCCGCGCGTATCTCGTCTCAGGCCACGACCGGATGGGCGATTCTACAGGTTATACCAGATACCTCGAGTTTCCCCGTGGCGGCCCCGCAGAACCCCCGTTTGGGACTAACACCATCAGCACTGGCCCCCCTGCTATGTAGAAAGAATCTTCGGGTAGCGCTAACTCCCTATGCAATTTAATTAATTAATTAAGTTGTTATTATGAGCAAATTAAAACCAATGTTGGGCCTTGCTGGAGGAGTTTTATTCAAAGACGAACTGTCAAGGGGTCCCCATATACCCATCGTATAAGGAACGCAAAATCAAGGAACATAATGCCGGTTTATCGGCGCCTAAGGTGGCATGAGTGGAACAAAACACCGAGCAAAAGGCCAAGCCTTCCACCCATGCCCAGTATATAGGTGTGTTAATAATAATAATAGATATTGTGATATTCCAACAACAAGTTCCCTCTTGGAACGATCTTCATCTTCACCTGCAACTAACAACTGAAGGAAATATGCCCTAGAGGCAATAATAAAGTTGTTATTTTATATTTCCTTATATCATGATAAATGTCTTTTATTCATGCTAGAATTGTATTATCCGGAAACTTAGTACATGTGTGAATACATAGACAAAACAGAGTGTCCCTAGTATGCCTCTACTAGACTAGCTCATTGATCAAAGATGGTTATGTTTCCTAACCATAGACATGAGTTGTCATTTGATCAATGGGATCACATCATTAGGAGAATGATGTGATGGACAAGACCCATCCGTTAGCTTAGCAACTTGATCGTTTAGTATGTTGCTATTGCTTTCTTCATGACTTATACATGTTCCTATGACTATGAGATTATGCAACTCCCGTTTACCGGAGGAACACTTTGTGTGCTACCAAACGTCACAATGTAACTGGGTGATTATAAAGGTGCTCTACAGGTGTCTCCGAAGGTACTTGTTGGGTTGGCGTATTTCGAGATTAGGATTTGTCACTCCGATTGCCGGAGAGGTATCTCTGGGCCCTCTCGGTAATGCACATCATAATAAGCCTTGCAAGCAAATGACTAATGAGTTAGTCACGAGATGATGTATTACGGAACGAGTAAAGAGACTTGCCGGTAGCGAGATTGAACTAGGTATGATGATACCGACGATCGAATCTCGGGCAAGTAACATACCGATGACAAAGGGAATAACGTATGTTGTTATGCGGTTCGACCGATAAAGATATTCGTAGAATATGTAGGAGCCAATATGGGCATCCAGGTTCCGCTATTGGTTATTGACTAGAGAAGTGTCTCGGTCATGTCTACATAGTTCTCGAACCCGTAGGGTCCGCACGCTTAACGTTTCGTTGACGATATAGTATTGAATGAGTTATGTATGTTGGTGACCGAATGTTGTTCGGAGTCCCGGATGAGATCACAGACATGACGAGGAACTCCGGAATGGTCCGGAGATAAAGATTAATATATGGGATAATAGTGTTTGACCTCCGGAAGGGTTCCGGAATTCACCGGAAGGGGTTCCGGATGTTTCCCGAAGTGTTTGGGTACGAGAACACTTTATTTGGGCCAAAAGGGAAAGCACACAAGGTTTTTGGAAGGCGCAAAAGGAAGTTTTGCGGAGTCCAAGGGCCAGACGCCAGGGTCCCTGGCGTCTGGGTCCAGACGTCGGGAACCCTGGCGTCTGGCCCTGGAGTCCGAGAAGGACTCTTGCCTTTCGGGTGAAACCGACTTTGTGAAGGCTTTTACTCCAAGTTTCGACCCCAAGGCTCAACATATAAATAGAGGGGTAGGGCTAGCACCCAAGATACATCAAGATACACCAAGCCGTGTGCCGGCTACCCCGACCCTCTAGTTTATCCTCCGTCTAGTTTCTGTAGTGCTTGGCGAAGCCCTGCAGAGATTGTTCTTCATCAACAACCGTCACCACGCCGTCGTGCTGCCGGAACTCATCTACTACTTCGCCCGTCTTGCTTGATCAAGAAGGCGAGGACGTCATCGAGCTGAACGTGTGCTGAACGCGGAGGTGCCGTACGTTCGGTACTAGATCGGGACGGATCGTGAAGGTGCACGACTACATCAACCGCGTTGATAAACGCTTCCGCTTTCGGTCTACGAGGGTACGTAGACACACTCTCCCCTCTCGTTGCTATGCATCTAGTAGATAGATCTTGCGTGATCGTAGGAAAATTTTGAAAATACTACGTTCCCCAACAGTGGCATCATGAGCCAGGTCTATGCGTAGATGATGTGCACGAGTAGAACACAATGAGTTGTGGGCGATACTAGTCATACTGCTTACCAGCATGTCATACTTTGCTTCGACGGTATTGTGAGATGAAGCGGCCCGGACCGACATTACGCGTACGCTTACGCGAGACTGGTTTCACCGTTACGAGCACTCGTTGCTTAAAGGTGACTGGCGGGTGTCTGTCTCTCTCACTTTAGCTGAATCACATGTGGCTACGCCCGGTTCTTGTGAAGGTTAAAACAACACATACTTGACGAAACATCATTGTGGTTTTGTATGCGTAGGTAAGAACGGTTCTTGCTAAGCCCGTAGCAGCCACGTAAAACTTGCAACAACAAAGTAGAGGACATCTAACTTGTTTTTGCAGGGCATGTTGTGATGTGATTTGGTCAAGACATGATGAGTTATACGTTATTGTATGAGATGATCATGTTTTGTAAAGTTATCGGCAACTGGCAGGAGCCATATGGTTGCCACTTTATTGTATGAAATACAATCGCCATGTAATTGCTTTACTTTATCACTAAGCGGTAGCGATAGTCGTAGAAGCAATAGTTGGCGAGATGACAACGATGCTACGATGGAGATCAAGGTGTCGCGCCGGTGACGAGGGTGATCATGACGGTGCTTTGGAGATGGAGATCAAAAGCACAAGATGATGATGGCCATATGATGTCACATATTTTGATTGCATGTGATGTTTATCTTATTATGCTTCTTATTTTGCTTAGAACGACGGTAGCATTATAAGATGATCCCTCACAAAATTTCAAGGTACAAGTGTTCTCCCTGAGTATGCACCGTTGTGAAAGTTCTTCGTGCCGAGACGCCATGTGATGATCGGGTGTGATAAGCTCTACGTTCAAATACAACGGGTGTAAGACAGTTTTGCACACGCAGAATACTCGGGTTAAACTTGACGAGCCTAGCATATGCAGATATGGCCTCGGAATACTGGAGACCGAAAGGTCGAGCGTGAATCATATAGTAGATATGATCAACATAAGATGTTCACCATTGAAACTACTCCATCTCACGTGATGATCGGACATGGTTTAGTTGATTTGGATCACGTGATCATTTAGATGACTAGAGGGATGTCTATCTAAGTGGGAGTTCTTAAGTAATATGATTAAATTGAACTTTAATTTATCATGAACTTAGTCCTGGTAGTATTAGCATATCTATGTTGTAGATCAATAGCTCGCAATGTTACTCCACGTTTATTTTTTATATGTTCCTAGAGAAAACTAAGTTGAAAGATGTTAGTAGCAATGATGCGAAATTGTTCCGTGATCTGAGGGTTATCCTCATTGCTGCATAGAAGAATTATGTCCTTATGCACCGCTAGGTGACAGACCTATTGCAGGAGAAGATGTAGACGTTATGAACGTTTTGACAAAAGCTCAGTATGATGACTACTTGATAGTTTAAAGTGCACCATGCTTTAAGGCTTAGAACCAGGACTTCAAAAACGTTTTGAACGCCACGGAGCATATAAGATGTTCCAAGAGTTGAAATTAGTATTTCATACTCATGCCCGTGTCGAGAGGTATGAGACCTCTGACAGTACTTTGCCTACAAGATGGAGGAGAATAGCTCAACTAGTGAGCATGTGCTCAGATTGTCTGGGTACTACAATTATTTGAATCAAGTGGGAGTTATTCTTCCAGATAAGATAGTAATTGACAAAGTTCTCTAGTCACTATCACCAAGTTAGTAGAACTTCGTGATGAACTATAATATGCAAGGGATGACGAAGGTAATTCCCGAAGCTCTTCGCGATCCTGAAATCGGCGAAGGTAGAAATCAAGAAAGAGCATCAAGTGTTGATGGTTAACAAGACCACTTGTTTCAAGTAAAGGGCAAAGGGATAGAAGGGGAACTTCAAGAAGAATGACAAGCAAGTTGTCACTCCCATGAATAAACCCAAAGCTAAACTCAAGCCTGAAACTAAGTGCTTCTACTACAAAGGAAATGGTCACTGGAAGTGGAACTGCCCTAGATATTTGGCGGATAAGAAGGATGGAAAAGTGAACAAAGGTATATTTGATATACAGATTATTGATGTGTATTTTACTAGTGTTCATAGCAACCCCTCAGTATTTGATACTGGTTCAATTGCTAAAGAGTAGTAACTCGAAATCAGAGTTGCATAATGAACAGAAACTAGTTAAAGGTGAAGTGACGATGTGTGTTGGAAGTGGTTCCAAGATTGATATGATCATCATCGCACACTCCCTATACTTTCGGGATTAGTGTTGAACCTAAATAAGTGTTATTTGGTGTTTGTGTTGAGCATGAATATGATTTGATCATGTTTATTGCAATACGGTTATTCATGTAAGTTAGAGAATAATTGTTGTTCTGTTTACATGAATAAAACCTTCTATGGTCATACACCCAATGAAAATGGTTTGTTGGATCTCGATCGTGTGATACACATATTCATAATATTGAAGCCAAAAGATGCAAGGTTAATAATGATAGTGCAACTTATTTGTGGCACTGCCGTTTAGGTCATATTGGTGTAAAGCGCATAAAGAAACTCCATAGTGATGGACTTTTGGAATCAGTTGATCATGAATCACTTGGTGCTTGCGAACCATGCCTCATGGGCAAGATGACTAAAACTCCGTTCTCCGGAACAATGGAGCGAGCAACAGATTTGTTGAAAATCATACATACTGATGTATGCGGACCAATGAGTGTTGAAGCTCGCGGCAGGTATCATTATTTTCTGACCTTCACTGATGATTTGAGCAGATATGGGTATATCTACTTAATGAAGCACAAGTCTGAAACATTTGAAAAGTTCAAAGAATTTCAAAGTGAAGTGGAGAATCATCATAACAAGAAAATAAGAGTTTCTACGATATGATCGTAGAGGTAAAATATTTGAGTTAGCGAGTTTGGCCTTCAGTAAAAACAATGTGAAATAGTTTCACTACTCACGCCACCTGGAACACCACAGTGTAATGGTGTGTCCGAACGTCATAACCGTACTTTATTAGATATGGTGCGATCGATGATGTCTCTTACCAATCTATCACTATCGCTTTTGGGGTTATGCATTAGAGACAGCTACATTCACGTTAAATAGGGCACCATCTAAATCCGTGGAGATGACACCGTATGAACTGTGGTTTGACGAGAAACCTAAGCTGTCATTTCTTTAAGTTTGGGACTGCAATGCTTATGTGAAAAAGTTTCAACATGATAAGCTCGAACCCAAATCGGAGAAGTAAATCTTCATAGGATACCCAAAAGAAACTGTTGGGTACACCTTCTATCACAGATCCGAAGGCAAGGTCTTTGTTGCTAAGAGTGGATCCTTTCTAGAGAAGGAGTTTCTCTCAAAAGAAGTGAGTGGGAGGAAAGTAGAACTTGATGAGGTAATTGTACCTTCTCCCGAATTGGAAAGTGGAACATCACAGAAACTAGTTCCAGTGATTCCTACACCAATTAGTGAGGAAGCTAATGATGATGATCATGAAACTTCAGATCAAGTTTCTGCTGAACTTCGTAGATCAACCAGAGTTTGTTCCGCACCAGAGTGGTACGGCAACCCGGTTCTGGAAGTCATGTTACTGGACCATGATGAACCTACGACCTATGAGGAAGCGATGATGAGCCCAGATTCCGCAAAATGGCTTGAGCCATGAAATCTGAGATGGGATCCATGTATGAGAACAAAGTATGGACTTTGATTGACTTGCCCGATGGTCGGCAAGCCATTGAAAATAAATGGATCTTTAAGAGGAAGACTGACGCCGATGGTAATGTTACTGTCTACAAAGCTCGACTTGTTGTGAAAGGTTTTCGACAAGTTCAAGGTGTTGACTACGATGAGATTTTCTCACCCGTAGCGATGCTTAAGTCTGTCCGAATCATGTTAGCAATTGCCACATTTTATGAAATCTGGCAAATGGATAACGAAACTGCGTTCTTTAATGGATTTATTAAAGAAGACTTGTATATGATGCAACCAGAAGGTTTTGTCAATCCTAAAGGTGCTAACAAAATGTGCAAGCTCCAGCGATCCATCTATGGACTGGTGCAAGCATCTCGGAGTTGGAATATACGCTTTGATAAGTTGATCAAAGCATATAGATTTATACAGACTTGCGGTGAAGCCTGTATTTACAAGAAGTGAGTGGGAGCACTACAACCTTTCTGATAAGTATATGTGAATGACATATTGTCGATCAGAAATGAGGTAGAATTTTCTGGAAAGCATGAAGGAGTGTTTGAAAGGAGTTTTTCAAAGAAAGACCTTGGTGAAGCTGCTTACATATTGGGCATCAAGATCTATAGAGATAGATCAAGACGCTTGATAAGACTTTCGATGAGTACATACCTTGATAAGATTTTGAAGTAGTTCAAAATGGATAAGTCAAAGAAGGAGTTCTTCCCTGACTTGTAAGGTGTGAAGTTGAGTAAGACTCAAAGCCAGACCACGGCAGAAAAATATAGAGAGAATGAGAGTCATTCCCTATGCCTCAGCCATAGGTTCTATAAAGTATGCCATGCCGTGTACCAAACATGTTGTGTACCTTGCCATGAGTTTGTCAAGGGGGTACAATAGTGATCCAGGAGTAGATCACTGTAAAGCAGTCAAAATTATCCTTAGTAACTGGATGACTAAGGAAATGTTTCTCGATTATGGAGGTGATAAAGAGTTCGTCGTAAAGGGTTACGCTGATGCAAGCTTTGACACTAAATCCAGATGACTCTAAGTATCAATCTGGATGCGTATTGAAAGTGGGAGCAATTAGCTAGAGTAGCTCTATGCAGAGCATTGTAGACATAGAAATTTGCGAAATACATACGGATCTGAATGTGACAGACCCGTTGACTAAACTTCTCTCACGAAGCAAAACATGATCACACCTTAGTACTCTTTGGGTGTTAATCACATAGAGATGTGAACTAGATTATTGACTATAGTAAACCCTTTGGGTGTTGGTCACATGGCGATATGAACTATGGGTGTTAATCACATGACGATGTGAACTATCGGTGTTAAATCACATGGCGATGTGAACTAGATTATTGACTCTAGTGCAAGTGGGAGACTGAAGGAAATATGCCATAGAGGCAATAATAAAGTTGTTATTTTATATTTCCTTATATCATGATAAATGTCTTTTATTCATGCTAGAATTGTATTATCCGGAAACTTAGTACATGTGTGAATACATAGACAAAACAGAGTGTCCCTAGTATGCCTCTACTAGACTAGCTCATTGATCAAAGATGGTTATGTTTCCTAACCATAGACATGAGTTGTCATTTTATCAATGGGATCACATCATTAGGAGAATGATGTGATGGACAAGACCCATCCGTTAGCTTAGCAACTTGATCGTTTAGTATGTTGCTATTGCTTTCTTCATGACTTATACATGTTCCTATGACTATGAGATTATGCAACTCCCGTTTACCGGAGGAACACTTTGTGTGCTACCAAACGTCACAACGTAACTGGGTGATTATAAAGGAGCTCTACAGGTGTCTCCGATGGTACTTGTTGGGTTGGCGTATTTCGAGATTAGGATTTGTCACTCCGATTGTCAGAGAGGTATCTTTGGGCCCTCTCGGTAATGCACATCATAATAAGCCTTGCAAGCAAATGACTAATGAGTTAGTCACGAGATGATGTATTACGGAACGAGTAAAGAGACTTGCCGGTAACGAGATTGAACTAGGTATGATGATACCGACGATCGAATCTCGGGCAAGTAACATACCGATGACAAAGGGAATAACGTATGTTGTTATGCGGTTCGACCGATAAAGATCTTCGTAGAATATGTAGGAGCCAATATGGGCATCCAGGTTCCGCTATTGGTTATTGACTAGAGAAGTGTCTCGGTCATGTCTACATAGTTCTCGAACCCGTAGGGTCCGCACGCTTAACATTTCGTTGACGATATAGTATTGAATGAGTTATGTATGTTGGTGACCGAATGTTGTTCGGAGTCCCGGATGAGATCACGAACATGACGAGGAACTCCGGAATGGTCCGGAGATAAAGATTAATATATGGGATAATAGTGTTTGACCTCCGGAAGGGTTCCGGAATTCATCGGAAGGGGTTCCGGATGTTTCCCGAAGTGTTTGGGTACGAGAACACTTTATTTGGGCCAAAAGGGAAAGCACACAAGGTTTTTGGAAGGCGCAAAAGGAAGTTTTGCGGAGTCCAGGGACCAGACGCCAGGGTCCCTGGCGTCTGGGTCCAGACGCCGGGAACCCTGGCGTCTGGCCCTGGAGTCCGAGAAGGACTCTTGCCTTTCGGGTGAAACCGACTTTGTGAAGGCTTTTACTCCAAGTTTTGACCCCAAGGCTCAACATATAAATAGAGGGGTAGGGCTAGCACCCAAGATACATCAAGATACACCAAGCCGTGTGCCGGCTACCCCGACCCTCTAGTTTATCCTCCGTCTAGTTTCTGTAGTGCTTGGCGAAGCCCTGCAGAGATTGTTCTTCATCAACAACCGTCACCACGCCGTCGTGCTGCCGGAACTCATCTACTACTTCGCCCGTCTTGCTGGATCAAGAAGGCGAGGACGTCATCGAGCTGAACGTGTGCTGAACGCGGAGGTGCCGTACGTTCGGTACTAGATCGGGACGGATCGTGAAGGTGCACGACTACATCAACCGCGTTGATAAACGCTTCCGCTTTCGGTCTACGAGGGTACGTAGACACACTCTCCCCTCTCGTTGCTATGCATCTAGTAGATAGATCTTGCGTGATCGTAGGAAAATTTTGAAAATACTACGTTCCCCAACAGTGGCATCATGAGCCAGGTCTATGCGTAGATGATATGCACGAGTAGAACACAATGAGTTGTGGGCAATACTAGTCATACTGCTTACCAGCATGTCATACTTTGCTTCGGCGGTATTGTGAGATGAAGCGGCTAGGAGAGGCTGGGCCAGGCGCGCTGGGGTAGACGGGCCGGTGTGACTGGGCCCACGGGGAGGAGGCCCATGCGAGGCGAGGCCGTACTGGGGGACGGGGCTCGGCCTCCAGCCGAGGACGCTGGCGGCGGAAGGTCAACGACGGCGGCGCTCCTTGATCTCCGGCGAGGCGGGCGGCGCACCGGCGACGGGAGACGACAGATCCGAGCGCGGGGGTTCCATTCCCGGCCAGATCTGGCCGGAGGGGAGATGCGGCCAGCGGCTGGATCTGCGGCTCCGGCGAGGAAGGCACTGCGGCGGCGCAGCTCGGGACGAGCCACGAAGGGGCGCGCGGGGAGGCGAGTGCTCGGGCGCGTGGTGGCTCGGTCGGGCCCTGTTCGGCCCAGGGCAGGCCTCGGCTGGGCCCCGACGGGCTGGCGGCGGAGGAGAGCTGGGGGACGTGGCTGAGCCACATGGCAGCCTGGGAGAGGCCGGAGCGGCTGACGTGGCGACGGCTGGCCACTGGAGGCTCGCCAAGTGGCAGGAGGGGGCTGGGGCGCGCCGGAAATCGAGGCGGTTGGTGGGATTGCTGCGGCTGGAGGTAGGGGGAGATTAGGGGAGGCC
>LR738709.1:359110455-359133153 GCA_902687465.1 Secale cereale
ATGGGGGGGGGGTCTATAAATAGCAAAATGCTAGGGTTTGGGGGTTTGGAGGGGTTTTGGACCGTTCCGGAGCCATCGGATCGTGATCCAACGGCAACGGAGCGAAGGGGGAGTAGTCTAGGCCTAGGTGGGCTGTGTAGAGTAGTTGGGCTGAGGTGAGAGGAGAGGGAGAGAGAGGCCCGCGGGGGTTTTCGGAGACCAAAAACGTCCGACGAATAACCGGCGACTAGTGCCGCTATATATATCTGTTGGGCTATCAAACGAGCTCCGAATGCGATGAAACTTGGCAGGCGGCCTGTCTACACTATAATAAGACCACATGCCAAGTTTCAACCCATTCCGAGAACATTTTTCGGCCACTCACAAAATGAATATTCGGAGGCACCGCGGGCGCGTGCAAGTGTGTCTCGGCTCAGAACGGACAACGGAGAGGACGAGGGAACTCGGGCGGATGCAAGTTTTGAAAACATGCTGATGCAACACACATGATGACATGGCAAGATGCAACACGCAAGCAGATGACATGGCACTGACAACGAATAACTGGCTGACACCTGGCGCACCGATCTCGGGGTGTCACAACACTCCCCTACTAACAAGAGATCTCGCCCCGAGATCTTAGGAACGAGATGGGAGAGGAAAAAGGAAGAACAAATTTCTTCGAGGATAAAAGAGTGAAACCAAAGAATATTGAGAGGTTGACCAATATGAAAGAAGGATACAACGGAGAAGAATGAGATTGAGAAGCTCCGTTTCAAAAGAGGAACAAGGGACACGAGAAAGCCAAGGGGGGTTGAAAGGCACGAAACAAGCGCTGAATGAACAAGAATGAATATGAAACCACTCCGGTTAGAAAGGAATTGAATGAAGGAATTCGGGCAGCACTCCGGCTAAAATTGAAAGAAATAGCACACCGGTTGACATGAATGGAATAGGACAAGAACCTGAGAAGATGGAACGATCCCTGACGAGATGAACAAGACAATGCCTCCGAAAGAAATAAAGAATGGAATGAGAAGAAGGGGAAGAAGATGACAACTTCCATCACGAATGGATTGAAAGAACATCTTCAAGAGAAGACTTGAACGGAGTTGTTGAGAAAATCAACAACAAAAGAATAAACTTGATGTGGACTTATTAAAAACATCTCAAGACTTGAGGTGAATTATGCCGCAACCAAAAGATGGAATAATTAAGATGAAGGAAGAAATGCAAAACTCCACTTCAAAAGAATAGGAGAATTATTTGCATTCTGAGACACAAAAGAATAATGCTTGAGCTACTCCAAAGAATTTGATGAATATTTGAGGAATGAGTTAAATCGTGAAGAACCGCCGTGGAGAACTCCGGTATCAAAAGGATGATGATATAGAAATGACGGATGAAAATAATAAGATTAAAGCCTTGCGGTGAATTAGACGAGGGTCCGACGAGATGGCCGAGAAACACTTTGAACTCCGGGAAGAAAAGAATAAAACACTTGGGATTAGAATTGATTCATCAAGAATAAACTCTGAAGGATGGAATTAATCAACTTGATGAAAAGAATAAGATTTATGTTATGGTTATCCTTCACCAATTAAATTGATGAACAATGGATTTACACACTACTTATTCTCACTGAAATGATTAAAGAGGGATATATCACTAACTTGCGAAAATCTCCATGAAACACCGGTAGAACAAGAATAACATAAATGAATGGATTGATATGATAGCACCGGAAAGGACTGTTGAGCGAATCACCGAAAAGAATTAAAACCGAATGAAGAGAAAAGAACGAACCACCGTAAAAATTGAAACCTGGTGAAGAAAGAACAAGCCACCGGGAAGAATTAAAATCGAGTGATGAAAGAGAATAACCACCGTAAGGAATGAAATTGAACGATGCAAGTGGACAAGCCACCGTGAAGAATTGAGATTGAATGAACACGAGAGAATGAATCGCCGGGAAAAGGATAAGTTTTTCAGAAATTTTGAATGACGAGAACGAAGAGATCGCGAACGGATTAAAGAATGCTTGAACGAAGCACCGGAAAGAATATGAAACGAACGAAGAGGCATCAAAGAAGAATATTTGGAGGACGAAGTTGAAAACTGAGAACGAAGAAATCTTCTGAAATGATGGCCTTCGGAGGAACACAAGAAAAGAATTCAAGAACTACTCCGGATGAAGAAAGGTTGGATCAACGATGGAAAGAATGAAAAGCGACCTAGAAGAAGGCGTATGACTGATGGAATCCATACTTACGTCACATTTGAAAAGAATATAGGAACACTCCGGGAATTTAAAAGAGTCAGGTAAGATCCTGGGGAAAAACCTGTGGGTTATGAGCCCACCGAAGAGAAAACTCTGTTGAAAGGATTGAAAAGGAGATGATGCACCGGAACAATTGAAAAACTCGAATGAGGTGACAACTTCAAATTAATTGGAATACAGACAACTCTCTTGAGATGTCTTCTGAACTCCGGAATAATTAATTAGCGAGAGGTGAACGATCAAGGGAAAAACATTTAAGCCGATGAAAGAATAAGAACACCACCCGAAAACTTGAATTGAAATCCACCGGAAAAAGAAGAAGAGGTGAAGAATATCGAATCGAGAGGAGAATTCATCAGAGAATAAAGGAGATGAATGATGACGAACTAGACGAGAATTCACCAGTTGAAATAACTGGGGAAAGAATGCAAAGGATGCACATGAGTAGGATAGATACTCGATTAAGGACTCCGGTCCGAGAAGCAAAAGGGTGGGCGGGAGGGAAAAAGAAAGACCACATCGAACGGGGAAAACAACATCGGTTGGAAGGAACTGAGGTTGAACTTGCAAAGAAGAAGAGGGTTGAATCCACTTGACGAGAGATGCACCAGATGAAAGAACTAACAACGCAACAAACGAAAACTAACCATGAGATCCTAAAAAAAATTTGAAGGGGAAGAGGAGTAATTTAAAACACCTACGTCAAGATTCCTCACCAGAGCGACGAAGGGGCAGGGGAGTAAAAAGAATTCCTACTCTCCGATATAACTAGACTCCGAAAAAGTTTTCTCCTAGACTCAACAACGACCAAACTACGATCAATCAAGGGGGCTCCTATGGTCGGCCGAGGCTCTGATACCAACTTGTCAGGCCCAAGATGCGATTCTATCCTGATCACGTGACACTTACGTGATTGGGGCACAACCGCATTTCGGGCGCTTAGCAAGATGGATATCATTACATCGTACCATTACATACATACATGGGGGATACAACAATTCATACAAGTCACATGAATACAACAACATTAATACAAAGTATCCGACTACGGATACAAACAAGAAAATCACAAAGACATCCATCTGCTATCCCAGGCTGCCGACCCGGAACCTAACCCAAGACTGAAGAAGAAGAAGAAGAAAGAACTCCAAACAACGATCAATGCTCTCACGTCAAGACATCGGAAACCTGCACCTGCAACTGTTGTTGTAGTATCTGTGAGCCACGAGGACTCAGCAATCCCATAACCATGGGTAACAAGACTATCAAAGCTTAATAGGTAGGAAGAGGTAAAGTGGTGAGGTTGCAGCAGCGGCTAGGCAAAAGTATGGTGGCTAACTTACGAGTATAAGAATAAGATGAGCATCTACGCAAACGGCCGCAAACTAGTAGTGATCGCTAAAGATCCTGAACTACTTACGAGTCAAACATAACCCCACCGTGTTCTCTTCTCAATGTGAAAAGAGACAGTCACGGTTACTCACACAGTTGTGTGTTTTACTTCGGATCCTCTGTCAAGTTTTCTACAACCGGACATTAACAAATTCCAATCTGCCACATAACCGCGGGCACGGCTTTCGAAAGATCATAACCCTACAGGGGTGTCCCAACTTAGCCCATCACAAGCTCTCACGATTAGCTGAAGTGATAAATATAATATCATCACCCCTTATCTTAGGGAAATCCGATCAGGCTCGGCATCCCGGTGCACAAGACATTTCGACAATGGTAAAACAAGTCCAGCAAGACCTCCTGGTGTGTCGACACCCTGATAGTAGCCGCGCGTATCTCGTCTCAGGCCACGACCGGATGGGCGATTCTACAGGTTATACCAGATACCTCGAGTTTCCCAGTGGCGGCCCCGCAGAACCCCCGTTTGGGACCAACACCATCAGCACTGGCCCCCCTGCTATGTAGAAAGAATCCTCGGGTAGCGCTAACTCCCTATGCAATTTAATTAATTAATTAAGTTGTTATTATGAGCAAATTAAAACCAATGTTGGGCCTTGCTGGAGGAGTTTTATTCAAAGACGAACTGCCAAGGGGTCCCCATATACCCATCGTGTAAGGAACGCAAAATCAAGGAACATAATGCCGGTTTATCGGCTCCTAAGGTGGCATGAGTGGAACAAAACACCGAGCAAAAGGCCAAGTCTTCCACCCATGCCCAGTATAAAGGTGTGTTAATAATAATAATAGATATTGTGATATTCCAACAACAAGTTCCCTCCTAGAACGATCTTCATCTTCACCTGCAACTAACAATGCTATAAGAGGGGCTGAGCAAGTGGGTAACATAGCCAAACAATGGTTTTGCTAGGAAGGTTTGAAAGGTTAGAGGTTTCATGGCAACAAGGAGAGGCTGACAATAATGATGGGTAGCGCGACATGTAACGATAGCATCGAGACAACTAAGCAAAGGCAATGATAGTAAAGGTATCCAAGGGTATGGTCATCTTGCCTGAGATCCCGCAAGGAAGAAGAACGGATCCATGAAGAAGAGGAAGAAGAAGCCTTGAAGAAGAACCACGGGTAGACGAACGAATCCTCACGAACGCAACGGAACAAGCACTAACGAGAAGAAGCAAGCAATACGGTAAACACACTACACAAGAACATAACAATATACACTACCAAGTATGATGCAAAACAAGTCTACGTATGATGCACAGCAAGTCTATACAGGAAGCACAACATGGCAAGGTAGGAAGCACAGAAAAACAACACACGTCTATATGATGCAATACATGGCAAGGTATGATGCATGACAAGTCTATACAGGAAGCACACCAAGTCTATACAGGAAGCATAACATGGCAAGGTAGGAAGCACAGAAAACAATACAAGTCTATATGATGCAATACATGGCAAGGTATGATGCATGCCAAGACTATACAGGAAGCAACACATGACAAGGTAGGAAGCACAACAAAACAACACAAGAAACATGACAATGTGCTCAAGCAAGTATGATGCAAAACAAGTCTATATAGGATGCAAAACATGAAAACAATATGATATTATGATTCTACATGCAAAATCACACAAGTTTCATATAAGGAACACTCAAAATGGAGCAATGGGCTAAAAGATACACATGAAACAAGATATAACAACAAGCTAAAGTTAACAGCCACATAGCAACTTTGGAGCAAGGTAAATATATGCTACAACACTCAAACATGGTGATAAGAAGCATGGACATGAAGTAGACATATCCTACAGCAAACAGCTCCATTGGAGCATCTCCATAGGAGGCATGGATCAATAGCAACAAGCTACAACATTTTGAACATGACAATAAAAACCTGACATCAATATTTTATAGCAACTTGGGAGCAAGAAATAAATAAGCTACAACAAGTCAAATGAGCAAGTGAAGGCATGAATGGATAAGACAACAACATATACAACAAGGAATGATCAATGGCCACCCCAAAACTAACATGGATTCACCTAGGGCATCAAGCAAACATAGCATCAGGATATTACAGATTCCAGACTTAGTGAAATTTCACTAAGTGTTAAAACAGCAATAACAACATGGCATGTTTGCAAGCATGTTTAAGTCAACACAAGGCATATCATGGAAAGTTAAATGCACCACATCAAAGATCACATCATGGAGAATCTAAAACATCTAGGCATGTGACAAGGGGACAAACACAACAATAGCAACGAGCTCCTCAACTAGGCATTTTGTAACAAGTTTCAGAACATAACAACCAAATGCACTTTTGCAACAGAGATTAACATGGCAATATGAACTCAAATAAGCATGCTATAGCAACCAACATGTAGAGCATCTCATGATGAACATTTTTGACATATCATTGGCATCATTTGGATAAACATGCACCAAGTTATCATATCACAAACATGGCAACAAAATAACAAGTAGCAGCAGTTTATAACAAGTAGCACCCTTGCAACAGATATTAGAGCATCTAGATGAACTCAAATGAGCATGGCACAAAGGAACAAAGTGTAGAGCATATCACCACGATCATTTTGACATATCATTCACTCAATTTGGATAAGCACACAAAAAGTTATCACCAGACAAAGATGCAACATTATAACAGTTAACAGGGACTTAGCAATTTTTACATAGGGAAAAAACACAACGGGCGATGGATAACTAAACGATGCTCAGGCACTGGATAGGAGGGGAGGCTCACCCATGGGCTTCGGCCCAGATCTGGAGGAGGCAGGCCGGGGAAACGGAGGCGGGCCGTGCTGGACCTGGAGCTGGGCCCTGGGGCTTGGCGCGGCCCAGGAGGCGCTGGGCGCGGCTGGGAGAGGTTGGGCCAGGCACGCTGGGGTAGACGGGCCGGTACGGCTGGGCCCGCGGGGAGGAGGCCCATGCGAGGCGAGGCCGTACTGGGGGACGGGGCTCGACCTCCAGCCGAGGACGCTGGCGGCGGAAGGTCAACGACGGCGGCGCCCCTGGATCTCCGGCGAGGCGGGCGGCGCACCGGCGACGGGAGACGACAGATCCGGGCGCGGGGGTTCCATTCCCGGCCGGATCTGGCCGGAGGGGAGATGCGGCCGGCGGCTGGATATGCGGCTCCGGCGAGGAAGGCACTGCGGCGGCGCAACTCGGGACGAGCCACGAAGGGGCGCGCGGGGAGGCGAGTGCTCGGGCGCGCGGTGGCTCGGTCGGGCCCTGTTCGGCCCAGGGCAGGCCTCGGCTGGGCCCCGACGGGCTGGCGGCGGAGGAGAGCTGGGGGACGTGGCTGAGCCACATGGCAGCCTGGGAGAGGCCCAAGCGGCTGACGTGGCGGCGGCTGGCCACTGGAGGCTCGCCAAGTGGCAGGAGGGGGCTGGGGCGCGCCGGAAATCGAGGAGGTTGGTGGGATTGCTGCGGCTGGAGGTAGGGGGAGATTAGGGGAGGCCAAAAATGGCATGGGGGGGGGTCTATAAATAGCAAAATGCTAGGGTTTGGGGGGTTTGGAGGGGTTTTGGACCGTTCCGGAGCCATTGGATCGTGATCCAACGGCAACGAAGCGAAGGGGGAGTAGGCTAGGCCTAGGTGGGCTGTGTAGAGTAGTTGGGCTGAGGTGAGAGGAGAGGGAGAGAGGCCCGCGGGGGTTTTCGGAGACCGAAAACGTCCGACGAATAACCGGCGACTAGTGCCGCTATATATATCCGTTGGGCTATCAAACGAGCTCCGAATGTGATGAAATTTGGCAGGCGGCCTGTCTACACTATAATAAGACCACATGCCAAGTTTCAACCCATTCCGAGAACATTTTTCGGCCACTCACAAAATAAATATTCGGAGGCACCGCGGGCCCGTGCAAGTGTGTCTGGGCTCAGAACGGACAACGGAGAGGACGAGGGAACTCGGGCGGATGCAAGTTTTGAAAACATGCTGATGCAACACACATGATGACATGGCAAGATGCAACACGCAAGCAGATGACATGGCACTGACAACGAATAACTGGCTGACACCTGGCGCACTGGTCTCGGGGTGTCACAAATCCCTTAGAAGACAATGTTGAGCTTCCACATGACGATCCTCCTCCTATGGATCGAGAAGACCTTGCTGCTCTGGGGACGACCCCATGGAGTATACCGCTGAACTGGCCAGCCCTATCCGGACTAACCCTGCTCGGGCTAGCCCGGCCCCTGCTAGTCCTATTCATGCCAATCCCGCTGCTGTTGATCCTCCTAGGCCAACTGCTGCTTCAACCGATGATGTCGAGATTACTGGGACCGGTTTTACCACCCCAGGAGAACCTATCGTCTTGGCCAAACATACTGCCAAGGAAGAGCTTCTCCATAAGGACAAGGAAAAGTGGAGCACCGACCTGTCCAGCTATGCCCAGCTTAGTGCCCAGGAGCTTCACTCTGGGTACTTAAACCGGCTATACACCAGTCATGACCATGAGGTCGGCTTGGTGAATTTAATGAAAGAACGATATGAGGTAATTTCTTTTCCTGTCTTTCATTTCTTCTTGTACCTTGTAGCTGTACCTTTAGTCCATCGTAGCCCCCAAGTGCCGGTTTAGCCTTTAAGGGTGAACCGAGACTTCAGTATATCAACTAGAATAACTTTGATTTGCACTTGTAGCCCCCAAGGGCCGGTTTACTCCATTGCGGGTGAACCGGGACTTTTCCTATGTTTAGAATGATGTCACATTAGCCCCCAAGTGCCAAGTATATAACTTGTTATGTGCTTGGGACTTGTCTGAAAAATTGCCTGCTTTCACTGCAAATGTACATTAGCCCCCAAGTGTCAAGTGCATAACTTGTTATGTTCTTGGGACTTTGATTGAATTGCTTTATGAATATCTGATGTACTTTATCCTTGGCAGACTGATTTGAACTGGAGGGCCTCTGAAATAACTGAACTCCGGGATAGCCTAACCTTCCAAGGGACTGCTTCGGTTAAAGCCAAGGAGGAGCTTACTCGTGATTTAGCTAATAATATGGAGAAGCTGAAGAAGGAGTTTGAAGTGGAGCGGTCAACTTGGGAAACGGAAAAGGCTGCACTAGAAAAGAGAGCCAGTGATGCAGAGGCAGCGCTTAACCCGGTGACGGAGGAGCTGTCTGGGTTAAAGCATCATATAAATGACATGACATCTGCCATCTTTGGTAAGTTCTTGTTGACATAAGCTTATCCTTGCTATTTTGTACCGCTCCGGTTTAACTCGTAATTCGTACACGGAGAGGCGCGTTACTCATCTTGGGATTGATGTGCGGAAGAAGCTAAAGGCTGCTTACACTTTGGTGGAGTAGCTATACTCCGGCGCGCAAAGGGCCATTAGTGCTATCTCCCACAATAAACCGGCTCCAACCACCATCCAAGGTACTCTCGAGAAACTATCAATTTTGCCTGCTCGCATTGTCGAAGTGAAGAAATCCTCCGCAAGAGCTGGGTCTCTGATGGCTTTAACCCGAGCCAAGGCGTGGGTTCCTAATTTTGATCCGGCTGAGGCAATGAATGGCTATCCAAGTATGAAAGAGGACGGATCAGCTTTCTCCAGTGATGACCTGCGTGCTTTAACCAAGGATATGTGGCCTCTTGCCAGTAAACTTGCTGATGAAGCGGATTTATCAAGATACCACCCGGTTTATGATCTAGAAAACGTACGGGTGGAGCGTTCGTCCTATGACATTGAAGATCTTATTCCACCCGTTCGTAAGCACACCTTCGCTCCTGACATTGAACCGTCAGAACTTATAAATGACGAAGTTTATTTCCGAGCCCTTGCCAAGACCGAGCCCTTGCCAAGATTGACTGGAGCGCTACTGATTTCCAACAGCTGGAGGAAGCCGCCGAAGACCCGGAGCAGGCTGACCCTCAATCATCACAATGGGCTGATGCAGAGTCTTAAACCGATTCCGGCTTAACTTTATGTCCCATAGTTTGTGAAAGACTGATATTCTTTTGGGCCTTTCAGTGCCTTGTAATAGGGTAGTTGAGATACTGTCTCTGTCCCACACCATCTTTTGTGATTTTGCTTTGATTTGGCAGCCTCTGAAATACATCCCGCTTTCAATGCTTTTGCCAATTTATACTACTTGTTTATGCACAAAACAAAGTTCAAAGTGTCCTGGCGGTTTACCGCCGGACGGGTCATATTGCCCAAACACATGATTTAAGTTAATAACTTGAACTGTGTATAAAATATAAGCATGTACCATACCTGCGGTTAAGTGTATCTTAATAAACCTTAATCCGGCAGAAACCATTCAACGTGTAAGTGCTGATGACTCCCTTGATTATTTGTCGGCTCGTCATAAAGGCCGAATCGGGTTACAATGAACTCCGGTTTAACTATAATCTAGTACTGGTGTTTATAACCTAGACTATAACTCTGTAAATACAGATGTAGCGGCAACTTTGTAGTTATCCACTCTTGAATCAATGGACTTGGTTGAAAAACCAATGACCTTGAGGATAAAGATTTAAGAAAACATAAAAATTAAAAATAAAGTTTTTGGGCAAATAAGACCATGTAGTCGAGGCTTTTTACGAGCTGCCCGGATCCAAATTTGAGGCTTTTTATGAGCTGCCAGGCTACTGTCATTAACCATTTTAGCAAAGCCTGTTAAGATGATCCGCAATCCTTAACCAAATCATCAATGTCAAATGCTACCAATGTTCAAAATCTCATAAAGATTTGACTTGTGTAATCACTTGATGATCGTCAATTTAACGTTACCAAGTTCAGGGTCCAGAATGATTGACTTGTGTGTACGTTCGACGGGTCATACCAGGTTTACCTGGACGTCGTGATTTACTTGATGCAGGCAGGTTAATCCGGGGTTTTAGGTGTATACACCAAGCTTCCAAGCCGTGTTCACTACAAGAGTTTTCAACTCGCTGATGAACTTGCATCAGGAGCCCCCAGGTAGAGTTTGAGCATTGCTCGTCGGGGCCTATGTTTGAGTTGTGCTAGGCATCAAACTCTCTTTTGCCCCTCATCATCATGTGGAAATTGCCGAAGCAACCAGAGCTATGCTCTTATGATGGTCTTGATGTAGCCGCCGGTTTAAGAGGCCATAGGAAACTCCCTTTCCCACGGAAGCCCCCATGTGATACTCTTATGAACAGAAAAGATGGCTGATACCTCGATTTATCGAAGGCGTCGGTTTAAGAGGCCATAGAAAACTCCCTTGCCCACGGAAGCCCCCATGTGATACTCTTATGAAAAGATGGCTGATACCCCGGTTTACCGGGGGCGCCGGATTATTATATTGATCATAATATATACATTGTACATAAAGGGGATCCTATGGCTCAAGTATAGTAAGGTCGAAGAAGAGCAATGTTCCACGGCCGCTTAGTCTCCTCCTCCGCCGTACATGAGTCCTTATGTTCTCGAACTTCGATGAGGTAGTATGATCCGTTGTGCAGGTTCTTGCTGACCACAAAGGGTCCCTCCCAAGGTGGGGATAACTTGTGCATGTCCGTCTGGTCTTGGATGAACCGGAGCACCAGGTCTCCTTCTTGAAACGTCCCGGTCTTAACCTGACGAGTGTGGTACTGGCGCAGGTCTTGCTGATAAATCGCCGATCGAGCTGCTGCCGTGTCCCGTTCTTCATCCAGCCGGTCCAACACATCTTGCCTTGCTTTCTCATTATCCGCTTCAACATAAGCCGCCACCCGCGATGAGTCATGACGGATATCACTAGGGAGGACCTCTTCAGCTCCATACACCACGAAGAAAGGCGTGTACCATGTAGATCTGTTAGGTGTAGTATTGATGCTCCATAGCACAGAAGGTAATTCCTCCACCAACAACCCGGTGTTCTCTGCAAAGGAACCATAAGCCGGGGCTTGATGCCTCTCAAGATCTCTGGATTGGCTTTTTCAGCTTGGCCATTAGACTGAGGGTGAGCTACTGATGATACATCAAGGCGGATGTGCTCTTGTTGACAGAACTCCTCCATAGCCCCCTTGGATAGATTGGTGCCATTATCAGTTATAATGCTGTGTGCAAAGCCAAACCGGAAAAATCACCTTTTTAATGAATTGAACCGCCGTTGCTGCATCACACTTACTGACAGGCTCCGCTTCAACCCATTTGGTAAACTTGTCCACGACCACTAAAAGGTGGGTTTTCTTATCTTGGGATCTTTTGAAGGGTCCAACCATATCAGGCCCCCAAGTCGCAAACGGCCAAGTAATTGGGATCATCCTCAGCTCCTGCACCGGTATATGAGCACCCCGTGAGAATTTTTGGCGAGCATCACATGTTCTGACCAAGTCCTCTACATCAGCATGAGCCGTCAACCAGTAGAACCCATGACGAAAAGCTTTAGCCACCAAAGATTTTGAACCGGCATGATGACCACAATCCCCTTCATGAGTCTCTCGAAGAATACCACAGCCTTCCTATGGTGACACACACCACTGAAACGCTCCAGAAACGCTGCGATAATGAAGTTCTCCATTGATAATAGTCATGGACTTAGACCGCCGGATTATCTGTCGGGCCTCGAATTCGTCCTCTGGTAACTCACCTTGGTTCATGTATGCCAGGTAAGGGAGCGTCCAATCCGGAATGACATGAAGTGCTGCGACCAATTGTGCCTCCGGATTAGGAACAGCCAAGTCCTCCTCTAAAGGTAACTGCACCGACGGATTATGCAACTCATCCAAGAAGGTATTAGGTGGAACCGGTTTACACTGGGAACCCAGCCGGCTCAACGCGTCGGCTGCTTCATTCTTTCTCCGGTCTATGTGATCCACCTGATAACCCTTGAAGTGTCCGGCGACCGCGTCCACCTCTCTTCGATATGCTGCCATGAGTGGATCCTTGGAATCCCACTTGCCAGATACTTGCTGTGCCACTAGATCTGAATCGCCAAAACACTTAACCCGACTCAAGTTCATCTCCTTGGCCATCCGCAACCCATGGAGGAGAGCTTCATACTCAGCAGCATTGTTAGTACAAGGGAACATTAAACGGAGGACATAACAAAACTTATCACCTCGTGGGGAAGTTAACACGACTCCAGCCCCCGAGCCCTCCAATTGCCTTGAACCGTCAAAGTGAATAGTCCAGTATGTGTGATCCGGCTTTTCCTCAGGTGCTTGCAACTCTGTCCAATCGTTGATGAAATCCACCAGTGCTTGGGACTTTATCGCAGTACGGGGCACATACTTTAATCCGTGCGGGCTAAGCTCAATGGCCCACTTTGCAACCCGCCCAGTAGCTTCTCTATTCTGGATTATATCCCCTAACGGAGCTGAATTGACAATGGTGATTGGGTGGCCCGGAAAATAGTTCTTTAGCTTCCAGTTTGCCATGAAGACTCCATACACCAGTTTCTGCCTTTGCGGATATCTCTGCTGTGACTCGATGAGCACCTCACTGATGTAATAAACCGGCCGCTGAACCGGATATTCTTTGCCTACCTCCTTGCGCTCTACCACAATAGCAACGCTTACTGCACGGGCATTAGCAGCCACGTATAGCAACATCGGCTCATTGTCAGCTGGGGCAGCAAGGACCGGTGGCTCTGCCAATTGCCTCTTCAGATCCTCAAACGCAGCATCAGCAGCATCACTCCACACGAAGCGGTCTGTCTTTTTCATCATCTGATAAAGCGGGATGGCCTTCTCCCCCAAACAGCTGATGAACCGGCTGAGCGCTGCAATACGGCCCGCCACGCGTTGGACATCGTTGATGCACGCCGGTTTAGCAAGGGATGTGATCGCCTTGATCTTCTCCGGATTAGCTTTGATTCCTCTATTTGATACCAAGAACCCCAGGAGCTTGCCTGCCGGAACGCCAAAAACGCACTTCTCCGGATTAAGCATCATTTTGTAGACCCGAAGATTGTCAAAAGTTTCCCTCAAATCTGCTATTAGTGTCTCCTCCTTCCTGGATTTCACCACAATGTCATCAACATATGCGTGAACATTCCGCCCAATCTGTCCGTGAAGGCCTGCACACAACGCTGATAGGTCGCCTGGGCACTCTTGAGCCCAAATGGCATAGATACATAGCAAAAGGTTCCAAAGGGAGTTATAAAGGTTGTCTTCTCCTGGTCCTTAACTGCCATCTTGATCTGATGATAACCTAAGTATGCATCCAAAAAACTTAACCCCTCACATCCTGCCGTAGCATCAATAATTTGATCAATACGGGGGAGAGCAAAATGATCAGTTGGGCAAGCTTTGTTCGGATCTGTGTAATCAACACACATTCGCCAAGTGCCATTTTTCTTAAGTACTAGCACCGGACTAGCCAACCACTCTGTATGAAACACCTCAACTATAAAGCCTGCGGCTAAGAGTCTAGCCACTTCTTCTCCAATAGCCTTGCGCCTCTCTTCATTGAAGCGGCGCATATATTGCTTGACCGGTTTAAACTTAGGATCAATATTGAGATTGTGCTCAGCGAGTTCCCTCGGTACACCTGGCATACCAGAAGGCTTCCATGCAAAGATGTCTCGATTCTCACGGATGAACTCGATGAGCACGCTTTCCTATTTTGGATCTAGGTTAGCACTGATAGTGAACTGCTTGGATGAATCACCAGGAACAAAGTCAACCTGCTTGGTCTCTTCAGCCAATTTGAAATTCAAAGCCGAATCATGCTCTGTGGTTGGTTTCTTCAGCGAAGACATATCTGCCTTATCAACATTGTCCTTATAAAACTTCAACTCCTCGGTTGCACAAACCGCTTCAGCATAAGCCGCGTCACCTTCCTCACATTCCAATGCAATCTTGCAACTCCCATGGACCGTAATGGTTCCCTTGTGGCCTGGCATCTTGAGCTGTAGATAAACATAACACGGCCTAGCCATGAATTTGGCGTAAACCGACCGCCCAAACAAAGCGTGGTATGGGCTCTTGATTTTTACCACCTCAAAGGTTACAGTCTCTGATCTGGGGTCGTGCTCATCTCCGAAGGTAACCTCTAGATCGATCTTGCCAACTAGATATGCCGATTTACCTGGCACCACCCCATGGAACACTATGTTGGACTGTCGAAGCTTCTTATCTGTCAGCCCCATACGCCGGAAAGTCTCATAGTACAGAATGTTGATGCTACTGCCTCCGTCCATAAGCACTTTGGTGAACTTGTAGCCACCCACCTGTGGTGCCACAACTAGAGCCAGTTGACCCAGATTATCAACCCGAGGCGGATGATCCTCTCTGCTCCACACAATAGGCTGTTCAGACCAATGCAGAAAACGTGGCACTGCGGGTTCAACAGAGTGAACTGCCCTCTTTAGAACTTTCTTGTCACGCTTGCACAAGCTCGTGGTGAAGATGTGATACTGCCCACTGCTCAGCTCCTTCGGATTATTCTGATATCCAGATTGCTGCTGCTGCTGACGCTATTGATTCCCATGATTGTTGTATCCGCCCTGACCATGCTGCTGGTCATGCTGATTGTGCCCATTGTGGTTGCCGTTATTACCGTGGTACCGTGAACCGGA
Organism: Secale cereale; assembly: GCA_902687465.1. NCBI lineage: Eukaryota > Viridiplantae > Streptophyta > Magnoliopsida > Poales > Poaceae > Secale > Secale cereale. Next base: position 359,125,634 of record LR738709.1, read on the forward strand.
TCCACCACCTTGATAACCCGGACCCTGGAAACCAGGGCCTGATCCGCCGGAGGGCCCGTGATCATACCTATTCCGGTTCATGAATTCCTGCATGATGAAGCAATCCTTCCAGAGATGCGTAGCTGGTTTTTCCGGCGTACCGTGCTTTGGGCAAGGCACGTTCAACTGGCGCTCCAGATTAATAGGCGGCCTCCCATTACGTGGGGGCGGTCTACCTTTGCAGCGCTGCCCATCCTCCTGAGCGCTGGTGTTGGCCACAAAATCTGAGTTGCCATCCGCTTTACGCTTACCATTGTATCCTTGATTCGCCGGATTGGGCTGTGGTGGTTTACCGTTTTTGCTCGCCTTCCCTGACTTGTCTCCGTCTGCGTATGGATGCTTGGTGTTATCAGAGTCTCCGTACTTTACTAAAGCGCCCATGAGTGTCCCCATGTCGTTGCAATCACGTTTAAGCCATCCTAACTTCAATCGCAAGGGTTCAAACCGGCAATTGCCCTCCAAGGTTACCACTGCTGTACTTGGGTTGATGCTATTGGAGGAGTGCAAGATTTCTGACACTCGACGCACCCAACTGCTTGTAGACTCCTCCTCTCCTTGAACGCAGACAGCTAAGTCGACGACAGACATCGGCTGCTTGCACGTGTCCTTGAAGTTGTTGATAAACCGGCGCCGCAATTCAGCCCATGATCCGATGGAATTAGGTGGTAAACCCTTCAACCATGTTCGGGCCGTGCCTTCGAGCATCATTGTGAAATACTTGGCGCACGCTGCCTCATCCACATCGAGCATCTCCATTGCCATCTCATAACTCTCAACCCATGCCACCGGAGCAAGATCCGCCGTGTAGTTGGGTACTTTGCGTGGCCCTTTGAAATCCTTGGGTAATTTTACGTTCCGTAAAGCGGGGATGGGACATGGCACGCCCAGGGAACTGGACATGACCCCCGGTTCAATTGTGGTGGTGGGACGAAACGGCGTCGCCTGACGGGCTTCGTACTGCGCTGTTACCTCGGCCTCCCGGTGCTGTCTGGCCTGATCCACCACGTCTTGAGCGTGCGCCTCTCCTCCTGCCGGATTATCCCGCCTTGGCTGATTACGTCTACATGTGCTGCTTGATACGACCGGTTCATCCAGACGCCTCGTATAACTCCGGCTCGGACAGGGAGTCGAGTGAATCCTCTCCCGGCTATAGCAATAGGCTTGCTGTTGAGTTAGCACCGTGTCCAACAACTCCTTGGCCCGTCGTGCCTCCACTGCTATGGGGGACATTCCTTCAATGGGAAGGCGGCCAGTCGTGAAGCAGCGGCAACTATGTTATCCAGTGGATTAGAATAATGACCAGGAGGGGTGGGCACATGTTGGGTCGGCACGACTTGGCGGTTTGGCTCTACGGCCGGCGGCTGAACCGAGGCGCCCGTTCCCGGCGCTCCTCCCCGGTTCACCTCCAGCTGGTTACTGCTTCCTGCTCCTGGCGTGCTGAAGAGATTTCTTGCCTCATAAACCAGTGGCAAGCGAGATTGTTGCCTTCTCATCATTACCTCGTGTGAAGCGGTCTGATCCAACATGAGTCGATAGGCCTGAGCATCAAGCTTCGCTTGCTTTGTAACCATCCTGGCTTTCCCAGCAGCCAGGTCCAACTTGGCTTGCTCAATCCGGCCCTTCACCTGAGCGACCTCCGCATCATGCTGCTCCTTGTTGGCCTGGGTTACCTCTGCTGTCAATAACGCCGTCAAAGTGTCGACCAAGGTGGATAAAGCGTCAGATGGCAATGGTGGAAGATCTCCAGCTCTAGCTCCCATCGCGTCCGACATTAACGCCGCTGTTGTTGAAGGCTGCTGCATAGACTGTGATCCGGCCATAAAGACAACGACTCGGTTTGGCTGATCGAGGGGGTCCGGAATACTGTCACCCTCAAAACAACCCTCCGATCGACCGTCCTGCAGCAGATACAAAGATTATGTCTCTCGGGAAGAAGATTCGTCGTCAGAATAGACAACAGTCTCACCGCCAGAGTCCGATCCGTCCTCGGTTTGCACTCCATGCACTGCTCCAACGAAGACGTGCTTCACGGCCGGCTGAATCCGGGCTGGTCTTGCACGCTGAGCCGGCTCGACGATGTTGGGGAAGATGTCCGGCTCAGGGCCCGGTTCGCCAATCTTGCCGATGAAGACGTGGATGCCGCCAAAGGGGACTCGGTACCCGTATTCGATTGAATCGGCCTCGGGGCCCCAGCCTGCATCGTCGATGTAGATCCGGCCGCGACGACTCTTAGTCATCCGGCCCACTGCGTAGTGTCGTGGTTCTAAGTCTGACAGTAAGGGTAGGGGGTACGAATTGAGAGGCAAGGATCTAGCTATGGCGAAGTTGTACACAGAGTGTTTAGCGAGTTCAGGCCCTTCTCGGAGGAAGTAAAAGCCCTACGTCTCGATGCCCGGAGGCTTGGTCGACTGATGTGTGTATGTATGTGTTACAGAGGTGCGAACCCTTGTTCTGGAGGAGGGGGCGGCTTATATAGTGTGCCAGGACCCCAGCCATGCTCCACGTTACCAAGGGCTTAAAGGTACATTAAGGCAGGCGTTACTGATAACGCCTGCAGTAAAGGATAATTAAGATATTTACTACAGAGAGTAAATATGGGACCGTTGCTGTTCCAAGGGGCACTTGGCTTCGGGAGTCGAGTGCTTGGTCCGGTCGAGTGGAATTGAGTCGTCTTGCGCACATGCGTCGGCCGAGTGAAGTGCCTCTTTGGACCGTCTCAGTCGACTATCTCCACTGCCAAGGGTCTTGTCTTTTGATCTCCTAGGGTAGTGACCTTGGGTGGGGCACTTTGGTCTGGCCTATGACCCTACCCTAGGTCCGTAACCTCGTCAGTAGCCCCCGAATGGATTGGGGCTTGAGCAAGGGGAGGGAAGCTCTGGTCTTGATTCGACGTCCTTGGGGCATATTGTTTTGGAGCTCGTGACTTGGGCAGGCCCCCTCAGTTGTGCCTTGGTCGCCTCGATCGATTCCGAAGCCATTGATGAATTAGTTGCTTTTGCGTCGACTGGATGTCTTGCGTCGATCGGGTTTTGCGCTAGGCGTCGGGCGTCATGAGTGCGTGCCGTTTTCGACGGAATTGGTTGCCTTCTGTCCGCCGGATCCGGCGGGGCTTTCGAAATTAGGTGAAGCGCGCGGGACGGGGCGTGCCGCATCAATCGGAGGGGTGCGGTTCGAACGCCTCGATTCCCGTGCCTCCTTTTTCGCCACGTATCGCGTCAACGCCTGTTACGGGATCGGATAAGATCGCCTGGGGCCACCGGTCAGCCACTCGACCGAGCCGTTATAAGGGCGCGCCGAGTCCGCCGCGGGGGGTACTGTGCGCCTAGCCTTCTCCTGTTCGCCTTGTCTTCTCCGCAGCGTTCTTGCTTCTCCGCCGCGCCCCCACTCCTTCCTGCTTCTCTCCGCCGCAGCTGCCGTCTCACGAGCCATGGTTAAGGACAAGACTGCGGCCATGGAGCGCTCCAAGAAGGCGACGTCGGGGAAGGGGCGACGAGCCGGCCGGGTCGGTTCGTCGTCGAGGTCCGGACTCCCCGCTGGATGGATCCAGGGGGATTGGACCCGGTTCACCGTCGTGGTGGAGGATCTGGAGGAGCTGGAGGAGGAGGGGCTGATCGCCGGCAGGGCGCCGGGAGGAGAGCTCGAGCCCCGGCCGCAGGAGGGTGAGTGTGTACTCCAAGCCACCCACGTCGACCGAGGTTTCTCTACGCCCCCGCACCCTTTCTTCCGCGCGTTTCTGATCTTCTTTGGTGCCCAGCTGCATTATTTTATGCCCAACTCCATCGCCTTTCTCTCCGCTTTCGTTTCCATGTGCGAGAACTTCCTCGGTTGCCGACCGCACTGGGGATTGTTCAAGCACATCTTCACCTGCCGCTCCTAGACCGTCAAGAGAGTGAACCCGAGTGACGGCAAGACGCACGTCCTCCAGGCGTGCGGCGGGCTCAGGATTCAGCTTAGGAATAGGAGCGCCTTCCCTCCCATGAACCTTCCAGAGTCGATTCGGGGCTGGCAGTCGACCTGGTTCTATTGCAAGGACAGTCCGACTCCGGGTCAATCGACTGGACTTCCTCCATTTAACCTAGGTCGAGCCAGCCCACCTCCTTCGATGGTAGTGAGCAAGGCAGAGAGGGCCGAGGTAGACATGCTGATAGAGAGGGTCGTCCAGCTAGTCCGCTAGGGGGTCACGGGGATGGACTTGTTGGAGGTGTATCTCACGCGGAGGATTCAGCCGCTTCAAGCCCGAGACCACCCGATGTGGCTGTACTCCGGTACTGACGACTCGTCACGAGTCCACCCGGAGGCGGCTCACCCGGAGTACGTAGTGCGGTGCTTGAAGAGCATCACCGGGAACAAGGACAACCCCAGGGGGTCGGGGAGGATCATCCCATTCGACACCGACCACCTGCCAGACACGGTTAGCCTTCCGCTTCTGAGTGACGTGTCCGTCGATTGATTTGTGGTCTTTATTGATGGTTCCGACTGGTATTTGGTCAACTTCTTTTCTTCGCAGATCTATACAGAGATGTACTCGCTGCCCAACGGGGACTTGGGCCAGGAGGGCGAGGAGGGTACGGCCGCCGCCGCCGAATGGAAGTCGGAGGAGGAGATCGAGGAGAGCGAGGATTACAGCAGCGGGGAGGAGGTCGAGTCACCTCCCCGTGTCGAGCACCGATCCAAGGAGAAGAACGACCCAGGGGCCGCTCGACCTCATGTGGGTCCCTCGGGGTCCCGGACACCCAAGCGTACTCGTACGACCACCCCCGAGCCAGCTGAGAAGACGCCCAAGCAGCCCAAGGTCACCACCACCAAGCCCCGGAAGGCCCTGCCAAGGATTAAGGTGGATGTACCCATCGCCTCCACGTAAGTGTCACTTGGGCTTGCTTTTCTCTGTTTCTTGGGGGTGGACTGCAGTTTTGGTCGACTCATTTCTTGATTGAATCTTTCAGAGCCACCGCTTCCACGACCTCGATGGACATCGATCGGGGTCGAGATGACGAGGAGATCGCGGATGCCGCGACATCTCGTGCAGGTATGGGCTCTATGAGACTTGTCTTTATCCTTCTTTTCTTTCGCGGGTGATGGTCGACTGACTTGGTTCCCTGCTTGATCCGAAGCGCCGCGCCTCGTCATAGAGCTGCCGGACGACGATGAAGACGAGGAGCAGTTGGGGGAGGACCGCCGGGGCGCAAGGAAGAAGGTCCGGAAGGTGCCTTCTGGCTCGGGGGCCCAGCGACAGGAGGACGCGGCCCGAACCGCGGTCTCTTTCGCCGTCCCTGTGTCGACCGCGCACATTGTCGACCCACCGTCTGCGCCGAACGTTGACCCAGCGCCTGCCCCAGTTGTCGACCCAGCGTCCACTCCGGTCGTCGACTCAGCGCCGGTTCGTGCTGTCGATCCAGCGCCAACGCCTGCGGCCGGCTCGACGCCCGCTGCTTCGTCTGTCCTCTTCTCTAGCTACCGCCTCCGGGAGGACCCTGTGGGGGCGGCACAAGAGGCCGTTCGCCAGGCGGAGGTGATGATGGGGCGAACGATGGCGGCGTATGAGGCCAGCATGGCGGCTTACGACGCCAGCTCTGCTCTTCGGGCCAACGTCCAGGTATGTTGTCTTTGTTGGAGTACTTTTTTGACTTCGAGAGAAATTTGCTTGTTTTGTTTTGTGAGGTATCACACCCACTGGGTGTTCTTCTTTTCCTGTCTTCTTTGAGCTCGCGCCGGGCTGACCGTGGCCGAGTGAAACCAGTGGGGGCACGCTCAGTGCACCCACTGGGTGTAGTCCCCGAGACCGTGGTCGACTGCTGGCGGTCGGCCATGGTCTTACTATAGAACTTTCATGCTGTTTTTTTTGCGCCGGACTGATCTTGGCCGAGTGAAACCAGTGGGGGCACGCTCAGTGCACCCACTGGGTGTAGTCCCCGAGGTTGCGGTTGAGTGATTTGACTCGACTGTAGTCTTATAATCTTGCTTTGTTCTGTTGATGCAGAAATCTTGCGAGTTCGGGGCCAAGTTTGCAGATCTTGAGCAGAAGCAAATCCAGCTTAATCTTGACTTGCAGTTGGCTCGGGACCATCTGAAGAAGACGCAAGACGATGCGGCTGGTAACTTACTTCTGTCTTCTGTCGACTGAATTTTCGCTAGAGTGTTCCTTCATGTTCATTTGTCCAGTGGCGGCTTTGGTAGGTCAACTGAGGGCGGCTTTGGAGCAAAAGGATCTTGACCTGGCGGCGGCGCAGCAGGCGGCTCAGGAGAAGTTGGAGCTGGCGGCAAAGAAGCTGGCTTATGTGGGCGCGCTCGAGGCGGAGATTATCCGACTGAGAGGCTCACTCGACGCGGCCAACCAGGAGGTGACTCAGCGGAAGAAGTCCAAGGCCGATTTGAATGACAAGTACGAGGCTCTCTTTTGGAAGAGGCTCGATCTTGAGGCGTATCTGGGCGACATCACCAAAAAATGGTACCTCGTGCTCGAAGGTATGTCCCCTTTGGATTGGTTGAAATTGGACTGGTCGACCCGTATCCTATCTGCTGACTCGACTTGCTTGTTCTTGGTGCAGAGTTCTGTCGTAACTTCGAAGAGGAGACTGGCCGGGTCGAGCCTGGCTTGGACCCCACCAACTCCATTGTGAAGGACGAGGTTTCCATGAACATACTGAGGCTGGAGTCCCGCCTTACTGCGACCACTGATTACCTGGGGCGACTGAAGGCGGTGATGGCCCGAATCGATGCTGCGCTCTGGAGGGGAACCGTGCAGGAGAACGACCTCGAGTCCTTGATGACTCGACTCAACGAGATCCCCTACCGAGTGCAGGAATGGAAGAAGTTGGCCACCCAGGGAGGAGCAGACGTGGCGCTGTCTTTGGTCCGTGTGCACTGTAGGGAGGTGAAGGAGAGGAAGCTTGCTGCGCTGAAGGTCGCAAACACGGAGGAGCTCCAATTCCAGTCCTTCATGGAGACTTTCCTGGAGGCTGCCACTCGTATCGCCGATGGGATTGATTTGGACGAACTTGTTGCGCCTGCAAGCCCGCCTCCTCCCGAGCCATGACTTTGATACATTAATCTTATTTGCCGCGGAATGCCGCGTGGATTTATACTCGTTAAACTCAGGTGGATCTGTGGCCCAAGTACTCTTGCCCGAACCTTGCGGGGCTTTTATTTGATTTTGATCCTTTGGTTTGTCACTCTTCTTTTGATTGCTCGAATCTTTGAGTCGACGTCTTCAGCTAGGTCCCCGAGTGAGAGGGTCGCTCTTCACTCGGAGTAGATTGTTTATAACTTAGGCGATTCCAAGCTACGTTGTACTTGCGGCGGAGTTCGGAGGACCGAACCGCTTCGTACTTGTGGCGTAGCTCGGAGGACCGCAGCTAAGCCCCCGAGTGAGAGGGTTGCTCTTCACTCGGAGTAGATAGTTGTATCTTAGGCGAGTCACGGGGTCGCAGCTAAGCTCCCGAGTAAGAGGGTCGCTCTTCACTCGGAGTAGAATGTTGTAACTT
>LR738709.1:359133571-359272785 GCA_902687465.1 Secale cereale
CACTCGGGGTAGATAGTTGTAACTTAGGCGAGTCACGAGGTCGCGGCTAAGCCCCCGAGTGAGAGGGTCGCTCTTCACTCGGAGTAGAATGTTTATAACTTAGGCGATTCCAAGATACGTTGTACTTTTGGCGGAGTTCGGAGGACCGAACCGCTTTGTACTTGTTTCGTAGCTCGGAGGACCGCAGCTAAGCCCCCGAGTGAGAGGGTTGCTCTTCACTCGGAGTAGATAGTTGTAACTTAGGCGAGTCACGGGGTCGCAGCTAAGCCCCAGAGTGAGAGGGTCGCTCTTCACTCGGAGTAGAATGTTTATAACTTAGGCGATTCCAAGCTACGTTGTACTTGTGGCGGAGTTCGGAGGACCGAACCGCTCTGCACTTGTGGCGTAGCTCGGAGGATCGCAGCTAAGCACCCACTGGGGGATTTAGAGGACACCAATCGTTAGGGGGTCATTGCTATCTTGTCTTTGAAACAAATTGGGGAATCTTTATTACAACTCGACCGTCGAGTGTTTCAAGTGAAAAAACGGCGGAGTAGGTCCGCATTCCATGAATGAGGTTCGGCTTTCTTCTGGGCTACATTGTAGAGGTGGTAAGCTTCGTTGCGCAGCACCTTTGTGATGACGAACGGGCCTTCCCAGGCTAGGGCGAGCTTGTGCGGACGTTTCTGATGCACTCGGAGGACCAGGTCTCCTTCCTGGAACGCTCGACTTCTCACATTGCGAGCATGGAATCGACGCAGGTCCTGTTGATAGATGGTCGACCGGATCAGGGCCATCTCTCTTTCCTCTTCCAAAAGGTCGACTGCATCCTGACGAGCTTGCTCTGCCTCAGCTTCGTAGAAGAGTTCAATTCTGGGGGCGTTGTGTAATAAGTCGCTCGGCAATACAGCTTCGGCTCCATAGACCAGGAAGAAAGGGGTATGGCCAGTCGACCGATTCGGAGTTGTCCTCAGACCCCACAGGACGGAGGGCAGCTCAGTTACCCAAGCCCCGGTGGCATGCTTGAGGCCGCGCATGAGCCGTGGCTTTAAGCCTTGGAGAATCAGCCCATTTGCTCTTTCTGCTTGTCCATTCGACTGAGGGTGTACCACGGAGGCGTAGTCGACTCGCGTCCCCTGGGAAGTACAAAAAGCTCTGAATTCATCCGAGTCAAAGTTGGAGCCGTTGTCTGTGATGATGCTGTGAGGGACCCCATATCTGAATATTAGTTCCTTAATGAAGCTGATGGCGGTGCTCGACTCGAGGTTCTTGATGGGTTTGGCCTCAATCCACTTGGTGAACTTGTCGACTGCCACCAAAAGGTGGGTGAATCTGCTCCTGCCTGTCCTGAAGGGGCCGACCATATCTAAGCCCCAAACAGCGAAGGGCCAGACTAGTGGGATGGTTTTGAGGGCGGATGTTGGCTTGTGTGACATGTTGGAGTAGAACTGGCACCCCGCGCATTTATCCACAATATCCTTGGCCATCTCGTTGGCGCGGGGCCAGTAAAATCCGGCTCGGTATGCTTTGGCCACGATAGTCCGAGAGGAAGCATGGTGGCCGCAAGTCCCCGAGTGGATTTCATCCAAGATCAGTCGACCTTCCTCCGGATCGATGCAACGCTGGGCGACTCCAGTGACGCTTTCTCTGTAGAGCTGACCTTGAATGACTGTGAACGCTTTGGATCGGCGGATGATCTGGCGCGCTTCTTCTTCATCTTCTGGGAGTTCTTGTCTGAGCAGATATGATATATATGGCACAGTCCAGTCAGGTGTGATCACTAGGACCTCCATGATCAAGTCGACCACGGCAGGCACTTCGACCTCAGTCGGATCCGTCGCGCTGACTGGCTGTGGGGGCTCTTCCGTGAAGGGGTCTTCCTTGACAGAGGGAGTGTGCAGATGCTCTAGGAACACATTCTTGGGTATGGACCTCCGAGTCGACCCAATTTTTGCGAGATCGTCGGCTAGCTGATTCTTTGCTCTGGGCACATGATGGAGCTCTAAGCCTTCGAACTTCCTTTCAAGCTTTCGCACTGCACTGCAATAACTAGTCATTGCCGGGCTCCTGACGTCCCATTCTTTCATTACTTGGTTCACCAATAGGTCAGAATCACCGTAGACCATCAGGCGACGGACGCCGAGTGAGATGGCCATACGCAACCCATAAAAAAGTGCTTCGTATTGAGCCTCGTTGTTTGATGAATCAAAATGGATCTGAAGGACGTAGCTGAGCTTGTCGCCCCTGGGAGAGATCAGGACCACGCCTGCACCGGATCCGTTCAACATTTTGGACCCATCGAAGAACATAGTCCAATGGTCCGACTGGACTTGAGTCGGAAGCTCTTGCTCTATCCGCTCAGCCACAAAATCCGCTATGGCCTGAGACTTGATGGCTTTCTTCGCTTCGAACCTGATATCTAACGGAAGAAGTTCAATCGCCCATTTTGCCACTCGACCGGTTGCATCTCGGTTGTTTAGTATCTCTGACAATGGGGCGTTGCTGACGACTGAGATTGAGTGATCCGAGAAATAATGGGCAACCTTTTTTGCAGTCAAGTAAATCCCGTACACAAGCTTTTGGTAATGTGGATACCTTTGCTTGGAGGGAGTCAAAACTTCGGGTATGTAATAGACCGGGCGTTGGACCTTGTATGCCTTGCCCTCTTCTTCCCGCTCGACCGTGAGTACAGTACTAACGACTTGTTCGGTGGCAGCGATGTACAACATAAGAGGCTCTCCACTGACTGGGGCAGCGAGCACCGGCTGGGTGGACAGCAGGGCTTTGAGTTCCTCAAACGCTGCTTCGGCTTCGGGATTCCACTCGAACTTGTCGGATTTCTTCATGAGTCGGTAGAGAGGCAGTGCCTTCTCCCCAAGACGAGAAATGAATCGACTCAATGCGGCCAAGCAACCAGTAATCTTCTGAACGTCGTGTATACGCTCGGGGCGTTTCATTCGGAGGATGGCGCCGACCTTCTCTGGGTTGGCATCGATTCCCCATTCGGAAACGAGAAAACCGAGCAGCTTGCCACCAGGAACTCCAAATGTACACTTTGACGGGTTGAGCTTGATATCGTAGCTTCTGAGGTTCGCGAATGTCTCAGCGAGGTCAGTCAGCAGGTCGGAACCTTTCCGTGACTTGACCACGATGTCATCCATGTACGCCTCGACGTTCCGACTGATTTGCTTTATTAAGCACTTCTGGATCATGCGCATGAAGGTGGCGCCGGCATTTTTTAGGCCGAAAGGCATGGTGACATAACAAAAACACCCGAAAGGGGTGATGAAAGCTGTCTTTATTTCATCGGGCCCATACAGACGGATCTGATGGTACCCGGAATACGCGTCCAGAAAGGACAAACGCTCACATCCCACAGTCGAGTCGACTATCTGATCGATGCGGGGAAGAGGAAAATGATATTTCGGGCAGGCCCGATTGATGTGCTTGAAATCGATGCACATGCGGAGAGACTTGTCCTTCTTGGGGACCATGACGACGTTGGCGAGCCACTTGGAGTGGTATATCTCGCGAATGAACTCTGCTGCTAGGAGTCGAGCCACTTCTTCGCCAATCGCCTTTCGCTTCTCCACAGCGGATTGACGGAGATGTTCCTTCACAGGTTTCACCTTCGGGTCGACTTGCAAATGGTGCTCAGCCGGCCCCCTGGGCACACCCGGCATGTCCGACGGTTTCCATGCAAAGATGTCCCAGTTCTCACGGAGGAACTGGATGAGCGCTTCTTCCTATTTGCTGTCGAGGGTGGTGGAGATGTGGGTCGGCGCTGCGTTGGGGTCGGTGGGGTGGATGTGCACGGGTTTCGTGTCTCCGGCCGACTGAAAAGCTGACTCGGAAGCCGGCTTCTTTGCCCTTAGCAGGTCGCCCGGATCCACTTGTTTTTGGTACTCCTCCATCTCTACTGCTTCCATTTGCTCGTCGGCTATCTTCGAGCCTTTCTGGAAGCATTCTTCCGCTTTCTGCCGGTTCCCAGTGATGGTTATGACGCCGTTGGGTCCCGGCATCTTCAGCTTGAGGTAGACGTAACATGGTCGAGCCATGAACCTGGCGTAGGCTGGCCTACCCAGGATGGCGTGATAGGCGCTGTTAAAGTCCACCACTTCGAACGTCAGCTTCTCCTTTCGGTAGTTCTTGGACTCACCAAAGACGACGTCGAGTGAGATCTGGCCAAGTGAGTCGGCTTTCTTCCCGGGGATTACCCCATGGAACCTCATGTTACTTTCCCTTAGCTTGGACATCGAAATGCCCATATCCCGGAGGGTCGCTGCATACAAGATATTCAAGCCACTGCCTCCATCCATCAGAACTCTGGTCAGGCGAGTGCCTTCGACTACTGGGTCGACCACCAACGCCTGCCGCCCAGGGGTGGCAATGTGCGCTGGATGGTCGGACTAGTCAAATGTGATGGGGGTCTTCGACCATTTCAGGAACGTGGGGGTCACCGGAGCAACCATGTTTACTTCTCTGTTGATGATTTTCAGTCGACTTTTGCTCTCGACGTCTGCGAAAATCACCAAGGTGGAGTTAATGCGGGGGTATCCTCCGTCCCCTTCCTTGTCTTCGGACTCTTCTGATTCCTTCTCTTTCTCAGTAGACTGGTCCTTCTGGAAACTCTGGATCAAGAGTCGACACTGTCGAGTGGTGTGCTTGGGATACACCAAGTTTCCCTCTTCGTCCTTCTTCGTGTGTATGGGACACGGCTAGTCGAGCATATCATCTCCAGCCTGGCCCTTTCCTTTCTTGGGGGCCCAGGAGCCTTTGGGCTTTCCTTTGCCCTTCCCTTGGTTGACCACCGCGGCCTCCCCTGAGCGGTTGGGTCGGCCTTACGCTTGTTCTTCCGATTGTGATTCTGGTCGTCCTGCCCGACTGGTTTCTTGCTGCTACGGAGCCGATCGGCCTCTTCGCCATTGGCGTACTGACTGGCAATTTCCATCATCCGCGACAGGGACATGTCTCCTATTCGCCCAAACTTCAGATTCAACTCCCGATTGCGCACGCCTTCCTTGAAAGCGCACACCGCCTAATGCTCGGAAACATTTTCCACCGTGTGATGCAAAGTGGTCCACCGCTGAATGTAGTCCCTCAAAGTTTCACTCGGCTTCTGTGTGCAATGCTGAAGCTCTGCGAGTCCGGCAGGTCGCTTGCAGTGCCTTCGAAGGTCCGAACGAACACCCGAGCGAGCTCTTCCCAACTGTATATGCTCCTGGGGGACAATTGGTTGAGCCACGCCCGAGCGGAGCCTCCCAGCATCAAGGGGAGGTGTTTCATGGCCACGTTGTCGTTGCCTCCTCCGATCTGCACGGCCACTCGGTTGTCTTCTAGCCAAGTGTCCGGCTTCGACTCACTGGTGAATTTGCTTACTCCGGCCGCCAGCCTAAAGTTTGGGGGGATCTCCGCGGCCCTGATTGCGCTGCAGAAGCATTCGGGCCCGGAGGCCGGCGCTCGGCTGCCAGAGGGTTGGTCTCCGCCTCGCTTGTCCCTGGATGCCCGGTTACGGTCGACCCGACCCTGCACAAGGATGGACCTCGCATCGAAGCCTGGCCGCCGGGGATCCGGGGGAATCCTACGCTCGTCGTCTCGCAGGTGCCTGCCCACGTGCCGCGGGGGCGAGTGTGACCCACTCACCGGAGGAGGGGTAGGCACTCGACGGCGGTCGTTGCATCCGTGTCGACGGTCGAGTGGATTGTCGTTCCGACCCAGGAGCCGGTCATGCCGCGGACCACGTTCCTCACGCCTCAGGGGCGATCTTGGAGTGTGGGCCGACCATACGGTGTCTGCAGCCACTGATCTGCTGTGAATCCTGTTGCGTGACTGAGAGACAGCCGCATTCTGCTCTTCAGTCGTTCGGAGCAAAGCTCAGATCTGCTGAAGGCCTCTCCCAGCTTCCGACTGGGAGGGTTGAATCGATTCCGCGATACGAGCCGCGGCTTCGAGGTTTTGGACTGGTGTGCGGAACACCTGAGTCTCACGCTGACATGATTGCCGTGGCCGTCGACTGGACTCGGGGGCCAGTCGGCGGGCCAGTTCGTCGAGTGAACGTTGGATGTTTTCCAGGCGCGCGCGCTCGGCCAAGGTGGCCACGCGCGTGGCTTCAAGGGCCAAAGCTTCTGGGGAATCTCCCACGATGGGGGTGAAGAGCGCATCTCCGTTGCGGCGACAAAGCTCAGCTCTTTGCTCGGAGGTGAGGGGCTGAGGGATGTAACCGTCGTTGTCGTGCGCCCGATCGCCACCGCTGCCGCCGTTCTCTCCATGAGGAAAACCTGGCGGGCTACAGCACAGATCGACCATGAGCATTTTCGCCGTGGGATCGCTGCTCCCGCACTCGGAAACAGAATCTTCGAGCCCGGTAGACTGATCGGCCGGCCCGAAAAGGTAACCGTCAGGCTCAATGGCCGCGACTTGCGGGGTGGCCGTTTGACGGGCCACCGCATGTTTCACCCACCGCTTGAGCCGTGAACGACCGGACCGCTTACAGCGGCGTCCAGCGGGGATGGTGGACGATGAGTACCGGGTCGACGGCTGTAGAAGGAGGACGCCGCCGGCCCCGGCGCGAAAGTGTGTGGCTCCGCGGGCTGGTAGAGCCTCAACGTCGAGAGGGGCTTCCTGGAGCCACGCGGAGTCGTCGGCGACGAAGACCAGCACGCCGAGCCGGATCTCATGGCCCGAGGCCAAAGTGCCGCCTGGCACCATGATGAAAATGGTTGGGGAATAGATCAAAACTTCACCAAATGTCGCTAAGACGCCTTGCCCCATGGTGGGCACCAACTGTCGTGGTTCTAAGTCTGACAGTAAGGGTAGGGGGTACGAATGGAGAGGCAATGATCTAGCTATGGCGAAGTTGTACACAGAGTGTTTAGCGAGTTCAGGCCCTTCTCGGAGGAAGTAAAAGCCCTACGTCTCGATGCCCGGAGGCTTGGTCGACTGATGTGTGTATGTATGTGTTACAGAGGTGCGAACCCTTGTTCTGGAGGAGGGGGGCGGCTTATATAGTGTGCCAGGACCCCAGCCATGCTCCACGTTACCAAGGGCTTAAAGGTACATTAAGGCAGGCGTTACTGATAACGCCTGCAGTAAAGGATAATTAATATATTTACTACAGAGAGTAAATATGGGACCGTTGCTGTTCCACGGGGCACTTGGTCTTCGGGAGTCGAGTGCTTGGTCCGGTCGAGTGGAATTGAGTCGTCTTGCGCACATGCGTCGGTCGAGTGAAGTGCCTCTTTGGACCGTCTCAGTCGACTGTCTCCACTGCCAAGGGTCTTGTCTTTTGATCTCCTAGGGTAGTGACCTTGGGTGGGGCACTTTGGTCTGGCCTATGACCCTACCCTAGGTCCGTAACCTCGTCACGTAGCCCTTGAGTCCTTCAAAGCTGCGCTTCAAGAACTCGAAACCACCGTGCGATAGCCCCATGGTGGGCGCCAACTGTCGTGGATTTAGCACGGCAGATGTCCTAGCAAAAGGACTTAGTCGTGAGGCCATCGTTACGGGTTAGCTTAAAGGGGTTAAAGCGGACGAAGGACACATGAATTTTATACTAGTTCGGCCCCTTCGATGAAGGTAAAAGCCTACGTCTAGTTTGGTGTGGTATTGCTAGGGCTTTGATGACCAGGGAGCGAATCCGCTTTGCCTGTGTCTCAAGCTGTTGTTGTCTGTCCTGAACCGTCGCTGGGTCGTCCCTTTATATAAGAGGTGACGCCCGGTCCGGTTTACAGAGTCCCGAGGCCGGCTCATAAACGTGTCCGCCTCGGTCTCTTCTCTTTCTATCTTACATCCCAAGTACATAGTATGACGGTTTACCAATTATGGGCCCTAACACTTGGGCTCTAAACCTCTTGGGCTGAAATCTCCTACTTCATGTTCTGCTGGGCCTTTGATAAGATAATCTTGATAACGTAAACCGGACCCTCCTGGCCAGTTTATACCTGGTAGTAATATCCCTGGCAGTTCTTGCTAAGCCCGTAGCAGCCACGTAAAACTTGCAACAACAAAGTAGAGGACGTCTAACTTGTTTTTGCAGGGCATGTTGTGATGTGATATGGTCAAGACATGATAAGTTATACGTTATTGTATGAGATGATCATGTTTTGTAAAGTTATCGGCAACTGGCAGGAGCCATATGGTTGTCGCTTTATTGTATGAAATACAGTCGCCATGTAATTGCTTTACTTTATCACTAAGCGGTAGCGATAGTCGTGGAAGCAATAGTTGGCCAGACGATAACGATGCTACGATGGAGATCAAGGTGTCGCGCCGGTGACAAAGGTGATCATGACGGTGCTTTGGAGATGGAGATCAAAAGCACAAGATGATGATGGCCATATCATGTCACATATTTTGATTGCATGTGATGTTTATCTTTTTATGCTTCTTATTTTGCTTAGTACGGCGGTAGCATTATAAGATGATCCCTTACAAAATTTCAAGGTATAAGTGTTCTCCCTGAGTATGCACCGTTGTGAAAGTTCGTCGTGCCGAGACACCACGTGATGATCGGGTGTGATAAGCTCTACGTTCAAATACAACGGGTGTAAGACAGTTTTGCACATGCAGAATACTCGGGTTAAACTTGACGAGCCTAGCATATGTAGATATGGACTCGGAACACTGGAGACCGAAAGGTCGAGCGTGAATCATATAGTAGATATGATCAACATAAGATGTTCATCATTGAAAACTACTCCATCTCACGTGATGATCGGACATGGTTTAGTTGATTTGGATCACATGATCATTTAGATGACCATAGGGATGTCCATCTAAGTGGGTGTTCTTTAGTAATATGATTAAATTGAACTTTAATTTATCATGAACTTAGTCCTGATAGCATTTGCAAATTATGTTGTAGATCAATAGCTCGCGTTATAGCTCCCCTATATTTTTTAATATGTTCCTAGAGAAAACTAAGTTGAAAGATGTTAGGAGCAATGATGCGGACTAGGTCCGTGATCTGAGGATTATCCTCATTGTTGCATAGAAGTATTATGTCCTTGATGCACCGCTAGGTGACAGACCTATTACAGGAGCAGATGCAAAGGTTATGAACATTTTGACAAAAGCTCGGTATGATGACTACTTGATTGTTTAGTGCACCATGCTTTACGGCTTATAACCGGGACTTCAAAAACGTTTTGAATGCCACAGAGCATATGAGATGTTCCAAGAGTTGAAATTAGCATTTCATACTCATGCCCGTGTCAAGAGGTGTAAGACCTCTGGCAGTATTTTGCCTACAAGATGGAGGAGAATAGCTCAACCAGTGAGCATGTGCTCAGATTTTTTGGGTACTACAATTGTTTGAATCAAGTGGGAATTAATCTTCCAGATAAGATAGTAATTGACAAAGTTCTCTAGACACTATCACCAAGTTAGTAGAACTTCGTGATGAACTATAATATGCAAGGGATGACGAAAGTAATTCCCGAGCTCTTCGCGATGCTGAAATCGGCGAAGCTAGAAATCAAGAAAGAGTATCAAGTGTTGATGGTTAACAAGACCACTTGTTTCAAGTAAAGGGCAAAGGGACAGAAGGGAAACTTCAAGAAGAATGACAAGCAAGTTGTCACTCCCGTGAAGAAACCCAAAGCTAAACTCAAGCCTAAAACTAAGTGCTTCTACTGCAAAGGAAATGGTCACTAGAAATGGATCTGCCCTAGATAGTTGGTGGATAAGAAGGATGGAAAAGTGAACAAAGGTATATTTAATATACAGATTATTGATGTGTACTTTACTAGTGTTCATAGCAACCCCTGGGTATTTGATACCGGTTCAGTTGCTAAAATTAGTAACTCGAAACGGGAGTTGCAGAATGAATAGAGACTAGTTAAAGGTGAAGTGACGATGTGTGTTGGAAGTGGTTCCAAGATTGATATGATCATCATCGCACACTCCCTATACTTTCGGGATTATTGTAGAACCTAAATAAATGTTATTTGGCATTTTGCGTTAAGCATGAATATGATTTGATCATGTTTGTTGCAATACAGTTATTCATTTAAAGTCATAGAATAATTGTTATTCTGTTTACATGAATAAAGCCTTCGATGGTCATACACCCAATGAAAATAGTTTGTTGGATCTCGATCGTAGTGATACACATATTCATAATATTGAAGCCAAAAGATGCAAGGTTAATAATGATAGTGCAACTTATTTGTGGCACTGCCGTTTAGGTCATATTGGTCTAAAGCGCATGAAGAAACTCCATAGTGATGGACTTTTGGAATCACTTGATTATGAATCACTTGGTGCTTGCGGACCATGCCTCATGGGCAAGATGACTAAAACTCCGTTCTCTAGAACAATGGGGCGAGCAACAGATTTGTCGGAAATCATACATACTGATGTATGTGGACTGATGAGTGTTGAAGCTCGCGGCGGGTATCATTATTTTGTGACCTTCACTGATGATTTGAGAAGATATGGGTATATCTACTTGACGAAACACAAGTCTGAAACATTTGAAAAGTTCAAAGAATTTCAAGTGAAGTAGAGAATCATCGTAACAAGAAAATAAAGTTTCTACGATCTGATTGTGGAGGTGAAAATCGGTCTTCATTTGAAACAATGTGGAATAGTTTCACAACTCACGCCACCCGGAACACCACAGCGTAATGGTGTGTCCGAACGTCGTAACCGTACTTTATTAGATATGGTGCGGTATATGATGTCTCTTACCGATTTACCACTATCGTTTTGGGGTTATGCTTTAGAGACAGCTGCATTCACGTTAAATAGGGCACCATCTAAATCTGTTGAGATGACGCCTTATGAACTGTGGTTTGGCAAGAAACCAAAGTTTTCGTTTCTTAAAGTTTGGGGCTGCGATGCTTATGTGAAAAAGCTTCAACTTGATAAGCTCGAACCCAAGTCGGAGAAGTGTGTCTTCATATGATACCCAAAAGAGACTGTTGGGTACACCTTCTATCACAGATCCGAAGGAAAGATATTCGTTGCTAAGAATGGATCGTTTCTAGAGAAGGAGTTTCTCTCGAAAGAAGTGAGTGGGAGGATAGTGGAACTTGATGAGGTAATTGTACCTTCTCTCGAATTGGAAAGTAGTACATCACAAAAACTAGTTCCAATGATTCATACACCAATTAATGAGGAAGCTAATGATGATGATCATGAAACTTCAGATCAAGTTTCTGCTGAACTTCGTAGATCAACCAGAGTACGTTGCACACCAGAGTGGTACAGCAACCCAGTTCTAGAAGTCATGTTACTAGACCATGATGAACCTACGAACTATGAGGAAGCGATGATGAACCCAGATTCCGCAAAATGGCTTGAGGCCATGAAATCTGAGATGGGATCCATGTATGAGAACAAAGTATGGACTTTGGTTGACTTGCCCGATGATTGGCAAGCCATCAAAAATAAATGGATCTTCAAGAAGAAGATCAACGCTGACGGTAATGTTACTGTTTACAAAGCTCGACTTGTTGCAAAAGGTTTTCGACAAGTTCAAGGAGTTGACTACGATGAGACTTTCTCACCCGTAGCGATGCTTAAGTCTGTCCGAATCATGTTAGCAATTGTCGCATTTTATGATTATGAAATCTGGCAAATGGATGTCAAAACCGCATTCCTGAATGGATATCTCAAAGAAGAGTTGTATATGATGCAACCAGAAGGTTTTGCCGATCCTAAATGTGCTAACAAAGTGTGCAAGCTCCAGCGATCCATCTATGGACTGGTGCAAGCATCTCGGAGTTGGAATATACGCTTTGATGAGGTGATCAAAGCATATAGTTTTATACAGACTTACGATGAAGCCTGTATTTACAAGAAAGTGAGTGGGAGCACTACAGCCTTTCTGATAAGTATATGTGAATGACATATTGTCGATCAGAAATGATGTAGAATTTTCTGGAAAGCATAAAGGAGTGTTTGAAAGGAGTTTTTCAAAGAAAAACCTCGATAAAGCTGCTTACATATTAAGCATCAAGATCTATAGAGATAGGTCAAGACGCTTGATAAGTTTTTTCAATGAGCACATACCTTGACAAGATTTTCAAGTAGTTCAAAATGGAACAGTCAGAGAAAGAGTTCTTGCCTGTGTTGCAAGGTATGAAGTTGAGTAAGACTCAAAACCTGACCACGACAGAAGATAGAGAATGAATGAAAGTCATTCCCTATGCCTCGGTCATAGGTTCTATAAAGTATGCCATGCCGTGTACCAAACCTGTTGTGTACCTTGCCATGAGATTGACAAGGAGGTACAATAGTGATCCATGAGTAGATCACTAGACATCGGTCAAAATTATCCTTAGAGGACTAAGGAAATATTTCTCGGTTATGGAGGTGATAAAGAGTTCGTCGTAAAGAGTTACACCGATGCAAGCTTTAACACCGATCTGGATGACTCCGAGTCTCGATCTGGATACATATTGAAAGTGGGAGCAATTAGCTAAAGTAGCTCCATGCAGAGCATTGTAGACATAGAAATTTGCAAAAATACATACGGATCTGAATGTAACAGACCCGCTAACTAAACTTCTCTCACGAAGCAAAACATGATCACACCTTAGTACTCTTTGGGTGTTAATCACATGATGATGTGAACTAGATTGTTGACTCTAGTAAACCCTTTGGGTATTGGTCGCATGGCGATGAGAACTATGGGTGTTAGTCACATGGTGATGTGAACTATTGGTGTTATTCACATGGTGATGTGATCTAGATTATTGACTCTAGTGCAAGTGGGAGACTGAAGGAAATATGCCCTAGAGGCAATAATAAAGATGTCATTTGTATTTCCTTATATCATGATAAATGTCTTTTATTCATGCTAGAATTGTATTAACCGGAAACTTAGTACATGTGTGAATACATAGACAAAACAGTATGTCCCTAGTATGCCTCTACTAGGACTAGCTTATTGATCAAAGATGGTTATGTTTCCTAACCATAGACATGAGTTGTCATTTGATCAACGGTATCACAGCATTAGGAGAATGATGTGATGGACATGACCCATTCGTTAGCTTAGCACTATGATCGTTTAGTTTTACTGCTATTGCTTTCTTCATGACTTATACATGTTCCTATGACTATGAGATTATGCAACTCCCGTATACCGGAGGAACACCTTGTGTGCTATCAAACGTCACAACGTAACTGGGTGAATATAAAGATGCTCTGCAGGTGTCTCCGAAGGTGTTCGTGGTGTTGGCATAGATCAAGAATAGGATTTGTCACTCTGAATGTCGGAGAGGTATCTCTGGGCCCTCTCGGTAATACACATCATAATAAGCCTTGCAAGCAAATGACTAATGAGTTAGTCACGGGATGATGTATTATGGAACGAGTAAAGAAACTTGCCGGTAACGAGATTGAACTAGGTATTGAGATACCGACGATCGAATCTCGGGCAAGTAACATACCGATGACAAAGGGAACAACGTATGTTGTTATGCGGTTTGACCGATAAAGATCTTCGTAGAATATGTAGGAGCCAATATGAGCATTCGGGTTCCGCTATTGGTTATTGACCGGAGATGAGTCTCGGTCATGTCTACATAGTTCTCGAACCCGTAGGGTCCGCACGCTTAACGTTTGATGATGATCAGTATTATGAGTTTATGAGTTTTGATGTACCGAAGGTAGTTCGGAGTCCCGGATGAGATCACGGACATGACGAGGAGTCTCGGAATGTCCGAGACGTAAAGATTGATATATTGGACGACTATATTCGGACACCGGAAGTGTTCCGGAAAAGTTTCGGATTTAACCGGAGTGCCGGAGGGGGTTAACGGAACCCCCCCTGAGGGAGTATGGGCCATAGTGGGCCATTGAGTGAAAGAGAGAGGCAGCCCATAGGGCTGGCCGCACCCTCCCCCTAGGGTTTCTAGTTGGACTAGGAAAGGGGGGGGGGAGGCGCCCCTCTTCTTCCTTCTTCTCTCCCCCTTCCTTTCCTACTCCTAGTACGAATAGGAAAGGGGATTCCTATTCCTACTAGGAGTAGGAATCCTACTCCTGGCGCGCCCTAGAAGGCCAGACACACCTCCCCCTTGCTCCTTTATATACGGGGGTAGGGGGGCACCCAAAGACACAGAAGAAACATTGTTCTAGCCGTGTGCGGTGCCCCCTCCACAGAAACACACCTCGGTCATACCGTTGCAGTGCTTAGGCGAAGCCCTACGCTAGTAACTTCATCATATCCGTCACCATGCCATCGTGCTAACGAAACTCTCCCATGAAGCTCAACTGGATCAAGAGCTCGTGGGACGTCATCGAGCTGAACGTGTGCTGAACGTGGAGGTGCCGTACGTTCGGTGCTTGATCGGTTGGATCGTGAAGAAGTTCGACTACATCAACCGCATCACTAGACGCTTCCGCTTTCGGTCTACGAGGGTACGTAGACACACTCTTCCCTCTCATTGCTATGCATCTGGTAGATAGATCTTGTGTGATTGTAGGAATTTTTTGAAATACTACGTTCCCCAACAGAGAGTATCCCTATACTAATCATCCCACTCTGTGAAGATGTAATACTCTCCTGATCTGCATGGTAGGTGAATACTTATCTTAACGTGTTCCAAGTGGCTTATTTGTGTAAGAAGAGATGTTGTCCTGTAGAACATCTCTTGAGGAACGCATCTATATGAATTTGAATTTTAAACATTGTAGTCTATGAGAATTAGGTGTTCTCTAATAAATTCATGAAAGGCCCTAGAGTAGGACATATACGCTCCACCCACGGGGAAGCCTTGCGGCAACCCAATATTGGTCAAGGATTTGTGTTAAACTAGTCCCACAGAAAACTTGTAGTTCAAGGCATAGTCCACTATTCAACTTATGGTCTAGTGTAGCATAAAATACTAAGTGGAAGTTGAACTTAATAGTCTCCACTAAACACCGGTATATAGACAATGTTTTGGAACTAAATGATGACATATGCCAATGTGACTTTGTGGGGGATTGTTGGAATTTGTTAGTAGGCCTTTGGCGCAAAGCCCAACTACAAATCTGAAATTCTCATGGCCCATTCATGCATGGTTGTGAGTGGTATGAGTGGGACTAAAGTTTAGTCCCACCCCTGCTAGTTGAGTGGGAGTTGCACCTCTTTATAAGGCGAGCTCTTCTAGCACTTATATGAGCATAAGAAGAGGAGATCTACATGCGTGCTCCACATCCTCGCTCGCCTCACCATGCCACACTTCGTCACGATGCGCCATGTCGGGTTTCGGGAATGAGCCGATCCAAGGACAAAGCCATGCATGTTGTCTATATTTTTGTTGCCCGGAAAAATTAACGAGTCATTAATTAATAATTAACGAACGTGTTAATTACTGAATCATTACCGATTCTTTTGGATCGCGACTTGGATGTGGATTTACTCCCATGACCTACTCGGGCCGCATTATATAGACATGCATAAGTCTACCCTAGCCACCGCCACAGCATATGAGTTCTCACTGTCCTAGATCATTGTTCCATCACACAAGTCTTCTCCATCCCTCATTCTGGCGTGCACTGTGAGAAGGGACAATAGGCCTCTGAAACCCCACCTCTCATGATCCTGTATGGGAGAGGGACGACCAGGTTTTTGGGGAACACACTCGTGCGACTACTAGCAGCGACAACTTCTTCCCCGACCTCGGCAACCTCTTCATCAGTGACATGGTTGGCAACACCAACACCAATAGTCCTACTCCCGCTGCACCGTATGTGATTATGTCCTCCTTGTTTGAGATCGTACAAGAATTCCTACTTCTAGTATGTGCCCTAGATTCGATATGTTCGTCTACTATGTTAGTTCGCATGACTAGTTCAATTTTTGTTGTTGTTGTCATGATTTTTTTACTGATTATTCACATTAAATCTCGTAGTAACTTGCGCATATATTCAACAACAAAATTTGAGCCTTCTTCGTTGCGATCTATATCGTTGTGTCGATGTCAACCCAGACCGACAATGTTGCTCCAATGCCGCCGACCTACGCTAGACATGTCTTCGCTTCGTCGAGCCGAGGTCAACCTCATTGGATCATCACCCCAGCGAGTCAACTAAGAGTTCAACATTGAGAAGAGTAAATCATACCAACATCCTCGTCCCATGAATTGCACGGGTCGGGCACACTGGCATCTCCACGCGGTCACTTCGTCAAGCCGGCATTGACCGCGTCACAACTTATGACATGCGTTGGCATGGTCGCACCATTGCTTCTTCCACCTCGGATCGCTTGGGGGCTGCAATGTCACCTTACCGGCCTACTCTGTCACCTCAGTTGGACCGGGGGCTTCGACATCTCGTCATCAACCAACCCCGGGGACTTCGACATCACCAGCCGTCAGTTTTGTCACGTTAGTTGGACTGGGGGCTTCGCCTTACCACATCGATCATGTCGCATCGCCACTTCGTCAAGACAAGCTCCTCTCTTGGTCACCTCGGGGTTGGGGGCTGGGACCTCGGCCAGGCCGAGGGCTATGCCTTCATCCTGCCACATGCCAGGACTATGTCATCAACATCGAGCACATTAACCATCTAAATCGCTTTCATGATTAAATTCTTAAAATGTTAAATTTTTGCTCAGTTCAACCAAGCATTAAGTTTGTGTTAAACAAAAAAAGTTGGTTATTAAAAACTTAGTTTTGTTAAAAACGTTGTTTGTTAAAACACTCCTTTTACCCAACTTAACTGGGGCTCTTAATTTATATGAGCCATTTTATAACAAGTGTGTTTTCTTCTTAGTCATTGCAAAATCTTTTTCTACCACTCCTTTCTCGACTCGAGTATGTGGTCAATAGCTAGATAGCCTGGTTTCTGTCTAAAGCCGCTCGAGTTTAGTTCACTAAATTAGGCTAAAAAGCACTCCACCTTTAGGATAGGAGGTTGAAGCCGAAGGCTGACCCGCTTGAAGTCTTGAGATTGGATCTGTCATGTTAAAGAACGACGGAAGCACATACTAATTGTAAGACCGATTTTGGATTGGCACCAAAAAAATTACGTGAAGTCTTACAAAAGTTGTTTGGTTTTTCAAACTTATGGCACCTTTAACCTATTTTAAGTTTTCCTTTCAAGAGGTGGGACATCTCTTATTCGAGGTGTTGTGCGTGATGGTTTTGTTTGGGAAATCTTTTCTCATCCGTAGTTCGACATTTTTCCTGCTGAGCTGCACATCGGTGTTGTCAAAATGTACACTATATCTGAACTAGTTCCCGATGAGATACGATCCTAGGGTCAGACATGTTGCCGAACCAAAGTCTTGGGGGCTACTGCATTGCTGATTCAATACAGGAAAATTCAAAGTGCAAAATAGTTTCTGAGAAGATTACGATCCTCGGGTTGGCCGGCCGTACCCAACCTGAGTCCCGAAGACTATGCACACCGCATTTTTATTCCTAAAGTATGCTGTCGAGCAAGGAATCGATCCTCGGGTACTGTCATTAACCATTTTGCAAAGCCTGTTAAGATGGTCCTCAATCCTTAACCAAATCATCAATGTCAAATGCTACCAAGTTCAAAAATCTATAAAGATTGACTTGTGTAATCACTTGATGATCGTCAATTTAACGTTACCAAGTCCAGGGTCTGTAAAGATTGACTTGTGTGTACGTTCGACGGGTCATACCAGGTTTACCTGGACGGAGTGACTTACTTGATGCAGGCAGGTTAATCTGGGGTTTTAGGTGTATACACCAGGCTTCCAAGCCATGGCTTGATAGCCTACTACAAGGGTTGTCAACTCGTTGATGCTATGCATCAGGAGCCCCCAGGTAGCATTTGAGCTATGCTCGTCGGGGCATATGTTTGAGTTGTGCTATTCATCAAACTCTCTTTTGCCCCTCATCATCATGTGGGCTTTAATTGTCGGATTACCAAAGCAACCAAAGCTATGCTCTTATGATGGTCTTGGTGTAGCCGCCGGTTTAAGAGGGCCATAGGAACTCCTTTGCACACAGAAGCCCCCATGTGATATATTTCTGAGCTGTGCTCGCCAGGTGCCTATGTTTGAGTTGTGCTGTGCAACAAACCCTCTTTGGTCCCTTTAATTTTCCTTGAGAACTCGAACTTGCGAGAGATTATTCTTCTTGCACCGAAAATTCTTAAACCGGATATTGAGAGCTTCAAAGCTTTGTGGGAGACATCTTTCCCTTGAACCGGATCTTAAACCAGAATCTTCATTTTAGCTAGAATTTCTCTGACGGCCTTTAAACTCGAACTTGCGAGAGATTAATTCTTTTTGAACCAAAGATTCTTAAACCGGATTTGAACTAAGAGCTTCAGAGCTTTGTAGGAGACAGATTTCCCTTGAACCGGATAGTAAACTGGATATTTGAGAGCTTCAGTAAGACGAGTGTCCTTTGAGCTGGATATTGAATCATGTCATCGGAGCCCCCGAGTCTTGAGACTACTCGAGGAGTTGGCTTGAGACTCTCCATATTTGATCATAGCATAAGGTGTTCATCATCCGTGCGATATGAATCCATAGAAAATTGAGGTGACTGCGGCGGGTTATCAATGATCCCGTATGAGCCGTGTGAGCAACTCGGCCAATGGTTCCTTCCAACTGGCGATGTGAAGTTAACCAAACTATAGTGGCAGCGACTTGTGCGCCTGCCCATTGAGCCACCCAGTGCAGGCGGCAGTTAATAGTATATGATAATTTGCCTCCATTTTGTTGAAAGAAAACTGGGTTACCCAAGCTGTGACTCGCTCATATTCAATAAACAGCTCTTGTAGACAGGTGCGGCTCGGTGTGTTGATGTAGACTAGGCCGCAAGAGACCGCGACATTATAAGCCGGCACAGACGGAAAAGACGACCTCAATATCAGAGGCGGCTCAAACAGATGAACCGGCCACGGGGCTGTAAACCCGCGTGGACGGGCGAGTCAACCACGTCGTTTTGATGCAGTGAATAATTGTCCTGCATCAAAAACATCGCAGGCCAGAGTAATTGTTTTTTGACAAAAGGAATATGTGCCAAATTTATACTTAGAAGAGTATCACCTGATTCACCTAGACAACAGACGAGTTGGCCGTGGTATTGTAAACCGGTGCGGACGGGAGAGTTGGCCACGGGGTCGGACCGGTAAGTCGCCCATAGTGTTGTAAACCAAGGCGGACAAGAGAGTCGGCTGTGGCATTGTTGATGTAATCCGGACTGCGGGGGTGACGGTTTGTGTTCCTGTTCATCAGTGCGGCATGCACAGATGCCGGTGTAGAACAGCTAGCATGCGCCGCCCGCGGTAGGGCATCACTTTGATAGTGAGCACTTGTCCTGTACAAAAAAGATATAGACCAGAGTGATTGTTCTTAGACGAATAATGTATACTAAAAATATACATAATGTGAATAACACCTGGTATTTTTATTTGATGAACACGACTGCTGGCACTAGATATTGTTGGATGTAGTCAGACAAAATAGCAGATGTTCGTGTAGACTGATATAGTGATTCATTGCTATGTACTCGAAATATGGGCTGATTGCCTTCGTTCCTCAAGTGATGATGTACCAAAGGTACATTATATAATCAGGAGTGCTTAGCACTATTTGATCCATCACTACAGATTGCCCCCGGCTTGCAAGTTGCAGTAGCTGCAGCAAACAACAATATATGCTAATAAATTTAAAAGGATAGATAACATCTGATTGTTCGGATGATAGATGACTCGTTTCAACGCAACCGAGGCGGTTTAGGCCGACTGGCGACTCAATATAACCCGGGCGGCTTAACACAACAGAGGCGGCTCAACGCGGCCCTGACGTCTCTACACATCAACGAAACAGATGCATCACCATGGCGTCGGCTCAGAAACTACAACAACAGCGTGTTTGAGACGACGGAGGTGGCGACTTGAACAGCTTGAAACGGACGCAAGTCGACCCGAGGGCGGACGGATCACCACGACGCGTCTTTGCAGTGAATAATTGTCCTGTATAAACAAGTACTGATTTGCTCGGACAACAGATGAGTCTGCCGTGGCATTGTAAGCCGGTGCGGACGGGCAAGTTGTCCTCCTCGTTGTAAGCCGGCACGGTCGCGAAAGACAGCCACGGCGTTGTAAACCGGCGCGGTCGGGAGAGACGGCCACGACGCTGTAAGCCGGTGCGGGAGTCCGTTGAGTAACAACGACCACCTGTGCCGAATGATGTTGGCGTGTCTCCATCTCCGCAGTATAATACCACCTTGTAATGGATAATTCTCATGCATAAAAAATACGGTAGGGCAAGGTAGTTTTGCTCGGATGAATTAATATGTACTTAAAAATAAATAGAGTAAATAGCAGCGGAGGCAGGACAGAAATCTAGATGACTTTCCGTGGAACAAGTACTAATTGAAGTAGTACTTAATAAATTAGATCTCCAAAGACGTGCTGGAACTAGTACTTGTACTAGTACGTCACGGCTAATCGAATTGTTGGCAGCGTCCTCGGGGCTTCAAGCGTATATACGCAACAACGACAATTTGCGGATTGATATTACGCAGGGTACATCGACTCCCAAGCGGCGAGTGGAGGTGGCACGGGGCCCTAGAGGCAGCGCCGCGGCTCGCCAAGCCTCACGCAGCGGACACATGAGTCAAGATAGTAGCTGGCTTCTTTTTTACACCCACGATCGTGTCTCCTCTGAGTCGTAACCGTACCTGATTTCTCTTTCCTTATTGCTGTGGTGGAAATCACAACGCCCATCCACGCTTTTTTTGGCAAGAAGTAGCAGCAGCAATTCCGCGTTTCCTCCGTACTTGACGCGCCCGAGAAACATGCAGCAGCGGAAATCGACGTTCTCGGCGACTTGTGGTTTAACACGCTGAAAAAAAATTCCCATCGGTTCTTGCGATGTGATCCTTGCACCAATTGGTCTTCAACCTGCAGCGGTGGCGACACACCCGATGTCATCTTAATTTCTTAAACTAAAATCTTCATCTGTCTATTCGCGAGCTCCTCGATCCCTGAAGAGGTCCCTCCAAGAACTTAACACCACCATGCGCAGGCCCCACGGTGGGCGCTAACTGTCATGGTTTTGTCACCGCAGATGTCCTAGTGTGAGGACTTAGTCGTGAGGCCAACGCATCTATGTGGTAGCTTAAGAGGGGTTGATCGAGATGAGAGACGTGAGGCGGATCATCACACAAGACGAGGATTTAGACAGCTTCGGGCCCCGGGAAACATCATCCGGTAACAACCCTACATGCTATTTAAGGCTAGATCTCATTATGACCCTCATAGAGTCGCCGGTAAACCGGCTCTCCTTTAGTTGTGTCTAGCCCTAAAGAATATGGCGCCTCTAACTTGTGAGAACTTGTCCCTCTTTGGGGAGCCCTGCCCCTCCTTATATATGTTGAAGGGGCGGGTTACATGACTAGTCCTAGTAGGATTAGGATTACTTTATTACAAGGAGTCATAGTCTTGCTTCCTTTGTAGGAGAATATTCCTTGTGCTTTCCTCATAAATCGGCCCACCATAACATGAACCGGCCTTTTGGGCCTTGGGCCTTGTCATCCGTCCGCCGCCTGCCGGGTTACCAGTGAGTCATAATGTGTAGGCTGGTTGCTTGTAAATCGTTTGGTCATGGCAGGTCGCCAGTGAATCGCCAAGTGTAAACTGGGTCTCAAGTAAACCGCCAAGTCCGGCCGGGTCATATTTCCGGTCGGGTCATACCGCGGGGTATATCCCCGACACTTTATTTTATAAATCCAAATTGAGTGATTCTTTTTGCATTAGATTCAAAATTTATTAAATTTTCTGTTTGTGCAATTGGATTTCAAATTTGAGTCGTTTAAATTTAAATTTGATGAATTTTTTTGAAATAACTATTTTGGCCATATCTTGAGTTTTAAAATGAACTTGGGTTGATTCCTTTTGCTGTTGTTTTCTTATTGTTTTGCCTATCTGGTGGCATTTATTTATTTATTTTTAGTTTATCTTAAATTACGGTTTTAGGCAAAATAGTACCACTTTACATTATTTAGTGTTATTTTCATTTCCCATAGTATTTATTTGTTTTTAACTAAAACTTTTTTGTCTTCTTTGACAAATTTAGTTTTGTTTCTGTTATTGAACACTAGACAAATTTATTTTATTTTAAAAAATATTTTCTTTAGTTTTGCATGAAAACTTGCATAGGGCACAAATAGAGTTATATAAAAGCTTTTTATGTGTCTCTTTTTGCTAGTAAAAGTTTATGAAAATTTCTGTTAACTTAGTTGTTTTATTTTATTTTCTGTTAATTTATCAGTTTAGTAATTTTCTTTGCGGTTAAGTTTTTACTTAGGACAAAATTATTTTGTGTGCATAATAAAGTTTTCTTAAGTAGTTTCTTAGTACTTCTCTTTTTAAGTTTTCTGTGGATTTCTATTTGGTTTTCTTATAAATTTCTTTGTTGCTTTTATTTTGATTGAGTGTTAATATAATTGTTAGAATTGTTTGCTAGAATTCTTGCTTATGTGAATACTATGTTTGATTATATAGATACTCCTGGAGTGACGAATAGTTCTACCAAGCCATTATTTTGAGAGAGATATAATGTTTAACAAGGTATACGAGGCAGGTTCACTTTGACAATGTTGTTTATACCTATGATTTTTACTTGCATTTAGTGCCACCTTTTCATCAATCCCTCCAGTAGTGAATTGAATCCTTGTAGTTGAGTAGTATGCATGGGGTAGGAACCCATCACCCTGTTACCAAGTCCAAGACATTGTTTAGTTTAAATGCTATGCTATAGTAGACGGGGTTGCTATGAGTGTTCGGGAGTGGTGTGAGAATGAAGGACTCCACCTCAATGACGACAACTTCATGATGGCATCGCCAAGTACTGCATCGCCAGGACCTCAAGACTTCAAGACGCGAGATAAGAATTCAATACACACTACTAGGTGAAGGATGGATTTGATGGGCACCCTAGAGCAACCAGTGGATGGATGGGATGCATGGAGAAGCGCCATGACATCTTGTGGAAAGCTTCACCCAGTTTCAAAGAGACAGATGGATACTTCATGCCAGGAAGCTTACCTGTGTAATCGCAAGTCACTATGGGCTATGGCTTGGTTGACCTCAATGGTGACTCTGGCTAAGATAGTGCCAGCAGATGTAGAATTATGGTAGGATTAGATGGGCACCGGACAGTGGTCAGAGGAACTCTTTGAAAGACCATGTTTTAGCCATCATGTTCTCAAACATCATGAAGTGCGAGAATGTAAAATGAGAGATCGAATTTTGCGGGTAAAGTGTACAAACCTCTGCAGAGTGTATAAACTAATCTGAACGAAATATGCCCTAGAGGCAATAATAAAGTTGTTATTAATATTTCCTTATATCATGATAAATGTTTATTATTCATGCTAGAATTGTACTAACCGGAAACACAGTACATGTGTGAATGCATAGACAAAACAAAGTGTCCCTAGTATGCCTCTACTTGACTAGCTCGTTTATCAAAGATGGTTATGTTTCCTAACCATAGACATGTGTTGTCATTTGATGAACGGGATCACATCATTAGGAGAATGATGTGATGGAAAAGACCCATTCATTAGCTTAGCATTATGATCATTTGTGGGGACCCCGACTCATAAGTCGTGATCACCGGATGCACGTGTACAGTGATCCCAGAGATCAATGCTCACTGAACACACATAAGCTGAATAACAAGAGTCTTACATCCATACATACCGTATTACACAATTTGTGACCATTGTGGTCAAGTCTTGAATATATCATTGCAGCAGAAATCTTCAATAACAACTTGGACCCATGCCATCTGCCTTAACCCTACAGGCATTCTGACTGGGAAGCGTCCTAGCTCGCATGATCGTCACCAAGAAATCTTCATCAAATCTTGTTCTTTCATGCCTGACCAATAAAATAACCAGGGGCAAGGCTCTACTGTTAAGTTGGCAGTTTTGCGGAAAGCTAGTTTTTCTCATGCAAGTATGATCAACATTTATCAAGGATATGAATGTGTCTGCAACAAGTATCATGAGGTTACAGTCATCAATACCGAGAAAGAGTTACAAACAACTCATGCTCAAGCTCATCATGACTTCCTCAAAAATCACATCACCAATATCACCGAACCGTGTTGTTTTCCTCAGACACACACACACACACACACCAGGTTTCGCAAACATTGGACGTAGCCCAAGAGCGGTTACCGAACTGTCTTTGACCGTGGACACGACTATTCGAATAGTTTTACACTCTGCAGAGGCTGCACACTTTACCCACAAGATCCGGGGAACTTCCGTGTCATCCAAGACCCGCGGTACTTCAAGTACCCGGGGTAAGCACCCGATCACTATCTTGCCCTAGACGACACTAAGATGGAGTCCACTCGATTGGTAGCAACCCCCATACCCAACATTTCACATCTTAATATTTTTGGAGCCTCGCTCCCATATTCATCACATACCACAAGCACGGGGTACCAACGGTGTGTCCGGTGCCCTGTAAAGACAGTCATGTCCGCCTATCCAAGAACGACCCCGTCCCGAGAGTGACCTCATGTCACCCCCGTCACTAGTAATGCGGGCACCATGTAAGGTTGGAATAACGGTCGCAACTTAAACCAATCCGTTTTCAAAACAACACACACACTTGCCTCGGTACACCACTTCGTCATCAAATGGTTACCCAACTCATCATCTCCCTCGGGCATAAGTGGCACCCGACGGTGTTTTCGAAAAGTCTTTGGAAAGTACTCTGCCTCCGTTACCATGCATATTCCCGTCCCACTTGCGTAGCCACTACTGGAGCAACCTATCTACTCCCACCCACATAACCCTCATAGGAAGGTAGGGTCATGCTTGATGCAAGTTTCAATAGTAAAGTAACGAAGGTACCAACGAAAGTGGTCACCACCTCAACAGGATTCTGATGCATTTATAATAAGGTGCTATGAGTAATGCATAAAAAGGTTTCTCGAACATGGTCAAAGGGTTGCTTGCCTTGTCCTTCAGAGTCTTAAAACCTTCTGGTCCATCTCCAAGTACTCTGTTTATTTTATCAACTAACGACGGAAATAATCATAGTAAGCAACACAACAAGGCAAAAATAAAAGTGCTCTAAAAATAGGAGTTGGACTTTTCTAGGATACCTCTGGTCATATGAAAAATGACCAAGCTGGTTTCATTGGGATAAGATCAATGGATATCTCAGAACATTTCAATATGTTGGAATCAAGGGGTTTATGGATTTGCAAGAAGTGTACAGAAATATATTTTTGAAAAATGAGCAAAGGCACCCATTTAACAAATCATGATTTTAGAAGCATCTAGGAGTTGGTTTCACTGGATTTGGAGTTCAAATGAATTTCCTATGAATTTCCACTTAAACGGGCGGGCCCGCCCACTCGGTAGCTGGCGCGTGGGCCCCAGCGGCAGGTCGCGTTCAACCTCCCGCATGGCGCGACAGGAAACAGAGGAGGCGAGGCCGAGCGGCGCCGACGCTCTCCCCGGCGGCACGGGCCACCTCCGTCAATGCCCAGCACACAAGCGTGCTCAGGAGAGCGTGCCGCATCCGTCGAGGTGCGCCACGATTGCTGGGGTGGTCGAACGCAAGCAGCGCATCGCTCGCGGCGAACGGCGCCGATGGTGAGGGTGGGACACGACGCTGCAGCCGCGGAGAGGAACAAATGGAGCTCGGGAGATGTCCTTGGGGAGGTTTGTGATGCTCTGGTGGAATCTAAAGGGGAGGGGAGAGGCCATAGAGCGCGAATATTGGAGGAGGCCGACGACATGGCTCTGGCCATGGAGGTGGGCGGAGAGCACGAGAGGGAGAGGTAGGTTGGTCTAGGGGATGCACGGGAGGGGGAGAGAGCAAACAGAGAACAGAGAGGGATCGGGGTGGCCTTATATGGCGAGGCCACGGAGCATCGTGGACGGCGACTACGGCCACGGCCTAGGCAACGCCAGGGGCCGAATTGGCACACTGGGCCATGTCCGGGGTGCTCGTGGATGTGGTCTACGACGAGGGAGAGAATAGAGGGAGCTGGGAAGGTTCAGAGGCGTCCCGCGTGTGAGGTTGCCCATTGGAGCGCTCGGGCGACCGGTGCGCGTGCGAGAGGAGGCAGGAGGAGGGAGAAGGAGGAAGGGTTCGATAGCGTTGCGTGACACGGGGTTACGTCCAAAACGTATCTATAATTTCTGCTTGCTCCATGCCTCTTTTGTGTGATATTGCTATGATATTTATGCACTTCCATACACTTTTGATCATATTTGGACTAACCTATTAACTCAGTGCACCATAGTGCCAGTTCCTGTTTTCTGCTGTTTTTCTATTTCAGGTTTCCCCCATATTAAAAGTGCTTTAAAAATTCCAGGAAAAATACAGGAAAAATCAGCATAACGGGTGCTTCAAGAAAAACTAAAGCAGGGCCAGAGGGGAGCCGGGGGTGGCCCAGGCGGCCACCCGGGGCGGCCCCACCCCTGGCCACCCAGGGGGGGCGCCTGGGGCCCCCTCTCCGCCTCTGGTGACCCCCCATTCGCATATATATTTCTCCCGTCGCGGAAACCTTGATTCCAGAGCCCTTTTCTCCAGAAGCAATTCTGATCTCCGCCGCCATCGCCACCAAGTTTCGGGGGACCAGAATTCCTGTGCCGGCATCCTGCCGGGACGGGGAAGTGCCCCCGGATTCATCTCCATCGATGTTGCTTCCTCCCTCCATGATGCGGGAGTAGTTCCTCCTCGGGGCTGAGGTTTCTACCAGTAGCTATGTGGTCAATTCTCTCTCCCATGATGTGATCTTCATTGTGATCATAGGCTATGTCAATCTAGGGTGATCCCATGATAGTTCCCCTTCCTCTATGTATTGAATTGATGTACTTACTTGTCTTTATCTAGTATAATCCCCGAGACCAAGGTGACAGCGGTCTATTGGACATGGATTAGAAGAATATTTTCATTAGTGATTTCCTCTTTTGTGTGTTGATTGAAGATTGAGAGTCTCTTGGTGCTTGTCTTTGACTATCCTGGAGATATGTTGTGGTGATTGTGGTACTCTCTTTGGATGGCCGCGGTGACATTGGGAAATCCATAGATTGAGAACTACGAACTTTGAGGTGTGCTTTTGTAGCCCTACATAATTCTCGTCCTCTCTTGACCACAAAGGAATGACCTCCGAGTGTGTCCCCATTGCATGTTTTATGGGAAATATCATGTGATTAGATTATGTAAATGTTGTTGGGAGTTGCCACTAGTGAAAGTATGAAGCCTAGGCCTTGTTTCCACCATTGCAATACCATTTGTGCTCACGTTTACCACTTGTTTGCTTGCTGCACTTTTTATTACAGATTTATATTACTTTGCTTTGCCACTCCTATCATCCATATTTTGCCATCTCTTCGCCGAACTAGTGCACCTATACAACTCCTAGTTGTATTAGGTGTGTTGGGGACACAAGAGACTTCTTGTATCTTAGTTGCAGGGTTGCTTGAGAGAGACCATCTTCAACCTCTACTTCCCTGAGTTCGATAAACCTTAGGTCATCCACTTGAGGGAAATTGCTGCTGTCCTACAAACCTCTGCTCTTGGAGGCCCAACATAGTCTACAAGAATAGAAGCGTGTGTAGACATCAAGCTATTTCTGGCGCCGTTGCGAGGGAAGTGAGGTAAGTGAAGGTACCTTCTCTAGATCTTGCAATTAAATCTTTTTGTTTCTTGTTTTTATTTCACTAGTTTTGCTTAATGGAAAACAACAAAAATATGAGAGAGCTTTATAAGCTCTACCTTGAACTTGGACATGATGTGTTTGAAGAGAAAATTAAAAAACCTTTGGAACTTTATTATTTGCATAACAATCATGATGGTGGTGATGTTATTAGTATGTTTTTTTAATATCAATATTGCTAATGACATGGAAAGCTCTAAGCTTGGGGATGACATGTTTGATGAACATGATATTTTTAGTCCCCCAACTTTTGAAGAGAAAATTTACTTTGATGATACTTTGCTTCCTATATATGATGATTACAATGATAAATGTGAATTTTTTAGTCCACCTACTATTGAGGATAAAATTTATTATGATTATGATATGCCTCCTAAATATGATGATTACCATGATGGTTATGATTGCTTTACTCTCACTATTCCTAATAAGAAAGATTTTGCTTATATGGAGAGTAAGAGTGCCTTTTTGCATGTGGACCATGGTAACAATGCTTTATGTGATGCTTATATTGTTGAGTTTATTCGTGATCCCACTGAAAATTATTATGAGAAGGGAACATATGCTTATAGATATTTTAATAATATCAAGTTCCTTCTATTTATGTTGAAGGTTTTGAAGCTGCACTTGTTTTGTCTTCCTATGCTTATTGCTTTGTGCTTCAATGAATTATTTTATTGCAATATTCCTATGCATAGGAAGCATGTTAGGCTTAAATGTGTTTGGTATTTGCTCCTTGATGCTCTCTTTTGTTCTTCAACTCTTATTCCTACGAGAGCATCATTAAAGTCCTAAGCCTATCTTTATGGCTATAAAGAAAGAGCTCTAGGGAGACAACCCTTGTTATCTTTGCTTTCAGTTTGTTCTTTCAGTTTTTAGTGGTCTTGATGTTTGTTACTACTGTAGCAACATCATTGTATCTTTTCTTTTCAGCTTTATGCCAAGTTTAGCCTCCGATTGCAAGAAAGTTCAAAAGTTGTGACGTGCAGTCCAGAAAACAGATTCTATCCTTGGACAGAAAAATTCGTATAAAATCACCAGATCTTCTTTTTGATCTGAATTTTTTTGACAGCATGCTCTATACAATTGGCTTTCGGGCTTCTGTTCTGAGTTTTTTGATTTGAGTTGCAGAAGTGCTCCGAAAAAATTATTTACTACCTGCTGGTCTGTTTTTCACAGATTCTGTCCTGTTTTGCCTTTTCTTCGTTTTGCAAACCTTGAGCTTGCTTTTTCTTTGCAAAAACTTTTTGGCAATCTTGAGAAACAGTAGCTCTTCAAGATTATCCTTATTTCCAGTAGGGAAAAATTATTTTATTATGGGTACTAACCTCGCTAATCAGATTATGATGAGTTATGTATGAAGGGAATTTTCAAGTGTGCGAGGGAAGACGATAAAAGAAGATTCAGGAGTGTCAAACGCTCAAGATTGGGGATGCCCCCATGCACCCCCAAGAAATATCCAAGGAGACTCAAGCGTCTAAGCTTGGGGATGCCCCCATGCATCCCCTTCTCCATCAACAATTATCCGTTCGTCTTTCGTTCCACTATATTTTAATCACTTCATGCGTTATGTGCTATGCTTGGAGCGTCTTGCTCTTAGTTTAATTTTTAGTTTTCTTTAGCTTTGATTGCTGTTCATAACAAGTTAGAACCCAGCTTTCTTTGTGTGGGAGAGAAACACGCTCCACTTCAACCTAGAACACAACATAGGATTTTCATGCTTATCTTTGCTGTGTGTGTTCTTTGTCTTTCCATAGCTGCTGTCATGTTTAGCTCTTAGTTTTCATGCTTT
Organism: Secale cereale; assembly: GCA_902687465.1. Lineage (NCBI taxonomy): Eukaryota > Viridiplantae > Streptophyta > Magnoliopsida > Poales > Poaceae > Secale > Secale cereale. Next base: position 359,162,977 of record LR738709.1, read on the forward strand.
TCTTTTTAAAGAGCTTTTGTTTAGTTGGTTGCTGAACTCTCTTGAGTTTCCATGTTTATCTTGTTAAGAGAGTTTGCCTGTTGCACTGAGTTGGGTGTCTTAACTTAAAGTAGGTAATTGAGGTTGCTATTTAATTTTAGTAGTAACTTGCAATAGTTTTGAGGTATTGCCATGAGTAATGTCTGAACTTTTGATGTCAAGAGCTTTAGCCTATTAGTGATAGATGTCGTATTTTGGGCAATCCGTGTTTATTTTCGAAAACCTACAAAATAGTTGAGAACTTTAGCTACTAAATGGATCACTAATCTTTGGAGGGATCGAATACTAGAGTACACTCACGTACCATGAGCCGAGGATGCGCAAGGATAACCAAACCCCCATACACTCCTCCTCGGGGTACTTGTCTCTTTGTGAACCTCCTAATTAGATTGAGAGTTACCGATAATAAGTGCATGAGTTCTTCGGACTAATGTGAGTATTCGAAGGTTGACACTTCCACCTAGCCATATTTTTCTAGCCTCTTCGGTACCGTGCATTGCCCTTTCTCACCTCAAGAGTTGGCGCATACTTCGCCGGTGCATCCAAATCCTTGGCACGATACGCTCTGTCATCATAAGCCTCATTATATCCTTCCTCAAAACAGCCACCATACCTACCTATCAAGGCATTTCCATAGCCTTTCCGAGATACATTGCCATGCAACATCCACCTTCTCATGACTTGATCTTCATGTCATACATGCTTTTTGCTTGATCGATGAGCCGCATGATAGTTGGGCCTTACCCTAATCATTGCTACATGACGCGCTAGTATCATTGCATATCCTGCTACACTGGCAGAGGCATACATGCATACATCATGATAGTTTCATTTTCTTTATGTTGAGTACTTTTGTAAAGTGTGAAAGATCTTCTATACTTCTTGTAATAAATAGAGTGTTGCCCCTAAAGTGAGGAAAAGATCCCAAAGAGGATAAAATCAAAAGATCCCAAAGAGGACAAATGAGAGTTAAATAGAAAGAGCCATTGAGGCCACAAAAAAATAAAAAAAAAATAGAAAAAAGAGAAAAAGAAATAAAAAGAGAGAAGGGGGCACACTACTATTTCCTTTTGAGAGATCCACACTCGTACTCCATCTTATACCTTGTGCTCCATAGAGATTATCATTCATGCATATAGCTATGTGGGGACCTTCACACTATAGAACTTGGCTTGTATATTCCAATGATGAGCCTCCTCAAAAGAGCTCTAGGTCTTCTTGAGCAAGCAAGTTGGATGCACCCCCACTAGTTCCATTGGAGAGCTTACCTTAGCTCATATGTGCATCCGTTGCATGGCAATCCCTACTCCTCACATCATATCTATCATTTGGCTTTCTCTCGCCGATGATTGTCCTCATTGATGTGAGCCTTTCACACCTTTTTTGTCTTCCCCCTCTATCATTTTTCTCTCTTTGCCATTCTAAGTGTCGACTTTCTTGCTTACACTCATCCATTGCATGAGTGCTCAAAATATCGAAAGGGAGTGGATCATTTTGACTTGTACCTGGCTGACGGTCTGGGGATGAGTCAAGATAAGATTCCAAAGAAGACCAAGTGTGAAACTTTAGTAGATTAAGTTCTCAACAATACAAAAACTATGTTTTACTCTCTCATATATCCCTATCCCCTTTCTTGCACGCAAACACCATTTGGAGACATTCGAGTCACGGACAGCGAGAGCTCTTGCACCTTTATGTTCTTATGTTGCTTGTTACAATGCTAATATAGACTCTTGCTTGTTATGACTTGAATTGAATTACATGCCTTGATTGCTTTACTTAAAAGTTCTTATATGGTTGATAGCATGTCACCACAGAAATTATGCTTGTTATCATTTACCTACTCGAGGACGAGCAGGAATTAAGCTTGGGGATGTTGATACGTCCAAAACGTATCTATAATTTCTGCTTGCTCCATGCCTCTTTTGTGTGATATTGCTATGATATTTATGCACTTCCATACACTTTTGATCATATTTGGACTAACCTATTAACTCAGTGCACCATAGTGCCAGTTCCTGTTTTCTGCTGTTTTTCTATTTCAGGTTTCCCCCATATTAAAAGTGCTCTAAGAATTCCGGAAAAAATACAGGAAAAATCAACGTAACGGGAGCTTCAAGAAAAACCAAAGCAGGGCCAGAGGGGAGCCGGGGGTGGCCCAGGCGGCCACCCGGGGCGGCCCCACCCCTGGTCGCCCAAGGGGGGGGCGCCTGGGGCCCCCTCTCCGCCTCTGGTGACCCCCTTCACATATATATTTCTCCCGTCGCGGAAACCCTGATTCCAGAGCCCTTTTCTCCAGAAGCAATTCCGATCTCCGCCGCCATCGCCACCAAGTTTCGGGGGACCAGAATTCCTGTGCCGGCATCCTGCCGGGACCGGGAAGTGCCCCCGGATTCATCTCCATCGACGTTGCTTCCTCGCTCCATGATGCGGGAGTAGTTCCTCCTCGGCGCTGAGGTTTCTACCAGTAGCTATGTGGTCAATTCTCTCTCCCATGATGTGATCTTCGTTGTGATCATAGGCTATGTCAATCTAGGGTGATCCCATGATAGTTCCCCTTCCTCTATGTATTGAATTGATGTACTCACTTGTCTTTATCTAGTATAATCCCCGAGACCAAGGTGACAACGGTCTATTGGACATGGATTAGAAGAATATTTTCATGAGTGATTTCCTCTTTTGTGTGTTGATTGAAGATTGAGAGTCTCTTGGTGCTTGTCTTTGACTATCCTGGAGATATGTTGTGGTGATTGTGGTACTCTCTTTGGATGGCCGCGGTGACATTGGGAAATCAATAGATTGAGAACTACGAACTTTGAGGTGTGCTTTTGTAGCCCTACATAATTCTCGTCCTCTCTTGACCACAAAGGAATGACCTCCGAGCGCGTCCCCATTGCATGTTTTATGGGAAATATCATGTTATTAGATTATGTAAATGTTGTTGGGAGTTGCCACTAGTGAAAGTATGAAGCCTAGGCCTTGTTTCCACCATTGCAATACCATTTGTGCTCACGTTTACCACTTGTTTGCTTGCTGCACTTTTTATTACAGATTTATATTACTTTGCTTTGCCACTCCTATCATCCATATTTTACCATCTCTTCGCCGAACTAGTGCACCTATACAACTCCTAGTTGTATTAGGTGTGTTGGGGACACAAGAGACTTCTTGTATCTTAGTTGCAGGGTTGCTTGAGAGAGACCATCTTCAACCTCTACTTCCCTGAGTTCGATAAACCTTAGGTCATCCACTTGAGGGAAATTGCTGCTGTCCTACAAACCTCTGCGCTTGGAGGCCCAACATAGTCTACAAGAATAGAAGCGTTTGTAGACATCACACAGACGTCGAGGCGGCCTCGGGGGACACAAGGGGAAGGTCCGAGGTGGCCAGGCGCTGCGGATTGGGGGTGGCTACAGTGCGCCAGAGCATTGTAGCACGCTCCAGAGCGCGACCATTGCATGCCAGGGCATCTTTTTGGCGCCCAAGGCGTGGCCACTAGTGTCTAGGGGGTCAGATGAGGAGTAAACAAAGGGGTAGTGGCCTTGGATGCTCTGGAGGGATTCTAGAAGGAGAGAGTGCTGAGAGAGAAGGGTGAAAGCGGCTGTCCAGAGATGTAAAATGGGGTTTTACCCCCCCCCCCTCAATCGTCGAGCTATGGTGCAACCATTGCTGCTGGAGGTAGAAGGGGTCTTGGGGGGTGTTGTGGTATGTACTAGAGGCAAGGGGAAATAGTGGAAGGGGTCAAATCAAGGGTTTTGGTAAAATAGCAGAAGGTGTTTGATGATGTTTTGGGAAAGCAAATGGGCTTCATTTGGCATGAGACTCCATAGGATGAAATGGCACATATATTTAGGCCCTTTCACCAAATTAGAGCTCATTTGGGCAAAGTTGCCAATGCAACTTTTGTAAACCCTAGAAATCAGCAGAAATGTATTTTCCAAGATTAAGTTAAGCAAATCATCCATCCTTGATGCACCACTTGGTATAGTGTCATCATTTGGGGTTGTGAGCATGTCCACAAAATTTGAGACCACAAGTAAAAAGTTGGTAATGTAGAGTTGTTCAAATTTGGATCTGGTCAGAAAGGGTTTTGGGGCACTTAGATCAAGTTATACTTCTCCAAAACTTGTGCCATTTGGCATAGGTGCATATTTACATCATTTGAGCATGTGCACCAAGTTTGAGAGCATTTGGACAAGTTTGGCAATGTAAAGTTGCTCAAACTTCAAAATGGACAGAAATGGTTTTGAGGGGATTTGATGATGTTTTCTTGATCTTCAAGGCATGAGGCTTTTTAAGATCATCTAATATGCCCTTCTTGACATGATAGAATTTCCTTGGAATTTTTAGAGAATATTTCCTTTGCAAATATTTCAAAAGCTTGAAATATCTAGAAAGGGTTTCTGAGGGATTTGCCCAATATTTTGAACATGACCATGTCTTGAAACTCTTATATATGGACAATATATGTCCTATGAGTTTCCCTCAATTTTGACAAATATTTTTGAAACAGTTAAATAATTTTTACCTATTAAAGACCATTTCTGGCCTAAAGAAAAAGCCTTTAAATAAAATATAAAAATAACTTTTAAAATTATAATTTTGTGGTGTATGGGAGTCCTATACCTAATAGTATTCAAATATACTTTTTAAAAGATTTTTCACACCCTAAATAAGGTACTTGCAGTACAAACCTCAATTCAGGGGTTTTTGAAAAAATAATTTTAGAAAATAATATTTGGCCAAATTATTTGTGTAAGAAAATATAGTACTGTTCTATACACATGACATGATCATTGGGAAAAGGTTTTGGATCAAGGAGATAAAGTATAAGAGTTGGATGATTTATTTGATTTTTAGAGCACTTGCAAACAACAAACAAAAAACCAATCAAGCAAGGTCAAAAACACTCAAAAGTTTTTGTCAAACCACATTTTAGCATTATTATTAGCTTAAGTGTTGTGGCATGGAAATCAGGATGTGACAGACCTACCCCCTTACAAGAATCTCGTCCCCGAGATTCCTAGACTAGGTGTGGAAAGGAGTACGAAAACTTGGATATGGGGTAGTCTTCACTTCTTCTTGTTGGTTCTGCTTCCGAGTGGTGCTCCATGGAATCCTTGAAGTACTTGGTGGTGTGGCTTCTCGCTTGTTGCCCCCTTTGATGCAGGTTGCTGAGGGGTCTCTTGCATAGGTTAGGTTGAGCTAGACATCAAGGCTCGGTGATCGATGTCCTTACAGGGGCCGGGCTAGTTAGGAAGTTTAAAAATATTTTCAGAGTTGTGACTCGTGGAAAATTTGGTGCACGGTGGGTAACTCGGGTGGTAAATCTAGCTGGTAGCTGTCTATTATTCGTCTTGCAGTGGTCTTGAAGAAGGTCGATAAATCTTGGTGTGAGCGTCCCTTCGACATGGAAATGCTTGGTTCCTTCGAGAGGAGTGGTTTGCAGATACGCCTGGTCTTTGACGCGAAAGTTTACTTCTTGATGACGGTGGTCGATGTAGTTCTTCCTTCTTGACATGTCGGTTTTCAAATGTCTTCCAACCAGCTGCATAGCTCTTCCTCCGTCTTCGAGTAGTCAAGTATGTTGCCAAATAAAGATGACAACTAACTTGTCCAAGTATTCCATGAAGTCTATGGGGTACGCAAGGTAGGCTGGGGTATTGGTGGTGGTCTCTGTTGAGTATTGGCAAAGGTCTTCTTGACTTAGAGCCAAGGCCCGTGGTCAGGATCTGACCATGTTGTGTCTTGGTGGGGCTTAAGGGTTTCAAGGATTCTAGTGTGTGAGTGAACGTTTATTATCTTATCCTTAAGCACGGTTTCTGAGATGCCAATAGTTCTTCCTAGTCCTACAATCCTTATACCACCGAAAGCATCATCTCGCATAGGTCAACTCCAATCACCACTCAAGCCATACATATCCTCATGACTCCCAAAAGGAGATCTAACAAAATTATACATGTCTATGATCCGCGAAAATTATATGTATGGCTACCCCTAAGAATCCATGGGTAGGACATGCAAGCTTCTAAGCTTGAATTAAACACCACAATCCAAGCGCTCAACCTATTCTTGCAAGGTTCAAGGTAATGCATCTCTATTCTAAGGAAACACATCATATGCCACTCCAAGATCTTGTTTCCTTCCTATGAATCAACTCCAATAGGCCATTAACTTCCATCAATCACCACATAATCCAACAATTCTACAAATCCGATGTCTACGGTGTTCCACAAGATCTCAAGTCCCTGTAATACCCAAATACTTGGAAGGGCTATGTATTCTATAGTAAGTTCACCAAATTCCCACCATCATGGTCAAGTAAACTCCAAGGTCATGATTATATAGATCCCTAAATCAACTCCGACAAATAATCCAATTTCCTAGTTTATTGTCCACCGAGAAACATGGAATCATGATCGGGATCATCAGTCTAAATCCAATTTACTCCGAACCATGTAGACATACTTAGCAACTCAACTAGAATCTCCTACTTAAATCCAAATCGAATGTCCAACGAGAATTCCTACATGCTTCCCCCAAGTCATTATCGTAACACCAACTATCTTCTATTAATATCCCCTAGCTAGGTCAAATCCTTATACCTCCAAGAATTTCAATTTGCGATCACCATTGCCCTGCAAATCAAAGTTACTCGAGGGTGATGAAAGTTACGCTACTCTATTAATCATGATCCCACCAACATGAAAATCTCACAATCCATCAAGGCCTCAGATTATTCCTCGAAGTCACTGATATGAAGTCACCAAATCATTTGTCCTATATCCTCAAATTGGTCTACCTTTGGCATCGTCAGTTCTTGTGCTATATTAGGATGAAAATGTGCTCGCTCACTATGTCCACTAGTTCCATTACGAACCGAGTGTTGTGCAAGGGTATAGTGGCTTAGCTGGTTCCCTTCTAATTCTATGGGTTAAGCACATGGTTATGGATTCGTTCTGGGGTCTTTGTGAAGTCTCGAAGGGTCTGGGGATGGGTTTCTAATCTTGAGGGGTAAACATAACTTCACGGGGTTGCACTCGGTCGTGGAGGTTGTCGTAGAAGTCTTCATTGTTAGTTGGTTGCCGAGTTGGAATCCTTGGTACTTCTTGTCTTGCTGGTCTTCCGTTGAGGAGATAGAAGAGAGGGAAAAAGTAGCATAGATAAGGGGAATACCTAAAGGGGGTTCTATAGTGCAAGTGCAAACAAATAGGTGCAGAAAGAGCGAAACAAAAGAAACAAGGTAAGGAAGGTGATATATTCGTGTACTTGTTGCCTAGGACAAAAGTGCGACTTATATCAAAACACAAACAAATAAAATCAAGCAACACACAATCATGGTTCTATTCGAACCATCATACGGACTCGACTGCGCATAGGGGGTACACGACTCATCCTACCCTAGGGGTTCTCGGACTCAGCAGTCGTGCCTTGTGCCTCGTGCAGTCTTCTGAGTTTTCCTCAGGTGTTGCTATGTCCCTTGTAGTTGTTTGATGAATGATCCGGGTTGAGCTTGAAGAACCTTCAATAACTTCTCGCCTGATGAGGTGATGTGGTGAAGGTGTCTCCTCGTAGCGGGAGTTGACTTGGTCTCCTCTTGTCTTCTTCTCCATAACGATCCCTTTTGTCTTCTAAGGCGTCGACGGTACTGGGAAGGTAATCCTTATGCAATGAGAATAACAAGGCATAATAGAGGTCCAACATGTCTAGGGATGACAATGGGTAGGGTATGGGCGGGTACGACACTTTTCTATCCAAACCCATACCTAAATCTTTTTTCTATACCCACCCACTTCACTACCCATGGGCGTAAATTGGTACCCATACCCATACCCATCGGGTATCCTATACCCAATGGGTATTCGGTGGGTACAATATATAGCATTGACATGACAAAAGTCAGATGAGAAAAAGGTCTAAATTCAGGTACCCATCTGGTGGGTACAATATATAGCCTTGGTTGGGGATGAATCGACGAGGATTTGGTAACTCGGCTCTTGATTGCTTCATCTTGCGAAGTCAAGGAAAAGCAGAGAAGATAACTACGGTAGGTTTACGATGGGTCTGGGGTGATGGCCGACTATGAGACTGTGGACCGTGGACTAGTTAAGAACTCAAGATAATTATTTATTCACATATTACATGGTTTAATTTATTTATTAATTTTCTAGGTATCCATTGGGTTACCCATGGGTATAATTTCATACCCATACCCTACCCATGAATTTTGCATGTATGGATACCCATACCCATGGGTATGAAGTGCTAGAAAGTCCCACCCATGCCCACTATTTTCAGGTAGGGTACCCGCGGGTACCCATACCCATGGGCAAAACTGCCATCCCTAAACATGTCGGTTACGTTGATGACAACATCATGTAATGCCCAGGATGGGACTATACCTCCTATGTGTCGAGGCACGACTTAAAGGTATAAGCCCATTCTGGATTGATCTCAAGTTTGGTATCTTTGCACGACTCATGTAAAAGAGGGATTAAATTGCAAAAGGAGATAGTTGGCTTACACTCGCCACTTCACACAATACATTACATAAGCAAAACATCATTCAAAACATCAAAACCCGACTACGGGCGAAGATCCAAAAGACAAGATACCAAACACAACGTTAAACCACAGGTCTAGATCGAATCCTAGTAGAAACCACTACTGATCGTTGAAACGTCACAAGCATACGGCCACTCTCTTCATCGAGCTCCCAGTGAAGAACTGATCCATCTCCTGCATCACTCTCGGCTGAACCTGCATCTGGTGTTGTAGTATCTGTGAGCCACGAGGACTCAGCAATCCCATAACCATGGGTATCAAGGCTAGCAAAGCTTTGTGGGTAGGAAGAGGTAAAGTGGTGAGGTTGCAGCAGCGGCCAAGCATAATATGGTGGCTAACTTACGAGTACAAGAATAAGATGAGCATCTACGCAAACGGTCGCAAAAGTAGTGATCGCTAAAGATCCTGAACTACATACGAATCAAACATAACCCCACCGTGTTCTCTTCTCAAAGTGAAAAGAGACAGTCACGGTTACTCACACAGTTGTGTGTTTTACTTAGGATCCTCTGTCAAGTTTTCTACAACCGGACATTAACAAATTCCAATCTGCCACATAACCGCGGGCACGGCTTTCGAAAGATCATAACCCTGCAGGGGTGTCCCAACTTAGCCCATCACAAGCTCTCACGATTAGCTGAAGTGATAAACATAATATCATCACTCCTTATCTTAGGGAAATCCGATCAGGCTCGGCATCCCGGTGCACAAGACATTTCGACAATGGTAAAACAAGTCCAACAAGACCTCCCGGTGTGTCGACACCCTGATAGTAGCCGCGCGTATCTCGTCTCAGGACACGACCGGGTGGGCGATTATACGAGTAAAAACAAACCTTGAGTTTCCCCGTGGTGGCCCCGCATAACCCCCATTTGGGACCAACACCATCAGCACTGGCCCCCCTGCTATGTAGAAAGAATCCTCGGGTAGCGCTAACTCCCTATGCAATTTAACTAATTAATTAAGTTGTTATTATGAGCAAATTAAAACCAATGTTGGGCCTTGCTGGAGGAGTTTTATTCAAAGTCGAACTGTCAAGGGGTCCCCATCCACCCATCGTGTAAGGAACGCAAAATCAAGGAACATAATGCCAGTTTATCGGCGCCTATGGTGGCATGAGTGGAACAAAACACCGAGCAAAAGGCCAAGCCTTCCACCCATGCCCAGTATATAGGTGTGTTAAATAATAATTATAGATATTGTGATATGCCAAGAACAAGTTCCCTCCTGGAACAAGCTTCATCTTCACCTGCAACTAACAACGCTATAAGAGGGGCTGAGCAAGCGGGTAACATAGCCAAACAATGGTTTTGCTAGGAAGGTTTCAAAGTTAGAGGTTTCATGGCAACAAGGAAAGGCTGACAATAAGGATGGGTACCGCGACATGTAACGATAGCATCGAGACAACTAAGCATGGCAATGGTAGTAAAGGTATCCAAGGGTATGATCATCTTGCCTGGGATTCCGCAAGGAAGAAGAACGGATCCATGAAGTAGACGGAGCAACATAGTCGAGCGAATCCTCACAACTCGGGAACGAAACCGAAGCTAGCAAGAGAAGCAACCGGAAAGAAGCAAACAACACGGTTTAACACTCAAGCATAAACATGGCATACGATGCACATCCAAGTATGATGCATGTCCGGTTTAAATATGCATGGCATGGCAAGTGCACAAACAAATACTACAAGTTAAGTGAAGCTCAATATGCAACGAGTTGCATATTGACGAAACACCACATTTTATTTATTTAATTGACTCTCGTTTATTTACAAGACAAGATTAAATGTTTTTTTAACATGGCAAGAGGTGAAGCATAATAAAACTACACTATTTAGACATTTTAAATGAGGCCAGAAAATAACAACAACATATCCGGAAATCCCCATAAGCATGTTTAGCAATTTTAAGCAAACAACAATTCACACATTTAAATGTTGTTAACATGATGCGGATGACATGATCAAGTTTTATGCAATAGTAAAAGTTGACATGAAGAAGATATGAAGTATATGTCACCGTGGTGGAAGGAAAGGGTGCCACGGCAACGATCCGAAAATGATGCAACGCAACATCTCGGTTCCGGTAACTCGTTGAGAGACCGGTGCAAAAGATGACGGAGAGCGAATGAAACAAGAAGAAAGGTGGGGTGATCCCGTCACCGAGTTCCCATGAGTCGGCGACGAGGCAACCAAGGAGCATGACAAAAGTCGAAACGGGAACGGAGCACAAGTGAAACATCTCATACAACACATGCATTCCACGGGTCATCGTCTCGGGGTTATACCTTCGAAGCATTCGTTTCGGGGCGGATCAAGGTCGTAGAGGAAGTAGTGGTACACGGGCCGTGTCGTGGTACTTGTCGCGGCATCGGACATCTTCGGGGCGACGGTAGTCGTTCACGTTGGCGACGGTAGTGGAAGTAGTCGTCGCGACGGTAGTGGAAGTAGTGGTTCCGTTCGTAGTCGTTCAAGTCGTCGGTAGAGGTACTTGCGGTCTCGGCGACGGTAGTGGTACACGGCGAAGGTAGTCGTTCACGGAGCTCATTTTTCCATAGATGTTCGGGTCGTCGTGGTACTCGTTCGGGTCATGTAGAGGTACTTGGTGCTTCAGGCTGCCATCGTTACTCGTTGTAGATATACACGTTCGTAGCGGTCTTGCCGGTCTCGGGTCGTCCCTCGTTCGAAGAACTCGGCGTCACGGCAGCAAGCCAAAAGAGGCGCGGCAACATGGCAGCAAGCAAAAGCAGTACTTGGCACATAGGGAGCTGCTCGAGGGGGCTCTGGCACGGTCCGGTGCTGTACTGGACGAAGCAGAGGCCTGGGCGCACAGAGGTGGCTAGCCGCGGCGGGGACGCGGGATCCGGCCGCGGAGGAGAGGAGGGGCGCGCTTGGCGTGGCGGCGGCCGGCAGTGGCCGGGCGACGGGAGAGCAGCGTCGGGGCGCTCGGGGCCGCGGGCGCGCGCGAGCCTTGGCGACGGAGGGAACGGCGCTGGCGAGGAGGGGGCCACGGCGCGGAGGCAGGGCGGCTGGAGATGGAGGCCACGGCGCAGGCGCCTGGGCGTCGCGGGGCGCGGGATCCGGCCGGCTTGGCTGGAGAGGAGGGGCGACGAGCCCCTGTGGTGCGACGAGGACGGGAAGAGGCGGCCGGAGGGGATCCCCCGCGGCGGCCGGCGGCGACTGGCGAAGGGGCCTGCGCGACGGTTGGCGGCGGTGGTGAGGGGTGAGTGAGGGAGATCGATGGGGACTGGGTGCGTGCGCTGCGAGGGAGTAGAGGGACCGAGCAAGAGGAGATGGAGCGAGGGGAACGGGCGCTGGGGCGAGCGATGCAAAGCCTGGCGGCGGCTCGGGAGGAAAGAAGGAGCGAGGGGGTCGAGAGAGCTGCGGGCTAGGGTTAGAGAGAAGGGATGGGCCTTGAGGGGGAATTGGGCCGGACTGCTTGGAGCTATAAGGCCCAAGTGGGCTGGAATCTCTCTCTCCCTCTCTTCTAAAATAAAACAACATAGAGAAGAAAAGAGAGAGGAAAACAGAAAGGGGCATTTAGGGAAGGAATTCGCACAAGAGGTTAAACTCCTTGGACTTGCAAAAATGGGTATGTTCACAGAAAAAATAGAAGTGGCAAGATTGCAGGAATTAAATTCAAACTCGTTGAATATAATTCAAATGAGTGTGAGAAACAAATGGGTGTTTGGTAGGTCCAAATAATGTTGAGGATTTTTGGTGGAGCTCCGGAAAGTGATGAAATAAATATGGGCAAGTTGGAGGGCAGGAATTGAGATAACAAAGGCATGGAATATTTTGCAAGTGTGTTATGGTTAATTCCACATAAATGGAATATTTAATATAGCTCCCTACTACTATTGGGAGGCTTTCATATGTTATAAAGAGAAGTCACCTTCCCTCGATTTAAATGGACCGAAGGTCCACATAATTTATTTAGGTTGAGATGCAAAATAAATATGACATGATGGCATGATGACATGATGCAATGCAAAAATAAATAACACAAGCACAAAGAAACACACGGGAGAACCCGGAACATCTGGAATCTTCTGGGACGTCGGTCTTCGGGCGTCACACATCGACACCAAGAGCGGGGGGACGAAGAGAACCATTTTCCTACTCACTATAGTGAGGCGGGCCAAATGCCGAGGTTCTCATCCACCGGTGGTTGCCGACACAACAACGGTAAGGACATGGTTGCTCTATTAGCGATGTATATCATGATCTTGCATAACTCATGCCATGTTCATCATAGGCCAAGGTCGCATCATCTTGGGGTAGTGCCAAGGATGTCACCATCTTCTGGGTCTTCATGTCTTCATTCCTAGAGGATGTATCTTCTTTTGGCATCGTCTTGTTGTGGTATCGCCAATCTTGTGTTCAGAAGAGGTGGGTGAGTGTTTGGCAAGGTATCATCCTTCTAGATTATCCACGAGGATTACAGGAAATCCAGTGGTCAGGGGCATAAGGGTTCTAGCGACCAAAAGTTTTGAAGGGGAAGAGATCAAGTATAGCCTAGTTTTCGAAAAACTGAGAAGGGAACATAAGTATAGATAGTTTTGAAAACTAGTAATAGTTTTGGAAATAGTTTTACCTTAACTAACGACCATGCTAACTAAGGCTTCCTACAGTCAGGATGGCTCTGATACCAGCTGTGTGGGGACCCCGACTCATAAGTCGTGATCACCGGATGCACGTGTACAGTGATCCCAGAGATCAATGCTCACTGAACACACATAAGCTGAATAACAAGAGTCTTACATCCATACATACCGTATTACACAATTTGTGACCATTGTGGTCAAGTCTTGAATATATCATTGCAGTGGAAATCTTCAATAACAACTTGGACCCATGCCATCTGCCTTAACCCTACATGCATTCTGACTGGGAAGCATCCTAGCTCGCATGATCGTCACCAAGAAATCTTCATCAAATCTTGTTCTTTCATGCCTGTCCAATAAAATAACCAGTGGCACACTTTGAATGTACTCGCAAGCAACCCAACAGTGATAACCGATTAATTATGCAAGGCTCTACTGTTAAATTGGCAGTTTTGTGGAAAGCTAGTTTTTCTCATGCAAGTATGATCAACATTTATCAAGGATATGAATGTGTTTGCAACAAGTATCAGGAGGTTACAGACATCAATATCGAGAAAGATTTATAAACAACTCATGCTCGAGCTCATCATGACTTTCTCAAGAATCACATCACCAATATCGCCGAACCGTGTTGTTTTCCTCAGACACACACACACCAGGTTTCGCAAACATTGGACGTAGCCCATGAGCGGTTACCCAACTGTCCTTGACCGTGGACACGGCTATTCGAATAGTTTTACACTCTGCAGAGGTTGCACACTTTACCCACAAGATCCGGGGAACTTCCGTGTCATCCACGACCCGCGGTACTTCAAGTACCCGGGGTAAGCACCTGATCACTATCGTTCCCTAGACGACTCTAAGATGGAGTCCACTCGATTGGTAGCAACCCTCGTACCCAACATTTCACATCTCAAGATTTTTGGAGCCTCGCTCCCATATTCATCACATACCACAAGCACGGGGTACCAACGGTGTGTCCGGTGCCCTGTAAAGACAGTCATGGCCGCCTATCCAAGCACGACCCCGTCTCGAGAGTGACCTCATGTCACCCCCGTCACTAGTAATGCGGGCATCATGCTAGTATTGGCCTAGGTAATCAATAATGCCCTTTCCCATATAAGGGTAGAGTGGTTGCGCATGTAAGGTTGGAATAACGGTCGCAACTTAAACCAATCCGTTTTCAAAACAACACAGACACTTGCCTCGGTACACCACTTCATCATCAAATGGTTACCCAACTCATCATCTCCCTCGGGCATAAGTGGCACCCGACGGGGTTTTCGAAAAGTCTTTGGAAAGTACTCTGCCTCCATTACCATGCATATTCCCGTCCCATTTGCGTAGCCACTACTAGAGAAACCTATCTACTCCCACCCACATAACCCTCATAGGAAGGTAGGGTCTTGCTTGATGCAATTTTCAATAGTAAAGTAACGAAGGTACCAACCAAAGTGGTCACCACCTCAACATGATTCCGATGCATTGATAATAAGGTGCTATGAGACATGCATAAAAAGGTTTCTCGAACATGGTCAAAGGGCTGCTTGCCTTGTCCTTCAGAGTCTTCAAACCTTCTGGTCCATCTCCAAGTACTCTGTTTATTTTGTCAACTAACGACAGAAATAATCATAGTAAGCAACACAACAAGGCAAAAATAAAAGTACTCTAAAAATAGGAATTGGACTTTTCTAGGATACCTCTGGTCATATGAAAATTGACCAAGGTGGTTTCATTGGGATAAGATCAATGGATATCTCTGAACATTTCAATATGTTGGAATCAAGGGGTTTATGGATTTGCAAGAAGTGTACATAAATATATTTTTGAAATATGAGCAAAGGCACCCATTTAACAAATCATGATTTTAGAAGCATCTAGGAGTTGGTTTCACTGGATTTGGAGTGCAAATGAATTTCCTATGAATTTGCAAAGTTTACAAATATGAAGAAATGGCTCAATATATTATGTGGTACAGAGAGTATTAGGAAAAATGTTCATAAACTAAGTTATGAACTTAGAAGCATCTAGGAATTTGAATCATGGCATTTGGATCAAATTTTAGCTCTCTGTGATTTTCTAACGTTCATCACAGTAATGGAAAATGGGGTTTTATTGGATTTTTGTGAAGAGAGGTGTTCTGGAAAAATGTGCATGCTGCACCAACAGGTAGAGAATGATTTATGGAGTCACCAGAAATTTGAATCATTCAATTTGGAGTTAATATGAATATTTGGGAGATTTTACAAATTTCAGGAAAAAGAAAAAGAAAGAAACAGACAAGGGCTTTACCCTTAAGAGGCGCACATGGCGAGGTTTAGCAGCAGGGCGCCACTAGGCCGGCCCAGCGGCTCGGCCGCATGCGCGCAGGGGCCACGTCGGAGGCGGCTTCATGAAAATACGCCTTCGTGCGGGACAGGAGGTAACGGCGGATGCCGTCTCCACTTAAACGGGCGGGCCCGCCCACTGGGTCACTGACGCACGGGCCCCAGCGGCAGGTTGCCTTCAACCTCCCGTGCGGCGCGACGGGAAACAGAGGAGGCGACGCCGAGCGGCGCCGACGCTCTCCCGGCGACACCGGCCACCTCCGTCGACGCCCAACACACTAGCGTGCTCAGGAGAGCGTGCCGCATCCGTAGAGGTGCTCCACGATTGCTAGGGTGGTCGAATGGAAGCAGCGCATCGCTCGCGGCGAACGGCGCCGATGGTGAGGGTGGGACACGACGCTGCAGCCGCGGAGAGGAACAAATGGAGCTCGGGAGATGTCCTTGGGGAGGTTGGTGATGCTCTGGTGGAATCTAAAGGGGAGGGGAGAGGCCATAGAGCGCGAATATTGGAGGAGGCCGACGACATGGCTCTGGCCATGGAGGTGGGCGGAGGGCACGAGAGGGAGAGGTAGGTTGGTCTAGGGGATGCACGGGAGGGGGAGAGAGCAAACGGAGAACATAGAGGGCTCGGGGTGGCCTTATATGGCGAGGCTACGGAGCACCGTGGACGGCGACCACGGCCACGGCCTAGGCAACGCCAGGGGCCGAATTGGCACACTGGGCCATGTCCGGGGTGCTCGTGGACGTGGTCTACGACCAGGGAGAGAATAGAGGGAGCGGGGAAGGTTTAGAGGCGTCGCGCATGTGAGGTTGCCCATTGGAGCGCTCGGGCGGCCGGTGCGCGTGCGAGAGGAGGCAGGAGGAGGCAGAAGGAGGAAGGGTTCGACAGCGTTGCGTGACACGGACGTCGAGGCGGCCTCG
This sequence comes from Secale cereale, assembly GCA_902687465.1. NCBI lineage: Eukaryota > Viridiplantae > Streptophyta > Magnoliopsida > Poales > Poaceae > Secale > Secale cereale. The sequence continues at coordinate 359,179,434 of LR738709.1, forward strand.
GGGGACACAAGGGGAAGGCCCGAGGTGGCCAGGCGCTGCGGATTGGGGGTGGCTACAGTGCACCAGAGCACTGTAGCACGCTCCAGAGCGCGACCATTGCATGCCAGGGCATCTTTTTGGCGCCCAGGGCGTGGCCACTAGTGTCTAGGGGGCCAGATGAGGAGTAAACAAAGGGGTAGTGGCCTTGGATGCTCTGGAGGGATTCTAGAAGGAGAGAGTGCTGAGAGAGAAGGGTGAAAGTGGCTGTCTAGAGATGTAAAATGGGGTTTTACCCCCCCCCCCCTCAATCATCGAGCTGTGGTGCAGCCATTGCTGCTGGAGGTAGAAGGGGTCTTGGGAGGTGTTGTGGTACGTACTAGAGGCAAGGGGAAATAGTGGAAGGGGTCAAATCAAGGGTTTTGGTAAAATAGCAGAAGGTGTTTGATGATGTTTTGGGCAAGCAAATGGGCTTCATTTGGCATGAGACTCCACATGATGAAATGGCACATATATTTAGGCCCTTTCACCAAATTAGAGCTCACTAGTCGTCAACCCGTGCATTCGCACGGATTGGTACATTACAATTAAGATGTTATTAGTTCACTATGGTTTTTTAGTTAATTCATCCTTTTATCAAAGTGGCAAATATGATTTTTTGTATTGGAGGCATGACATGGTTTTTCATGTATCCATTCTAGTACTCCCTCCGTCCCACAATATAAGAACGTTTTTGGCACTAGCGTAGTGCCAAAAACGTTCTTATATTGTGGGACGGAGGGAGTAGAATTTTGTGCAATTGAAAAGTTGGTTCCCCAAATTATTCCACAATGGGACATATTGCATATAACACTTACATCTAGTGTAAGACTTTAAACATGGATGAAATCTAGGATGCGGAGAATACTAAACTTGTGCATTCCAAAAACAATATCTTTATTGTGGGGAGATTGCTTTTTCTGCTTGGGTTTAAATTAATGGCTTATATCCTTAGTCATCTTCCCTTTATATTCAGTTTTTGTATGCATCCATTTGGTCAGCTTTTTAGGTACGTTTCTTGTTGTGATGGATAATGGCGAATCATCAGCGTGGCCTACACAGGCTAGTTCGGTTTAATTTTGTAATGCGTTGAAGTGAGTAAAATAATGGGTAAACTTTAATTTTAGTTTTCGATTTCTCGTAAATGATAGTTATATTTCAGCTGAATATATATTGGATATGCAACAATTAACTTTTGTTATTATTCACATTTGTTCTTTGTAGGGTGTCACAATGTCACAATTAAAACTTTGTAGATTTTGTTAGATTGAAGCATTTCAACCCGTGCATCTCCACGGGCTAGTTATAATAATCATGAGATTACACATTTAGGTAACATTTATTTATTGCAAAATCTTTTACAAATTGGATAAGAGTTTTACGAATATGCAGAAGAGATATTACTTTTTCGAACATGTAATAACGGGCACTATATTCTCCCAAAAAATGGTACTATAATTAGTAGGACCAAAAGTTACATATAATTTTTATTAAGTTCCATCGTTCTCTAGAGATTTATCGACACCATCATCTCACTAACATTGATATGAATGTAACTACTGGTATGGATCACTGTATTTATGTGTGTTGACACAAATATGAGTGGACAAACCACATACATCTTGTTTAGTACATGTAGTCCTAAATCTTAGGTTTTGAAGTACAAATGATATGCTTACGTGGTAGAATTGCATCGTTCCTTAAAACAATGTTGTTCCAGCTACATTCTTACATTTGAATATTATCAAAAAGGTATGTTATTGATTTGTAGTATTATGAAATATATGCATAACATCTTACTACCATAATATGGAGTGAATCTAAAAAATGACTAAGTGTTGCGCAAGGATCAGTCTGACTATCAAATGACAAAATAAAAATAGGATGCTAAGCTTGGAGAGAATAATTATGTACTGTAAACCTACAAATAAGAAGCATGCATGCACCACATTTTGAAATTTTCAATTATATACTCCCTCCATCCTGAATTAGTTGTCTCAGATTTGTCTAGATACGGATGTATCTAAAAACGTGTCTAGATACATCTGTATCTAGACAAATCTATGTTAAGTAATTTACGACGGAGGTTGTAGTTCCTATGCATGTTGGAAGTAAGCTTTGCCCTTGTGACATGGATAATCACGTACAATGGAAAGAGAAGAAACAATTTCATGTGTGGCAGAATCATGGAGAAAGCACTACATGTGAAGTATAAAATCTTTCTGATGGAACGGCCCCCTTCAGATTTGATCTGGTGATCTTAGTATGACAGGAAAAGAAGGGCATACTCATAAAAGTGAAGATAGTACAACACCAGTACTGAACATATACACTCAAAAAATGCAAAAAAAAAAGTCTCCGAAATAGCTCGAGCGTGCTCTGCTCACATCGCAACACAATAACGTATTGATTTTGCAATCGAGAGGGTCTGCAAAATTAAATTAAACTATGGATTCTAATGGAACCTGCCAATCGAAGCTAGCATATATCCAACTATTCCATTAGTCTTGTATCCCTAACAGTTTTGGAAAGATGATACTTAGCATGTCGAACAATTAGAACAAATGATATAGAAGATATTTAAATTGAGACATGGTGCTAGGAGATGTTGGCTCAGAGGAACATCGCTTACCTAGACCTTTAGTTATATCGTCTGTTCGAGCATTACACTAAGATCCTTTGCATTCCTTTATTCAGAACCTTTGTTTTGACACTTTGAGGCCCATAGGCCCCTGAAATATGCAAATATATCTATTTTTAATACGGCATAGTAGGAGCCTATCGTTCCATAACAAAGAGCATACTCCATAACATGTAATGTGTAGTTGATTTCCGATATTTCCTTTAGCCTACAACAAATACATAAACATGATGTTTATATATTATTACTCAGACTGAAAACACATGCTATATTTAAAAGCAAAGGTGAAGTTTATGCCTGACAGCCACTGTTTTCTTTCTAATTAGTTAGCCAATAATATAATAGTAGCACATATTAAAGAAATTATTTTCCACACTGAAAGGACAATAAGGAGTAGAATTACGTATTGAGAGTTGACCAATTAAAGTGTATGTTTCTATAGTTAGATGCGTTTTTTATATAAAAATAGGTTCATTCACTTGGCTACCGACCGACAGAAATTCAAACTCATAAGTGCCACCTGTACATCTAAAAATATTAGATACACTGTATACAATACGAATGAAATACCAAGTGTGTCTTACATAAATGATAAGTTTTTTTGATAGCATCCTACAATTGTACACAACGCAAACAACAATAAAAGTTCCGATGATTCAGTTATATAAAGATAAAAAGAAAAAGAAAAAAAAACACAAAGTATTCAAGATGCTCGAGCAACTACTGCACACATATACCATGCTTGAATTTTTTCATATTTTATGAATAATAAATTGTACCCAGAATCCCACATAACCTAGAGGAAGTCTACAAAATGACAGAAAACATCAATAATCCTTTCGTAATGTAAATCTGTTTATTCTTACTCACCCTACTTACCATTTTACCATGTTATCCTACAACCGTAATGTACGAAATTTAAATATTATGTCTGGCATCTACTATCAGTGCAATCCCTCCATGGTTAACTGCATTAATGACATCTGATGACATTGTTTTCAAAACTCAGTTTCATGCAATAAAAAAATTCAACAATTTCGGAATTCAATATGGGATAAAAGATCATGATACTTCCCTGTTGTTCATGTATGTAGTTTTGTATCTATGCAACATCAATTGCGTATTGTATCCCTAGAACAAAAGATTTAAATGGGTGGCTTACCCAACGTGGTGTAGATAATGAAAACTTTGGCAATGATCTCTGGCCTGAAGCTGGGTACAACATATATATAACCACCTTCATGGAAATAGACCATGTCTTGCTCGCGGTGCGCTTCTCATACGCCAAAGGAGCAAATTAGGATAATGTTGATATGCTGGCTTATCTCAGTACTCGCCAAAAAAAACTTGCTGTTTGTTGGGTTCTCGTCATACAACTTTTCTCCATCCACGTCAAGTTCCAAATAGGTCAAGCATGATCATGGCCTTATGTTGGAAAAGCTATCATACTGGTTAATAGCCAGAGAGGTAAATTATATGAATTGTGTTAGCAACTTAGCATCAAACCTTCAACATGAGAAGAAATAATCTGAGCTGGTACAATGATTGAATAACAGATCAAATTCTTTAGGATTAGGCACATGCGTGTGGAAATAACAAATTCCAGACGCTCCATGGTCAATAGCGCCGCACAAATTGCCAATTACGAAAATTAGGAAAAGAGGTGGGTAAAAAAGAGAACATATTGTGGTATATTTCGACAGAATAACGAAAATCTAATTAGGATGTTCCGCGAATGAACCTGGAGCTTGACGTTGCTCTTGTGCACAGCAATCTCCAAGCTCGATCGTTACTGTATGCAGCCGCATCTTCATCGCTGCTGAAACTTCCAAATTCATCGGCCAGGATGTGATGTTGATGGATCAATCTTAGATATGCGTGCAAAAATATTTTGGTCGGAGCGATGAGTTGATAGCGTATGAAATACACAATATACATGAAGCGGAAAAGCAAAGAAACAAAGATTGGGCATGAATATCGAGAAACGAAGATGTTATAGGAAGAACATGCGCATATGGCAAGGAGGAAGATTGGGGAGAGCCTCAGATGACCGATCGATTGGGCAGGACTGCCGGAGCTTTGGTGAGAAGGAAGATTGGCGAGACCTCGTTGGGGAGTCTGGGTGTTTAAAGTTTCTTTGCAATCTTTAGATGAGTTCGGCAAGGAGTAGGCTCTCCCGTGGGTCAATGGGCATGGATTTTTTTTCTTTTACAAAGGGATAGGGCAGGTTCATGGTGTGAGATCCGATTGTTTCCTGCTAGTTTTCCTAGGCATATTACGTTCTTTCTTTTAACAACCTGGCCACTTTTTTTATTGGCATACTACATACGTAGTTAATCTCCACTAATAAAAAATACATATACGTAGTTAAGTAGTTAATCAGCCTAGCTTTTGTTTAGGGAAGTTAATCAACCTTTTGATTTTGCGATTCTGTTATGGGCTGCCGTATGCACGACGCATGTCAAATGATTTAAGCGCGTTTTTATCTCTTGTGGCCCTCTGAGTAATAATTTTGTCAATTATCGCATGAGTTAATCTACACCATAATAATTTGGTCCCACCAGATTAACGGTTAGTATTTTCTAATTAACGTGGGAATTTCTTGAGAGTCGGTAATTAGTATAAGTATAGATTTGGGAAAAGTTGCCAATGCAACTTTTGTAAACCCTATAAATCAGCAGAAATGGAGTTTCCAAGATTAAGTTAAGCAAATCATCCCTCCTTGATGCACCACTTGGTGTAGTGTCATCATTTGGGGTTGTGAGCATGTCCACAAAATTTGAGGCCACAAGTAAAAAGTTGGTAATGTAGAGTTGTTCAAATTTGGATCTGGTCAGAAAGGGTTTTGGGGCACTTAGATCAAGTTATCCTTCTCCAAAACTTGTGCCATTTGGCATAGGTGCATATTTACATCATTTGAGCATGTGCACCAAGTTTGAGAGCATTTGGACAAGTTTGGCAATGTAAAGTTGCTCAAACTTCAAAATAGACAGAAATGGTTTTGAGAGGATTTGATGATGTTTTCTTGATCTTCAAGGAATGAGGCTTTGTAAGATCATCTAATATTCCCCTCTTAACATGATAGAATTTCACTGAAATTTTTAGAGAATATTTCCTTTGTAAATATTTCAAAAGCTTGAAATATCTAGAAAGGGTTTCTGAGGGATTTGCCCAATATTTTGAACATGACCATGTCTTGAAACTCTTATATATGGACAATATATGTCCTATGAGTTTCCCTGAATTTTGACAAATATTTTTGAAACAGTTAAATAATTTTTACCTATTAAAGACCATTTCTGGCCTAAAGAAAAAGCCTTTAAATAAAATATAAAAACAACTTTTAAAATTATAATTTTGTGGTTTATTGGAGTTGTATACCTAATAGTATTCAAATATACTTTTTGAAAGATTTTTCACACCCTAAATAAGGTACTTGCAGTACAAACCTCAATTCAGGGGTTTTTGAAAAAATAATTTTAGAAAATACTATTTGGCCAAATTATTTTTGTAAGAAAATACTGTACTGTAATATACACATGACATGATCATTGGGAAAAGGTTTTGGATCAAGGAGATGAAGTACAAGAGTTGGATTATTTATTTGATTTTTAGAGCACTTGCAAACAACAAACAAAAAACCAATCAAGCAAGGTCAGAAACACTCAAAAGTTTTTGTCAAACCACATTTTAGCATTATTATTAGCTTAAGTGTTGTGGCATGGAAATCAGGATGTGACAGACCTACCCCCTTGCAAGAATCTTGTCCCCGAGATTCCCAGACTAGGCGTGGAAAGGAATATGAAAACTTGGATATGGGGTAGTCTTCACTTCTTCTTGTTGGTTCTGCTTCCGAGTGGTGCTCCATGGAATCCTTGAAGTACTTGGTGGTGTGGCTTCTCGCTTGTTGCCCCCTTTGACGCAGGTTGCTGAGGGGTCTCTTGCATAGGTTAGGTTGAGCTAGACGTCAAGGCTCGGTGATCGATGTCCTTCTAGGGACCGGGCTAGTTAGGAAGTTAAAAATATTTCCAGAGTTGTGACTCGTGGAAAATTTGGTGCACGGTGGGTAACTCAGGTGGTAAATCTAGCTGGGGTCTTGAAGTGGAATATTATTAGTCTTGTAGTGGTCTTGAAGAAGGTCGATAAATCTTGGTGTGAGCGTCCCTTCGACATGGAAATGCTTGGTTCCTTCGAGAGGAGTGGTTTGCAGATACACCTGGTCTTCAACGCGGAAGTTTACTTCTTGATGACGGTGGTCGGTGTAGTTCTTCCTTCTTGACATGTCGGTCTTCAAATGTCTTCTAACCAGCTGCACAGCTCTTCCTCCGTCTTCGGGTAGTCAAGTATGTTGCCAAATAAAGATGACAACTAACTTGTCCAAGTATTCCATGAAGTCTATGGGGTATGCAAGGTAGGCTGGGGTATTGGTGGTGGTCTCTGTTGAGTATTGGCAAAGGTCTTCTTGACTTAGAGCCCAGGCCCGTGGTCAGGATCTGACCATGTTGTGGCTTGATGGGGCTTAAGGGTTTCAAGGATTCTAGTGTGTGAGTGAACATTTATTATCTTATCCTTAAGCACGGTTTCTGAGATGCCAATAGTTCTTCCTAGTCCTACAATCCTTATACCACCGAAAGCATCATCTCGCATAGGTCAACTACAATCACCACTCAAGCCATACATATCCTCATGACTCCCAAAAGGAGGTCTAACAAAATTATACACGTCTACGATCCGCGAAAATCATCTGTATGGCTACCCCTAAGAATCCATGGGTAGGACATACAAGCTTCTAAGCTTGAATTAAACACCACAATCCAAGCGCTCAACCTATTCTTGCAAGGTTCAAGATAATGCATCTCCATATGAAGGAAACACGTCATATGCCAGTCCAAGATCTTCGCTGCTTCCTATGAATCAACTCCAATAGGCCATTAACTTCCATAAATCACCACATAATCCAACAATTCTACAAATCCGATGTCTACGGTGTTCCACAAGATCTCAAGTCCCTATAATACCCAAATACTTGGAAGGGCTATGTATTCTATAGTAAGTTCACCAAATTCCCACCATCATGGTCAAGTAAACTCCAAGGTCATGATTATATAGATCCCTAAATCAACTCCTACAAATAATCCAATTTCCTAGTTTATTGTCCACCGAGAAACATGGAATCATGATCGGGATCATCAATCTAAATCCAATTTACTCCGAACCATGTAGACATAATTAGCAACTCAACTAGAATCTCCTACTTAAATCCAAATCTCATGTCCAACGAGAATTCCTACATGCTTCCCCCAAGTCATTATCGTAACACCAACTATCTTCTATTAATATCCCCTGGCTAGGTCAAATCCTTATACCTCCAAGAATTTCAATTTGCGATCACCATTGCCCTGCAAATCCAAGTTACTCCAGGGTGATGAAAGTTATGCTACTCTATTAATCATGATCCCACCAACATGAAAACCACACAATCCATCAAGGCTCAGATTATTCCTCGAAGTCACTGATATAAAGTCACCAAATCATCTGTCCTATATCCTCAAATTGGTCTACCTATGGCATCATCAGTTCTTGTGCTATATTAGGATGAAAATGTGCTCACTCACTGTGTCCACTAGTTCCATTACGATGTAATGCCCCAGATGCAACTCTTTCAAAATATGGCAATATATGAAACTTTGGCTTCATCAATTCCATTCTGGGCTCTTCTTCATTTCGGGCTTTCTTCGTTTTGTCGTGTGCGTGTGTGCATTTCATCCATGTCATGTTGTCATGTGCATTGCATTGCATTTGTGTTGTCACTTGCACCCGGTCCCACTCGTCTCTTCCCGTTGTCCGTTTCGAGTTCCGACGCTCACACACGTGCCCGTGTCATCCCCGAGTCATTCTTTCATGTGTGGCCGTGTAACGTTTTCAGAATGACGTGAGACTTGTCGTGCGATGTTGTTTTTGTACGTGTAGGCCGCCTGTCAAGTTTCGTCGCGTTTGGAGTTTGTTTGGTACTCCAACGGTTAACCTAGTGGGCTAAAAGAATCTCTTCTTTGAGGCCCAATACCCCCTCCACAACAGCCCACTAACCCAGCACAACCCTTCCCATCATCTCGGTCGTCGAATTGTGATCGCGTGGCCGAAAACCGCTCCTCATTTGGAGTCTCCTAGCTCCCTATGCCTATAAAAACGTCCACACCCCCCATCTTCGCGTCCAAACCCTAGCCTTCTTCCTCTGTCCGCCGCCGGACACGTCTGTCCTCCGCCGGACACGTCCGTCCGCGCGCCGAACACGTCCGCCGCTACTCGCGCCCAATCAGAGGCAGACACGTGTCCAACCCGCGCCGCCGGTTTCACTGCGCCACCAGGCCCGCCGCGGCCCGAGGCCGGCCCGCGAGGCCCGCGCGCCTCCCTTCGCCGCTGCCCTCGTCTTCCTCGCCGCCGCCGGGCGCACCGCTCCGCCGCTGCCGGGCCCCCTACACAGCCGCCGCCGGCCCGAGCTCCCCGCCGCCGGTCCCGAACACCACCGCCGCCGCGCCTCCGACGCCCAGCCGCGCCGCCTCCGACGCCCGTCGGCCCCCCGCACCGGAGCCACCGCCGGCCGGCCGGATCCGCTGCGCCCCGGCCGGATCCGTCGATCCGCGGTCGCCGGAGGGCCGCGCCGCCCGATCCCCCGGTCAATCCAGCCGCCGCAACCCTAGCGGGTTCGGTCGGGTCCGACCCGTCACCCGCTCCGTTTCCGACCCGATCCGCGGATTCGGACACTGTCCACGTCAGCCCGGACGTGTCCGACCCCCCCCCCTCTTGAGGTTGATTTTTTCACAAAGTCCCTGTTAACTTGTTGTCTAATGGCATCTTTGCATGGCTGTATCTTTTAGTGTGCCAGTCCAAATTGTGCATATGATATGTCAAAATGATCGTGGTGATTTGCTCTATGTTTTGTTCCATTGTGACATGCTTGTTTGAGTCCATCTAGAGGTCCTAATATCCGTTGCAAGAGTGCTACTTGTTATAAACTGCTGTAACTTGTTATTTTCATGCCATGTTTGAGATGTGATAACTTGGTGCATGTTTATCCAAATGAAGCAAATGATATGTCAAAATGTTCATTATGAAATGCTCTACATGATGGTTGCTGTAGCATTCATGTTAGGGTTCATATTGCCATGTTAATCTCTGTTGCAAAAGTGCATGTGGCTGTTAAGTTTTGTAACATGTTATGAGATGCTGATTTGAAGAGCTTGTTGCTATTGATGTGTTTGTCCCCTTGTCACATGCCAATATGTTTTAGAATCTCCATCATGTGGTCTTTGCTGTGGTGCAAAACATTTTCCATGATATGCCTTGAGGTGACTTAAACATGCTTGCAAACATGCCATGCCAATGATACTGTTTTAACACTTAGTGAAAATTCCACTAAGTCTGGAATCTGTCATAACCTGATGCTATGTTTGCTTGATGCCCTAGTCAAATCCATGCATGTTTTGGGGTGGCCTATGATCATTCCTTGTTGTACATGTTGTTGTCTATCCATCCATGCCCTCACTTGCTCATATGGCTTGCTGTAGCTTATTTATTTCTTGCTCCCAAGTTGCTATAAAATATAACTGTCAGGGTTTTAACAGCATGTTCAATTTGGCGTAGCTTGTTGCTATTGATCCATGCCTCCTATGGAGTTGCTCCAATGGATTTGTTTGCTGTAGGATATGTATACTTCATGTCCATGCTTATTGTCACCATGTTTGAGTGCTGTAGAGTATATATTTCTTGCTCCAAAGTTGCTATTTGGCTGTTATTTTCAGCTTTGCATTGTATCTTGTTTCGAGTCTATGTGTTGAACCGTTGCTCCCTTTTGAGCATGCCCTATATGAAACTTGTGTGATTTTGCATGTAGAATCATAATATCATGTTGTTAACATGTTTGGGGTGTGTTTGCTTGATGTTTGAGTGCATCTTGCACCGTTGCCATGTTTGTCTTGTTTTGCTCATATCTTCTAGACCGTAGCTCCGAATTAAACAAACTTTATATGAAACTTGACTAGAATTTCGTGTAGATCATAATGGTGCATGTTAACTTGCTGTTTAACAACTTTAACTTAAGGTCTGTTCAGATCTGGACCATTTTCAACATATGCATATGAGGACTTACCGGATTCGCTATATGTGGATTCCGGCCTCATTTAAACTTGTTGTCTTGAGTTGTTCTTGTGTGCTTCATCCCTTGACATGTATTGCATCCTACATGCATCATACGTGCATCATGTTGATTGTGCATTGCACCTTGTTTGATTTCGTGCCTCGTTGTGTTCTTGTGTTGAGTAGAGCCGGGAGCCGAGACCGAGAACGAGAATGAGGTTACTACCGAGGTTTTGTACGAGGAGCCATCGTACGATCCCATCAATGACTCCATAGGCAAGATGACCTGACCCAGATATCATTACTATCTTTGCCTATTGCTAGAAGTCTCTCTCTTTAGCTTATTGCCTCGATGCCCACGTTTGTTTGTCAGCTTCCTATTGTAACCATGAATCTGTCTAACCACCCAACCTAGCAAACCTTTGTTTGGCTACTTAAGCTTTGCTCAGCCCCTCTTATAGCATTGCTAGTTGCAGGAGAAGATTTGAAGATTCTTGCTTCATGTTGAAGATATTGTTGGGATATCACACTATATAAACTCTTAAACTAAATCATCTATATATTGGTAATGGGTGGAAGGCTAAGCCTCTTGCTTGGTGATTTGTTCCACTCATGCCGCCCTAGGAACCGTTTAAACCGGTGTTATGTTCCTTGATTATGCATTCCTAACACGGTTGGGGTTATGGGACCCCCTCGATAATCCGCTTAGCACTAAACCTTTTCCAGCAAGGCCCGACTTTGGTACTCCTTTTGCCTAATAACTAAAACTTGCATAGGGACTAGCTATCCCATGATCTTAATTAACAACCCCGAGCCAGTGCTCCATATGAGTGTTGGTCCAAACTAGAGCACTGTGCGGGTCTGCCCCTTGGCAACTTGGGGTATCTGGCACCTGTACGCTTCGCTCATCCGGTCGTGGCCTGAGACTAGATACGCGCGACTACTGTCAGGGAGTCGGCATGCCGGGAGGTCTTGCTGGATTAGTTTTACCTTAGTCGGAATATCTTGAGCACGAGATTCCGAGAATACTCGGGCCTTCCCACCTTGGAGTTGCGACTCCGCAGATCGTGAGCTTGTAATGGGCTAAGTTGGGACACCCCTGCAGGGTTTTGAACTTTCGAAAGCCATGCCCGCGGTTATGTGGCAGATGGGAATTTGTTAATATCCGGTTGGAGAAAACTTGACACCATTTTCAAAACACACTACCAGTGTGAGTAACCGTGACGGTCATTTTCCGAAAGGGGTTCGGGAAGTGAACACGATGGGGTTATGTTTGACGTGCTAGATAGGATCACTTCGTGATCACTTGACGCTCGTGGCACTTCTTTTCTCGCTCTGAACACGTAAGCTAGTGCTAGTGCAGCTGCAACCTTTATCTTTCTTCAGCCTTGTTCCACACCCAAGGCTTAGATAGTTTTGCTACCAGGGAACGGGATTGCTGAGTCCTCTGTGGCTCACAGATTCTACACCACACCAGATGCAGGTACTATGGTGGATTACTCAGGTGACGACACGGAGCTGTACTGGGAGTTTGATGAAGAACGTAGTCGATACTATGTGCACTATCCCGATGATCAGTAGTGGTTTCTACTAGGGGCGATTCGGACCTTGTGGCTTTATGTATTTGGTATCTTTCATTTGGATCTTCGTCCGTAGTCGGACTGTGATGTTATTTGGATGATGATTTGCTTATGTAATGTATTGTGTGATGTGGCGAGTGTAAGCCAACTATCCTTTTGCAATTTCATACCTATTTTTACATGAGTCGTGCAAAGATACCAAACTTGAGATCATTCTCGAATGGGCTTATACCTTTAAGTCGTGCCTCGACACGTAGGAGGTATAATCCCATCCTGGGCATTACCTACGAACCGAGTGTTGTGCAAGGGTATAGTGGCTTAGCTGGTTCCCTTGTAATTCTATGGGTTAAGCACATGGTTAAGGATTCGTTCTGGGGTCTTTGTGAAGTCTCGAAGGGTCTGGGGATGGGTTTCTAATCTTGAGGGGTAAACATAACTTCACGGGGTTGCACTCGGTCGTGGAGGTTGTCGTAGAAGTCTTCATTGTTAGTTGGTTGCCAAGTTGGAATCCTTGGTACTTCTTGTCTTGCTGGCCTTCAGTTGAGGAGATAGAAGAGAGGGAAAAAGTAGCATAGAGAAGGGGAATGCCTAAAGGGGGTTCTATAGTGCAAGTGCAAACAAACAGGTGCAGAAAGAGTGAAACAAAAGAAACAAGGTAAGGAAGGTGATATAGTCGTGTACTTGTTACCTAAGACAAAAGTGCGACTTATATCAAAACACAAACAAATAAAATCAAGCAACACACAATCATGGTTCTATTCGAACCATCATACGGACTCGACTGCGCATAGGGGGTACACGACTCATCCTACCCTAGGGGTTCTCGGACTCAGCAGTCGTGCCTTGTGCCTCGTGCAGTCTTCTGAGTTTTCCTCGGGTGTTGCTACGTCCCTTGTAGTTGTTTGATGAACGATCCAGGTTGAGCTTGAAGAATCTTCAATAACTTCTCGCCTGATGAGGTGATGTGGTGAAGGTGTCTCCTCGTAGCTGGCGTTGACTTGGTCTCCTCTTGTCTTCTTATCCATAGCGATCCCTTTTGTCTTCTAAGGCGTCGACGGTACTGGGAAGGTAATCCTTATGCAATGACAATAACAAGGCATAATAGAGGTCCAACATGTCGGTTACGTTGATGACAACGTCGACACCAAGAGCGGGGGGACGAAGAGAACCATTTTCCTACTCACTATAATGAGGCGGGCCAAATGCCGTGGTTCTCATCCACCGGTGGTTGCCGACACAACAACGGTAAGGACATGGTTGCTCTATTAGCGATGTATATCATGATCTTGCATAACTCATGCCATGTTCATCGTAGGCCAAGGTCGCATCATCTTGGGGCAGTGCCAAGGATGTCACCATCTTCTGCGTTTTCATGTCTTCATTCCTCGAGGATGTATCTTCTGTTGGCATCGTCTTGTTGTGGTATCGCCAATCTTGTGTTCAGAAGAGGTGGGTGAGTGTTTGGCAAGGTATCATCCTTCTAGATTATCCACGAGGATTACATGAAATCCAGTGGTCAAGAGCATAAGGGTTCTAGCGACCAAAAGTTTTGAAGGGGAAGAGATCAAGTATAGCCTAGTTTTTGAAAAACTGAGAAGCGAAGAGAAGTATAGATAGTTTTGAAAACTAGTAATAGTTTTGGAAATAGTTTTACCTTAACTAACGACCATGCTAACTAAGGCTTCCTACAGTCAGGATGGTTCTGATACCAGCTGTGTGGGGACCCCGACTCATAAGTCGTGATCACCGGATGCACGTGTACAGTGATCCCAGAGATCAATGCTCACTGAACACACAAAAGCTGAATAACAAGAGTCTTACATCCATACATACCGTATTACACAATTTGTGAACATTGTGGTCAAGTCTTGAATATATCATTGCAGCAGAAATCTTCAATAACAACTTGGACCCATGCCATCTGCCTTAACCCTACAGGCATTCTGACTGGGAAGCTTCCTAGCTCGCATGATCTTCACCAAGAAATCTTCATCAAATCTTGTTCTTTCATGCCTAGCCAATAAAATAACCAGTGGCAAGCCAATGAGTACTTTGAATGTACTCGCAAGCAACTCAAGAGTGATAACAGATTAATTATGCAAGGCTCTACTGTTAAATTGGCAGTTTTGTGGAAAGCTAGTTTTTCTCATGCAAGTATGATCAACATTTATCAAGGATATGAATGTGTCTGCAACAAGTATCAGGAGGTTACATACATCAATATCGAGAAAGAGTTATAAACAACTCATGCTCGAGCTCATCATGAATTCCTCAAGAATCACATCACCAATATCACCGAACCGTGTTGTTTTCCTCAGACACACACACAAAGACACCAGGTTTCACAAACATTGGACATAGCCCAAGAGCAGTTAACCAACTGTCCTTGACCGTGGACACGACTATTCGAATAGTTTTACACTCTGCAGAGGTTGCACACTTTACCCACAAGATCCGGGAACTTCCGTGTCATCCACGACCCGCGGTACTTCAAGTACCCGGGGTAAGCACCCGATCACTATCTTTCCCTAGACGACACTAACATGGAGTCCACTCGATTGGTAGCAACCCCGCCACCCATCATTCACATCTTAAGATTTTTGGAGCCTCTCTCCCATATTCATCACATACCACAAGCACGGGGTACCAACGGTGTGTCCGGTGCCCTGTAAAGACAGTCATGGCCGCCTATCCAAGCACGACCCCGTCCTGAGAGTGACTGCAGGTCACCCCCGTCAGTAGTAATGTGGCCATCATGCTAGTATCAGCCTAGGCAATCAATAATGCCCTTTCCCATATAATGGTAGAGTGGTTGCAAATGTAAGGTTGGAATAACGGTCGCAACTTAAACCTATCCGTTTTCAAAACAACACACACACTTGCCTCGGTACACCATTTTGTCATCAAATGGTTACCCAACTCATCATCTCCCTCGGGCATAACTGGCACCCGACGGGGTTTTCGAAAAGTCTTTGGAAAGTACTCTGCCTCAGTTACCATGCATATTCCCGTCCCATTTGCGTAGCCACTACTAGAGCAACATATCTAATCCCACCCACATAACCCTCATAGGAAGGTAGGGTCATGCTTGATGCAAGTTTCAATAGTAAAGTAACGAAGGTACCAACCAAAGTGGTCACCACCTCAATATGATTCCGATGCATTGATAATAAGGTGCTATGAGACATGCATAAAGAGGTTTCTTGAACATGGTCAAAGGGCTGCTTGCCTTGTCCTTCAGAGTCTTCAAACCTTCTGGTCCATCTCCAAGTACTCCGTTTATTTCGTCAACTAACGACGGAAATAATCATAGTAAGCAACACAACAAGGCAAAAATAAAAGTACTCTAAAAATAGGAGTTGGACTTTTCTAGGATACCTCTGGTCATATGAAAAATGACCAAGGTGGTTTCATTGGGATAAGATCAATGGATATCTCTGAACATTTCAATATGTTGGAATCAAGGGGTTTATGGATTTGCAAGAAGTGTACAGAAATATATTTTTGAAAAATGAGCAAAGGCACCCATTTAACAAATCATGATTTTAGAAGCATCTAGGAGTTGGTTTCACTGGATTTGGAGTTCAAATGAATTTCCTATGAATTTGCAAAGTTGACAAATATGAAGAAATGGCTCAATATATTATGTGGTACATAGAGTGTTAGGAAAAATGTTCATAAACTAAGTTAGGAACTTAGAAGCATCTAGGAATTTGAATCATGGCATTTGGATCAAATTTGAGCTCTCTGTGATTTTCTAAAGTTCATCACAGAAATGGAAAATGGGGTTTTATTGGATTTGTGTGAAGAGAGGTGTTCTGGAAAAATGTGCATGCTGCACCAACAGGTAGAGAATGATTTATGGAGTCACCAGAAATTTGAATCATTCAATTTGGAGTTAATATGAATATTTGGGAGATTTTACAAATTTCAGGAAAAAGAAAAAGAAAGAAACAGACAAGGGCTTTACCCTTAAGAGGCGCACATGGCGAGGTTTAGCAGCAGGTCGCCACTAGGCCGGCCCAGCGGCTCGGCCGCACGCGCGCAGGGGCCACGTCGGAGGCGGCTTCATGAAAATAAGCCTTCGCGCGGGACAGGCGGTAACGGCGGAAACCGTCTATACTTAAACGGGCGGGCCCGCCCACTAGGTCACTGACGCGCGGGCCCCAGCGGCAGGTCGCCTTCAACCTCCCGCGCGGCGCGACGGGAAACAGAGGAGGCGAGGCCGAGCGGCGCCGACGCTCTTCCCGGCGACACCGGCCACCTCCGTCGACGCCCAGCACACTGGCGTGCTCAGGAGAGCGTGCCGCATCCGTCGAGGTGCGCGACGATCGCTGGGGTGGTCGAACACGAGTAGCGCATCGCCCGCGGCGGACGGCGGCGATGGTGAGGGTGGGACACGATGCTGCAGCCATGGAGAGGAAGAAATGAAGCTCGGGAGATGTCCTTGGGGAGGTTGGTGATGCTCTGGTGGAATCTAAAGGGGAGGGGAGAGGCCACAGAGCGCAAATTTAGGAGGAGGCTGACGACATGGCTCTGGCCATGGAGGTGGGCGGAGGGCACGAGAGGGAGAGGTAGGTTGGTCTAGGGGATGCACGGGAGGGGGAGAGAGCAAACGGAGAACAGACAGGGCTCGGGGTGGCCTTATATGGCGAGGCCATGGAGCACCGTGGACGGTGACCACGGCCACGGCCTAGGCAACGCCAGGGGCCGAATTGGCACACTGGGCCATGTCCGGGGTGCTCGTGGACGTGGTCTATGACCAGGGAGAGAATAGAGGGAGCGGGGAAGGTTCAGAGGCGTCGCGCGTGTGAGGTTGCCCATTGGAGCGCTCGGGCGGCCGGTGCACGTGCGAGAGGAGGCAGGAGGAGGGAGAAGGAGGAAGGGGCTGACACGTTGCGTGACACGGACGTCGACGCAGCCTTGGGGGACACAAGGGGAAGGCCCGAGGTGGCCAGTCGCTGCGGATTGGGGGTGGCTACAGTGTGCCAGAGCACTGTAGCGCGCTCCAGAGCGCGACCATTGCATGCCATGGCATCTTTTTGGCGCCCAAGGCGTGGCCACTAGTGTCTAGGGGGTCAGATGAGGAGTAAACAAAGGGGTAGTGGCCTTGGATGCTCTGGAGGGCTTCTAGAAGGAGAGAGTGCTGAGAGAGAAGGGTGAACGTGGCTGTCCAGAGATGTAAAATGGGGTTTTACCCCCCGTCAATCATTGAGCTGTGGTGCAGCCATTGCTATTGGAGGTAGAAGGGGTCTTGGGGGGGGTGCTGTGGTACGTACTAGATGCAAGGGGAAATAGTGGAAGGGGTCAAATCAAGGGTTTTGGTAAAATAGCAGAAGGTGTTTGATGATGTTTTGGGAAAGCAAATGGGATTCATTTGGCATGAGACTCCACAGGATGAAATGGCACATATATTTAGGCCCTTTCACCAAATTAGAGCTCATTTGGGCAAATTTGCCAATGCAACTTTTGTAAACCCTAGAAATCAGCAGAAATGGAGTTTCCAAGATTAAGTTAAGCAAATCATCCCTCCTTGATGCACCACTTGGTGTAGTGTCATCATTTGGGGTTGTGAGCATGTCCACAAAATTTGAGGCCACAAGTAAAAAGTTGGTAATGTAGAGTTATTGAAATTTGGATCTGGTCAGAAAGGGTCTTGGGGCACTTAGATCAAGTTATCCTTCTCCAAAACATGTGCCATTTGGCATAGGTGCATATTTACATCATTTGAGCACGTGCACCAAGTTTGAGAGCATTTGGACAAGTTTGGCAATGTAAAGTTGCTCAAACTTCAAAATGGACAGAAATGGTTTTGAGGGGATTTGATGATGTTTTCTTGATCTTCAAGGCATGAGGCTTTGCAAGATCATCTAATATGCCCTTCTTGACATGATATAATTTCCCTGGAATTGTTCGAGAATATTTCCTTTGTAAATATTTCAAAAGCTTGAAATATCTAGAAAGGGTTTCTGAGGGATTTGCCCAATATTTTGAACATGACCATGTCTCGAAACTCTTATATATGGACAATATATGTCCTATGAGTTTCCCTGAATTTTGACAAATATTTTTGAAACAGTTAAATAATTTTTACCAATTAAAGACCATTTCTGGCCTAAAGAAAAAGCCTTTAAATAAAATATAAAAATAACTTTTAAAATTATAATTTTGTGGTATGTGGGAGTCCAATACCTAATAGTATTCAAATATACTTTTTGAAAGATTTTCACACCCTAAATAAGGTACTTGCAGTACAAACCTCAATTCAGGGGTTTTTGGAAAAATAATTTTAGAAAATACTATTTGGCCAAATTATTTTTGTAAGAAAATACTGTACTGTTCTATACACATGACATGATCATTGGGAAAAGGTTTTGGATCAAGGAGATGAATTATAAGAGTTGGATGATTTATTTGATTTTTAGAGCACTTGCAAACAACAAACAGAAAACCAATCAAGCATGGTCAAAAACACTCAAAAGTTTTTGTCAAACCACATTTTAGCATTATTATTAGCTTAAGTGTTGTGGCATGGAAATCAGGATGTGACATCGTTACAGTTTCATTGCTACTGCTTTCTTCATGATTTATACATGTTCCTATGACTATGCGATTATGCAACTCCCGAATACCGGAGGAACACTTTGTGTGCTATCAAACGTCACAACGTAACTGGGTGATTATAAAGATGCTCTACAGGTGTCTCCGATGGTGTTTGTTGAGTTGGCATAGATCAAGATTAGGATTGGTCACTCCGATTGTCGGAGTGGTATCTCTGGGCCCGCTCGGTAATGCACATCACTATAAGCCTTGCAAGCAATGTGACTAATGAGTTAGTTGCGGGATGATGCATTACGGAACAAGTAAAGAGACTTGCCGGTAACGAGATTGAACTAGGTATGATGATACTGACGATCGAATCTCCGACAAGTAACATACAGATGACAAAGGGAACAACGTATGTTGTTATGCGGTTTGACCGATAAAGATCTTCGTAGAATATGTACGAGCCAATATGAGCATCCAGGTTCCGCTATTGATTATTGACTGAAGATGTGTCTCGGTCATGTCTACATAGTTCTCGAAGCCGTAGGGTCCACACGCTTAACGTTCGATGACGATTTGTATTATGAGTTATGTGATTTGATGACCGATGTTTGTTTGAAGTCCCGAATGAGATCACGGACATGACGATCAGTCTCGAAATGGTCAAGACATAAAGATCAATATATTGGAAGGCTATATTCGGACATCGGAAAGGTTCCGAGTGATTCAGGTATTTTTTGGAGTACCGGACAATTACGGGAATTCGTATTGGGCCTTAATGGGCCATACAGGAAATGAGAGAAAGGCCTCAAGGGTGGCCGCGCCCCTTCCCCATGGACTAGGGAAAGGGGGCGCCCCCTTCCTTCCTTCTCCTTCTCCCTTCACCTTTTCCTATTCCATATGGGAGGTGGAATCCTACTAGGACTAGGGAGTCCTAGTAGGACTCCACACTTTGGCGAGCCCTATGAGGGCCGGCCTCCTCCTCCCTCCATCCTTTATATACGTGGCCAGGGGGCACCCCATGGACACACAAGTTGATTTTAGCCGTGTGCGGTGCCCCTCCACATAGATACACACCTAAGTCATATCGTTGTAGTGCTTAGGCGAAGCCCTGCACCTGTAGCTTCATCATCACTGTCACCATGCCGTCGTGTTGACGAAACTCTCCCATGACGCTCAACTGGATCAAGAGCTCGTGGGACATCATCGAGCTGAACATGTGCTGAACGCGAAGGTGTCGTACGTTCGATGCTTGGATCGGTTGGATCGCGAAGACGTTCGACTACATCAACCGCGTCACTAGACGCTTCCGCTTTTGGTCTACGAGGGTACGTAGACACACTCTCCCCGCTCGTTGCTATGCTTCTCCTAGATAGATCTTGCATGATCGTAGGTATTTTTTTGAAATACTACGTTCCCAACAGTGGCATCATGAGGCAGGTCTATGTGTAGATGATATGCGCGAGTCGAACACAATGAGTTGTGGGCGATAATAGTCATACTGCTTACCAGCATGTCATACTTTGATTCGGCGGTATTGTGAGATGAAGGGCTCAGACCAACATTACGCATACATTTACATGAGACTGGTTTCACCGTTACGAGTACTCGTTGCTTAAAGGTGACCTGGGGTGTCTGTCTCTCTCACTTTAGTTGAATCGAGTGTGGCTACGCCTGGTCCTTGTGAAGGTTAAAACAACACCATTGACAAAAAATCGTTGTGGTTTTTGTATGCGTAGGTAAGAACGGTTCTTGCTAAGCCCGTAGCAGCCACGTAAAACTTGCAACAACAAAGTAGAGGACATCTAACTTGTTTTTGCAGGGCATGTTGTGATGTGATATGGTCAAGACGTGATGAGTTATATGTTATTGTATGAGATGATCATGTTTTATAAAGTTATCGACAACCGGCAGGAGCCTTATAGTTGTCTCTTTATTGTATGAATTGCGAAGGCCATGTAATTGCTTTACTTTATCACTATGAGTTAGCGATAGTAGTAGTAGCAATAGTTGGCGAGACGACCACAACGCTACGATGAAGATCATGGTGTCAAGCCGGTGACAATGGAGATCATGACGATGCTTTGGAGACGGAGATCAAAAGCACAAGATGATGATGGCCATATCATGTCACATATTTTGATTGCATGTGTTTTTTATCTTATTATGCTTCTTATTTTGCGTAGTACGGAGGTAGCATTATAAGATGACCCCTTACAAAATTTCAAGGTACAAGTGTTCTCCCTGAGTATGCACCGTTGCAAAAGTTCGTCGTGCCGATACACCACGTGATGATCGAGTGTGATAAGCTCTACGTTCAAATACAACGGTGTAAGGCAGTTTTGCACATGTAGAATACTCGGGTTAAACTTGACAAGCCTAGCATGTACAAACATGGCCTCGAAACACTGGAGACTGAAAGGTTGAGCGTGAATCATATAGTAGATATGATCAACATAAGATGTTCACCATTCAAAACTACTCCCATCTCACGTGATGATCAGACATGGTTTAGTTGATTTGGATCACGTGATCATTTAGATGACTAGAGGGATGTCTATCTAAGTGGGATTTTTTTAGTAATATGATTAATTGAACTTTTATTTATCCTGAACTTAGTCCTGATAGTTTTTTGCAAATTATGTTGTAGATCAATAGCCGGCGTTATAGCTCCCCTATGTTTTTTTGATATGTTCCTAGAGAAAACAAAGTTGGAAGATGTTAGTAGCAATGATGCAGAGTAGGTCCGTGATCTGAGGATTATCCTCATTGCTGCATAGAAGTATCATGTCCTTAATGCACCGCTAGGTGACAAACCTATTGCAGGAGGAGATGCAGACGTTATGAACGTTTGACAAGCTCGGTATGATAACTACTTGATAGTTTAGTGTGCCATGCTTTACGGCTTATAACCGGGACTTCAAAAACGCTTTGAACGCCTTGGAGCATTTGAGATGTTCCAAGAGTTGAAAATAGTATTACACACTCATGCCCGTGTCAAGAGGTATATGACCTCTGACAAGTACTTTGCCTAGAAGATGGAGGAGAATAGCTCGGCCAATGAGCATGTCCTAAGAATGTCCGAGTACTACAATCATCTGAATCAAGTGGGAGTTAATCTTCTAGATAAAGTAGTGATTGACAGAGTTCTCTAGTCACTATCACCAAGTTACTAGAACTTCGTGATGAACTATAATATGCATGGGATGACAAAAACGATTCCCAAGCTCTTCGTGATGCTGAAATCAATGAAGGTAGAAATCAAGAAAGAACATCAAGTGTTGATGGTTAACAAGACCACTAGTTTCAAGAAAAGGGCAAATGGATGGAAGGGGAACTTCAAGAAAAATGGCAAGCAAGTTGCTGCTCAAGTGAAGAATCCCAAGTCTGGACCTAAGCCTAAGACTGAGTGCTTCTACTGCAATGGAAATGGTCACCGGAAGTGGAACTACCCTAGATACTTGGCAGATAAGAAGGATGGCAAAGTGAACAAAGGTATATTTGATATACATATTATTTATGTGTACTTTACTAGTGCTTATAGCAACCCCTCGACATCTGATACTGGTTCAGTTGCTAAGAGTAGTAACTAAAAATGGGAGTTGTAGAATGAACATAGACTAGTTAAGGGTGAAGTGACGATGTGTGCTGGAAATAGTTCCAAGATTGATATGATCATCATCACACACTGCCTATACTTTCGGGATTAGTGTTGAACCTAAATAAATGTTATTTGGTGTTTGCGTTGAGCATGAATATGATTTGATCATGTTTATTGCAATACGTTTATTCATTTGAAGTCAGAGAATAATTGTTGTTCTGTTTACATGAATAAAACCTTCGATGGTCATACACCCAATGAAAATAGTTTGTTGGATCTCGATCGTAGTGATACACATATTGATAATATTGAAGCCAAAAGATGCAAAGTTAATAATGATAGTGCAACTTATTTGTGGCACTGCCGTTTAGGTCATATTGGTGTAAAGCGCATGAAGAAACTCCATGCTGATGGGATTTTGGAATCACTTGATTATGAATCACTTGATGCTTGCAAACCATGGGCAAGATGACTAAGACTCCGTTCTCCGAAATAATGGAGCGAGCGACTGACTTATTGGAAATAATACCTATTGATGTATGCGGTCCGATGAGTGTTGATGCTCGCGGCGGGTATCGTTATTTTCTGACCTTCACTGATGATTTGAGCAGATATGGGTATATCTACTTGATGAAGCACAAGTCTGAAACATTTGAAAGGTTCAAAGAATTTTAGAGAGAAGTAGAGAATCATCGTAACAAGAAAATAAAGTTTCTACGATCTGATCGCGGAGGAAAATATTTGAGTTACGAGTTTGGTCTTCATTTGAAACAACGTGGAATAGTTTCAAAGCTCATGCCACCCAGAACACCATAGCGTAATGGTGTGTCCGAACGTCGTAACCGTACTTTATTCGCTATGGTGTGATCTATGATGTCTCTTACCGATTTACCACTATCGTTTTGGGGTTATGCTTTAGAGACAACTTCATTCACGTTAAATAGGGCACCATCTAAATCCGTTGAGATGACGCCTTAACTGTGGTTTCGCAAGAAACCAAAGTTGTCGTTTCTTAAAGTTTGGGGCTGTGATGCTTATGTGAAAAAGCTTCAACCTGATAAGCTCGAACCCAAGTCGGATAAATGTGTCTTCATAAGTTACCCAAAGGAATCTGTTGGGTACACCGTCTATCAAAAATCCGAAGGCAAGATACTCGTTGCTAAGAATGGATCCTTTCTAGAGAAGGAGTTTCTCTCAAAAGAAGTGAGTGGGAGGAAAGTGGAACTTGATGAGATAATTCTACCTTCTCCCGAATTGGAAAGTAGTACATCACAGAAACTAGTTCCAGTGATTCCTACACTAATCAGCGAGGAAGCTAATGATGATGATCATGAAACGTCGGATCAAGTTACTACTGAACCTCGCAGGTCAACCAGAGTACGTTCCGCACCAGAGTGGTACGGTAACCCGATTCTGAAAGTCATGTTACTAGACCATGATGAACCTACGAACTATGAGGAAGCGATGATGAGCCCAGATTCCACAAAATGGCTTGAGGCCATGAAATCTGAGATGGGATCCATGTATGAGAACAAAGTGTGGACTTTGGTTGACTTGCCCGATGATCGGCAAGCCATTGAAAATAAATGGATTTTTAAGAGGAAGACTGACGCCGATGGTAATGTTAGTGTATACAAAGCTCGATTTGTTGCGAAAGGTTTTCGACAAGTTAAAGGAGGTGACTACGATGAGATTTCTCACCCGTAGCGATGCTTAAAGTCTGTCTGAATCATGTTAGAAATTGCCGCATTTTATGAAATCTGGAAAATGGATGTCAAAACTGTATTCCTTATGAATTCCTTAGAAGAGTTGTATATGATGCAACCAGAAGGTTTTGTCGATCCTAAAGGTGCTAACAAAGTGTGCAAAGCTCCAGCGATCCATCTATGGACTGGTCAAGCATCTCGGAGTTGGAATATACGTTTTGATGAGTTGATCAAAATATATAGTTTTATACACACTTGCGGTGAAGCCTGTATTTACAAGAAAGTTAGTGGGAGCACTACAACATTTCTGATAAGTATATGTGAATGACATATTGTTGATCAGAAATAATGTAGAATTTTCTGGAAATCATAAAGGAGTGTTTGAAAGGAGTTATTCAAAGAAAGACCTCGGTAAAGCTGCTTACATATTAAGCATCAAGATCTATAGAGATAGATCAAGACGCTTGATAAATTCAATGAGTACATACCTTGACAAGTTTTTGAAGTAGTTCAAAATGGAACAGTCAAAGAAGGAGTTCTTGCCTGTGTTGCAAGGTGTGAAGTTGAGTAAAGAATCAAAACCCGACCATGGCAGAAAATAGAAAGAGAATGAAATGGCATTCCCTATGCCTCAGTCATAGGTTATATAAAGTATGCTATGATGTGTACCAGACCTATTGTGTACCTCGCCATGAGTTTGGCAAGAGGGTAAAATAGTGATCCAGGAGTGGACCACTGGACAGCGGTCAAAATTATCCTTAGTGGAATAAGTCAATGTTTCTCGATTATGGAGGTGACAAAGAGTTCGTCATAAAGAGTTACGTCTATGCAAGCTTTGACACCGATCTAGATGACTCTAAGTCTCGATCTAGATACATATTGAAAGTGGGAGCAATTAGCTAGAGTAGCTCCGTGCAGAGTATTGTAGACATAGAAATTTGCAAAATACATACGGATCTGAATGTGGCAGACCCATTGACTAAACCTCTCTCACAAGCAAAACATGATCACACCTTAGTAATCTTTGGGTGTTAATCACATGGTGATGTGAACTAGATTATTGACTCTAGTAAACCTTTGGGTATTGGTCACATGGCGATGTGAACTATAAAGTGTTAAATCACACGAGGATGTGAACTATTGGTGTTAAATCACATGGCCATGTGAACTAGATTATTGACTCTAGTGCAAGTGGGAGACTGAAGGAAATATGCCCTAGATGCAATAATGAAGTTGTTATTAATATTTCCTTATATCATGATAAATGTTTATTATTCATGCTAGAATTGTATTAACCAGAAACTTAGTACATGTGTGAATGCATAGACAAAACAAAGTGTCCCTAGTATGCCTCTACTTGACTAGCTCGTTTATCAAAGATGGTTATGTTTCCTAACCATGGACATGTGTTGTGATTTGATGAACGGGATCACATCATAAGGAGAATGATGTGATGGACAAGACCCATTCATTAGCTTAGCATTATGATCGTTATAGTTTCATTGCTACCGCTTTCTTCATGACTTACACATGTTCCTATGACTATGAGATTATGAAACTCCCGAATACCGGAGGAACACTTTGTGTGCTATCTAACGCCACAACGTAACTGGGTGATTATAAAGATGCTCTACAGGTGTCTCTGGTGGTGTTTGTTGAGTTGTCATAGATCGAGATTAGGATTTGTCACTCCGATTGTCGGAGAGGTATCTCTGGGCCCTCTCGGTAATGCACATCACTATAAGCCTTGCAAGCAATGTGACTAATGAGTTAGTTGCGGGATGATGCATTACGGAACGAGTAAAGAGACTTGCCGGTAACGAGATTGAACTAGGTATGATGATACCGACGATCGAATCTCGGGCACGTAACATACCGATGACAAAGGGAACAACGTATGTTGTTATGTGGTTTGACCGATAAACATCTTCGTAGAATATGTAGGAGCCAATATGAGCATCCAGGTTCCGCTATTGGTTATTGAGCGGAGATGTGTCTCGGTCATGTCTACATAGTTCTCAAACCTGTAGGGTCCGCACGCTTAACGTTCGATGACAATTTGTATTATGAGTTATGTAATTTGATGACCAACGTTTGTACGGAGTACCGGATGAGATCGCGGACATGACGAACAGTCTCAAAATGGTCGAGATGTAAAGATCGATATATTGGAAGGCTATATTCGGACATCGGAAAGGTTCCGAGTGATTCAAGTATTTTTCGCGGTACCGAAGAATTACGGGAATTCGTATTGGGCCCTAATGGGCCATACAGGAAATGAGAGAAAGGCCTCAAGGGTGGCCGCGCCCCTTCGCCATGGACTGGTCCGAATTGGACTAGGGAAAGGGGGCGCCCCCTTCCTTCCTTCTCCTTCTCCCTTCCCCTTTTCTTATTCCATATGGGAGGTGGAATCCTACTAGGACTAGGGAGTCCTAGTAGGACTCCACACTTTGGCGTGCCCTATGAGGGCCGGCCTCCTCCTCCCTCCATCCTTTATATACGTGGCCAGGGGGCACCCCATGGAGACACAAGTTGATTTTAGCCGTGTGCGGTGCCCCTCCCCACAGATACACACCTCAGTCATATCGTTGCAGTGCTTAGGCGAAGCCCTGCACCGGTAGCTTCATCATCATAGTCACCATGCCATCGTGCTGACGAAACTCTCCCATGATGCTCAACTGGATCAAGAGCTCATGGGACGTCATCGAGCTGAACATGTGCTGAACGCAGAGGTGCCGTACGTTCGGTGCTTGGATCGGTTGGATCGCGAAGACGTTCGACTACATCAACCGCGTCAGTAGACGCTTCCGCTTTCATTCTATGAGGGTACGTAGACACACTCTCCCCGCTCATTGCTATGCTTCTCCTAGATAGATCTTGCGTGATCGTAGGATTTTTTTTGAAATACTATGTTCCCAACATAATCATGATTAGCCATGTCCCCGGTTACGAACAGTTTGAGCCTCTGGACTTGGATATATCTCGAAACTCTCAACACGAGATCGAAAACTTAATTGTGGGCAACTTTTGATGATATGGGCTATGAGACATCAGTTGGCGGAATCATGTCAGGTATAGGTATTTGCTTTGTAGTAGAGATTTCTTGGATGTTCCATTGATGTAGGGAAAATAAAACCAGCTTTTACACAAAATCATCAGACAGAGAGCCACAAAGCCTTATTGCATATAGTATAGTTTTATCATATGTTTTTCTTATTGTGATCTTGTCGGTACATTCAATGTACTGACCTACACGGCTGCAACGTATAATATTGCAGGATTTCTACGACGAAGTAAGAGATACGCTATAGGGTTACCGTCTACACTCAACTTGCCGATGGCATTGATGGGACTCCACACCTGTTTGATTGTTTCCGCTGAGACTTATGAGGTATATATCAGTTTTATGTTATTTATACATGTAAATGCACTTTGATATATACACTGATGTACTGTGTGTGCCAGCATATTGATCCAGGGATGGCACAGATACATAGAGGCTTGACCGTTTGAGGTCGGGTCACTACAGACACACACCTTGAGGGCTACTAGCTGTACATCTCGGTAGTAAATAAATTGAACCGATCATAAATGAACAAAAAATCAGCCCAAGCCCGAGGTGGTGCACCACCTCGGAAGTGGTCCGACGTGAAGCTCGGATGCAAGTTCCTGGCTCCCTAGAGGACATTTTCGGCATTAAGCTTAGTTGAACTCCTTCAACTTTTTAAATCAAGGTGATCTATGACACCTCGGATGTAGCCCGGCGATGGAGCTTGAATGCAAGAGGACACTGCTACACGGGAAACACTTCAAAACCCTCGGTGTGGCATAAAAAACAAGGCATCTATAAAGGTCGAGAATTTAAAGGGGCTCCACGGATGCCCGACATGTGAACTCTTTCGATACACCTCCGTGCTCCTCGAGATCGGAGATGAGAATATTTGTTGAACCAGTTTTCAAGACCGGCAACCGAAGATGAAGAATAGTTTGGAAGAACCGAGGAGCATCCCCAACTTGAAGACCTGTTCATGGGGCTAGTGACGGTGTCCTGGACTAGGGGTACTTACCACGTCATATCCCGACCAGGTGGATTGGGCTGAGGACCCACATGGTGGTTCAGTATTGGGCTACTTCGGGCAGCCCATGACATATACGAGGAAGATTCCACAAGACTTGATGATCAAGACAAGGACTCCTCTCCACCGACGTATCTTACTAGCACTGGTGCAGCGACATGCTATACAAACAGTTTTTAACCCCTTTCCGTGGCGGTTTTTCGAACCATCGCCAAGTGAGTGACTACGATAGGGGGGTCCTTCCCACACGAACCAGAAACCGTCGAGGATAGGCCCTCCTGGCACACATGCGGGGGCAAAATGATCTCGTGTTCGATCGGGCGAGGCATCAAAACTCAATCATTTCCGTTCGTATGTACATCTTACACGGTGAATCCTAAAAAACATTTTCGTTCGTATGTATATCACACACAATTTTTTATGTGGAAACGTCTGTACAAGGTGGCCTAACGCAAACAGTTCTCTGCCGGAAGCCGTGTGTGAATGGTAGTTGATCGGACACGTCTACTTTGTAGAAACCATGTGGGTTGTTTGAGTTCATCGCCCGTGTTGTTGTCTGAGTAACCGTCTGTAATAGAAAACCCCAATATGCAGGGTAATTAGCCCATTATTGATAATCCATGTAGTAATCAAATTGACATTTCTTATAAAACACACCAGATATTTCATATCCGTATAACGGCAACCAGGATTTCATAACCGAATTACATCAGATAGCTTCAGCACTCAGTTACTCCATTGCACAACAACACCAAGTTTCACATGCAACATGGAAAACCTTTGGAAAGTAGCATCATACATGGTAAATAGAGAGATGAATCTCATCTGGGAAACTGCAGAAGCGGAAGGCAAATATTGAGCCTTTAGTGATGTTGAATGTCCTTGCAACTTTAGGCCAGTGGCTATGGATAATTGCCCGCCCAACCTTCGTCCTCTTCAGGAAGACTTCAATATTGTACCGTGGGTGTTGAATGAATACCTTCCTCGTCTCTTGACCATGCAGGTCGTTTGAGAGGTAATCATCGGTGAACTGCTTTGAAAAGTACTGAAAACAAAGATATGCATAAATCGCTGTTATAAATTTTGAAATGGCGCAAGGGGTAAAAACAAGGTAAAAGAGTTAGTGCCATCCTATAGTTGACCGATGTATTCTTCATTGTGCAAACAATGATCTTGTTGTTATTCGTCGCAAGTTTCTTCATCCTAACAATCTTTCTGAGTTTCTTGACTTGACTGATATTCATGGACATCTCATTTCCCCATATGCAAAATGGGTCGAACAGTGGGTCTACATAAGATTCTGACAGCAGGACCTACATGTGCAAGACCAAATTGTAAGAAACCTAAATATTAGAATGATTCCTGCAATTGCACAATAATGTGCTACTACTAGCGAAAGGACCATGCATGAGCAAACCTCAATGGTAAACCGCAGTGTCTCCCATTGTTTCCCTGCAACACACATAAGGAAGATCTTGATCAGGTTAACTGAGAGTTGCCATACTATCCATAGAATATGTATTGAGTACAACCAAATTCGATTTATTTCTCACATGCATAGAAATACAAAATTGTACCCACATCAAATGAAAATCAAATTACATAATTGAACCAAACAGTTAAATGGACAACAGACCAAATGAACCAAAACTGTTAACTGAGCATGACATTGCAGAATAGAAACATGTACTAGAAGATAAGACAGCTAACAAAACAAAGAATGCTTGAGAACAGTGCTACGAAATGTAGCAATTGGTGGACCAAACTGTTAACTGAACATTAAATTTCAGAGGACCAAACTGTTAACTGAACATCAGATTGCATATTAACATTACAAAGGACAAATCACTAGAAGGCACTGATGGTGGCCTCGAGAAAACACCATGATCTGTATTTTAAAGAAGACAACCGCGTGGCGGTGTCGATGGTGGCCTCGAAGACGATGTGCTCCTCCAAGATCTGGCGGTCGACACGCATGGCAGCCATAGCGACCTCGTGCGCCCGTGCGGCCGCGATTTGCTTCTCCGCTGCTAGTTGCTACTGAGCTCCATGTTATACTGCATGCAAAATGGCTGTGGGTGACGCTTAATTGGAGGACGGGCCAGTCATTTCGGCGGAAGGTGTTGCGCCGTCGGTTGGGGCATGTGGGACGGGGAAGGAGGAGGATGGTGTGGGTGGGGTGTGGATTACCTCACCATATCGACGAGGCCGCGCAACAAGAAGAAGGGTTGGCGGCGAGGAGGTCGCTCAACAAGAAGAAGGGTCGACGGCAAGGAGGCGACGCTGCAAGAAGAAGGGTCGCCGGCAAGGAGGCAGCACTGCAAGAAGAAGAGTCACCGACGAGGAGGTCGCGCTGCAAGAAGAAGGGTCGCCGGTCAGGAAGCTGAGCTGCCAGTAAGCAGTAGTGAAGGTTTGAACTTGGGAAGCAATGAGGAACAGTCGAAATGTGGCTTTTGGTGGGAGGGAGGGGGCGGGGAGATATATATTTCCGTGGTGGCAGAAAAATTTCGCTCGGTGCCGTGAGAAACTGGCGCGTAAGTGTGGTTCAAGCACGGGCGGCGAACTATAGACAACGAAGCTTCGTGCATAAGCCAAACAAGACGTTGCGCCAAGATATTTTATATCGCATCCCACACGATTGTTGCTAGTAAACTGTTTGTGGTATACCTAATTTTTTTATTATGTTTTGAAAGAGAAAATGGTGTTACGGAGGGAAAGGATGGTGTTTGAATTGCTAGAACATTTATGTAGAGTGAACATGCAACTACATGAGTGTCGTGTTTAAATTTGGAATTATTTAGAGTTCGTTTGGCATTTTTATGCATTAATTGAGTTTCTAGGCATTTAATGTGCATAATTCAAATTTGAACTACAAGCACATGCTCCAGTGCACCAAAGTGTGTTGAAAAATCACATGTGTGTATTTGTGTGAATTTATAGGTCCCATGCAAGAATGGGAATGAAATTCAAACATCTGGGCGCCGAGGCTCGGCCAGGAACATTGAGAAACTTGGTTTTAAAATTCCTGTAAATTCAAAACTCGCCTGAAAATGATGAAAGTCGGCATGGTGTCATTTTATGGCACCAACATGTTGTGGTAAAACAATTGGCTGCATTTGGACAAGTTTTGGTATAAACTTCTTACAAACCGGAGTTTCTCTCGAGAAGACTCGTGGTTCCTGAGGAGGGACGTGTCACCTTTGTGTGTGAAACGATATACGCTGCCTCCCCCTTGATTTGTTACAGAGGAAACATAGAATTATATGAGTGTTGTGTTAAAATTTGGAATTATTTCGGGTTCGTTTGGCCTTTTTTATACATTAACTGAATTTCTGGTCATTTGATGTGCATAATTCAAATTTGAACTACAAGCACATGCTCCAGCACACCAAAGTTGGTTGAAAAATCACATGTGTGTCCTCGGGTGAATTTCTAGGTCTCATGCAAGAAATGTGAATGGAATTCAAACATCTGGGCGTCGTGGCTCGGTCGGAAATATTGATAAACTTGGTTTTTTCATTCCTATAAATCCAAAACACGCCTGATAATCATGAAACTTGGCATGGTGTCATGACATGGCACCAACATGTTGTGGTAATTTTTTTGGCCGGTTTGGGACAAGCTTTGGTATAAGCTTCTTGTAAACCGGAGCTTCTCTTAAGAAGGCTCGTGGTTCTGAGAGGGAACATGTCATCTTTGTGTGCGAAACGACATACACCGCCTTCTCCTGTCTTAATTATTTTACACATGCATCTTAGACTAAATAGGAGTTTCGTGCTAAATTTTGGAATTATTTTGAGTTCGTTTGGCCTTTTTATACATTAATTGAATTTTTGGGCATTGAATATGCATAATTCAGATTCGAACTACAAGCACATGCTCCAGTGCACCAAAGTTAGTTGGAAAATCATTTATGTGTACTTGGGCGAATTTCTAGGTCCCATGGAAGAAATGGGAATGGAATTCAAACATCTGGGCGTCGTGGCTCGACCAGAAAAATTGAGAAACTTGGTTTTTTAATTCCTGTAAATCCAGAACACGTCTGAAAATCATGAAAATTGGCATGGTGTCATGACATGGCACTAACATGCTATGGTAATTTTTTTGGCCGAATTGGGACAAGCTTTGCTATAAGCTTCTTGTAAACTAGAGCTTCTCTCAAGAAGGCTCGTGGTTCCGAGAGGGAACGTTTCACCTATGTGTGCGAAACGACATACACTGCCTTCTCCCGCCTTGATTTTTTTACACAGGCAGCGTCAACCAAATAGGAGTTTCATGCTATTTTGGAATTATTCCTGGTTCGTTTGGCCCTTTTTATACATTAATTGATTTTCCAGGCATTTAGTGCATATAATTCAAATTTGAAGTACAAGCGCATGCTCCAGTGTGCAAAAGTTAGTTGGAAAATCATTTATGTGTACTTGGGCGAATTTCTAGGTCCCATGGAAGAAGTGGGAATGGAATTCAAACATCTGGGTGTCTTTTCTCGGCGGGAAACATTGAGAAACTTGGTTTTAAAATTCTCGTAAATCCAAACTCGCCTGCAAATCATGAAACTTGGCATGGTGTCATGACATGGCAGCAACATGTTGTGGTCATTTTTTTGTCCGATTTGCGAAGGCGCACACATTAACAATCAACAAAGTCATTTTGGAACAAGTGCTGTCACGTTACAAATCGTAAACACAAGTATTATTGAAACCGTGGGCGTTCTACTTACCATTTACGTGCCACCACGCGTCCCCTTTTTTCATTGGCTAGGAGGTGCTGTGCGGGGTACTCCCTCCGTTTCAGTTCACAAGTCATGCGCGTATACCTAGGTTGCCAATTTTATCACCGTTATATAAACTATATAACACAAAAAGTATACCGTTTGAAAATACAACACCTAAAGTTTACAATGGTATGTTTTTTTGTAATATATGACTTCTATTAGGTTGGTCAAATTGATGACTTGGGGGTAGGTGTCAGCCTTGTAAACTGAGAGAGAGGAAGTAGCTATTTGAGTACGGGGGCGTGCGATCAGACCCCTACGCGTGCTCATCGGGTGGAGAGCCCTTTGACTTCTATCTACCGCCCACCTCCCTCCCAATGTCTCCATTAATGGCGCCCGAGCTCCTGTTTCAGGGCATGGCTATGTCTGAGTCGATTGAGATTTAAGAGAGAAAAAAGAAAATCTGAAAAGAAAGTTTTGCACGGATCTTGATGTAAGATCCGATGGACCTATATAGCGTCGACAGTGACTTATAGCAAGACTGGTGAATATAAGGACGGTGACAATGGATAATAATTGTATTACATATTTTGGAAGATAATTAAAAAAACCACATGCGGCAACGCCTGAAGTACACAAGGGCAAAATAAGAAGGAACTAGTCTCCGCGGCGAGCGACGATCTGGATTGCCGATCTCTACTTTCTTGATGCGTTGCTGCAGGAAGCGAGAGCTAGTCTCCGTGGCGAGCAGTGATGAGCTCTTTTGTGTCCTCAAGACGCTGCTTGAGAGCATCCACGGATTCCTCCACCAACCTTTGGCACTCGATGCGGAGCATGTCATTCGCGTCCATAAGTTTCTGGACGCCGATCCTCTTCAACAAGGCAGTGGTCTCCTCTTGATGCTCCGCACTTCCGACTATCTTTGCCTTCAGCAGGTCGCGCTCGGCCCGGAGCTTCGCATTGCCCTCCCTTAGTTGTCGGATGACGCTGATAGCCTGTTCAAACGAGGCTTTCATGTCGTCGTGCAACCTCGCCCAACCGGAGATCTGATCCATCTGGCTATGGACGATCGCATTCATGAGCCTGTAAGAGTCCTTGCCTGCCCGCGAGACATTTTCCTAGGCCTCCGCGGCGCAGAAGGACATCTTTGCTGCATTTGCGGCGTGGTGGGACATCTCTGCTGCTTCCGCGGCGCAGGCGGACTAGTCTGCTACATCAACGGTGCTACCGGACCTCCGTGGTGCTTCGGCGGTGCGGCGGGACCTCTGTGATGCTACGGCTACGCAGTGGGACGCCCCGTGCTTTTGCGGCGAGGTGGGACATCTCTCGTGCTTCCTCTTACATGCTCGCCTCTCCCTGGTGGTAACCTCTCGACCCATAACTCACGCTGGCCATGGCAGACGCATGGGAACGATGATGAATGACTTGTTTGTTTCTGTGGATGGGGAGTTGAGGATGAATGTGCAGTCATCTTGGAGTAATAGTATTTATAAGTGAGTACTAATACGCTCCTAAGTGGGAAACCGTTTAGGTTTTGATCACTGTGAACAGGTTTGCAATTAAATATAGTGTGGTAGTAATTTGAAATGTGATGGGATGCATGCTCAAAATTTATTGACGGTTCTATAATTTCTAAGTGCTGCACTATTCCCGGAGGGCCTAACATGGGTATGCTTTCTCGGTCTCGTACGTGGCATTTGCACCATAGGGTGCACCACAATAGGCAATGTCAGCACACGTCTGATGACCCACAACCGTAAGGGATCTATTGCAGCGTTTTCGATAAGTAAGAGTGTCAAACCCAACGAGGAGCAGAAGGTATTGATAAGCGATTCTGAGCAAGAAATTACTGCAAGCACCGAAAGATAACTTTTTAGGGGTTTTCTCGATATAAGCAACGGGAAAGTAAAAGCGAGTAAGGTAAAAGGCACTGAGAGTAACAAGTGGCCCAATCCTTTCTTAGCAAAGGAGAGGCCTAGCAACTGAACTTATAAAGGCTAAAACGTTCCTGAGGACACACGGGAGAGGTAGTCATGTGCTTTCGCCATATCCCATATCGATACTATGTTATGTGTTGATAAGTGTTGAGTGGGTGGATCTTTGCTAGCACACTCTCTAGACTAAGATGAGTGCACTCTTATGATTAAACACCTTGCAAGCATCCGCAAATACAAGATAGAATTTAAGGCAAAAGCCTAACCATAGCAATACGATCGAGGATCCATTATTCCCTTATGCAAAAGCGTGCGAACTGGGGTTCATGTTTCTGTCACTTCGGCAACCCACCATAAGCATTCTTTGTACACAATGTATTCTCCTAGGTCCTTAATAAGGCGAAGTGTTGAGTGTTCGACTCACACAACACCACTAGTAGAATGACAACGCAACTTAAGTATCAAACAACACATATTACTTCAACAGCATATGACTACTAACAACAAGACTTTCCCCATGTCCTCAAGAACTAAGGTAACTACTCACGAGACATAAAAGAGATCATGATCAGTGGAGATAAATGGGTGATGAACAATCTGGACATAATAATATTTCTCCAACAAAACTCAATAGCATTCACCACAAAGTAGTAATCAACACCGATGGAGTAGAGATGATAGGTAGTACGAGTTACAGCACAAGTTGCAATTTTGAGATGAGATTTGGATGAATATGGAGATGGTGCTGGTGTTGGGGATGATGTTGATGATTATCTCGATGATGCCCGTGACGATGGTGATGACGATGGCGACGATCTCCCCTTCCGGGAGGTGATCTCCCCGGCGGAATTTGCCCGTCGGAGATG
Source organism: Secale cereale (assembly GCA_902687465.1). Classification (NCBI taxonomy): domain Eukaryota; kingdom Viridiplantae; phylum Streptophyta; class Magnoliopsida; order Poales; family Poaceae; genus Secale; species Secale cereale. The sequence continues at coordinate 359,215,246 of LR738709.1, forward strand.
GCTTTTTCTTCTTTGTAGGTTTTCCGCCACGGAGCGGCGGCGGAACTCCGTAAAAACTCTTCTTTTCAGGATTTTTAGAGAACGGAGAGTATATAGGCAAAAGGGGGCAGTCGGAGGTGGGCCAGGGGCTCCAGGCGCCCCCCCCGGCGTGGCCAGGGGGGCGCCCCCAGGGCGCCTGGGCACCCTGTGGCCCCCCTCTGGTTGCCCTTTCGCATGTCTTCGTGATTCTTCTGGAAAATATCCTCCGTCAATTTTCAGGTAATTTGGAGGTATTCTTCTTCAGCAACTCAGCGTCCACTTTTTACCGCTGAATCCTGCGTCTGCTGCTTCGGCACCGGAAAGTTGCAAACTGTGTAAAATAGGCCAAAACAACATGAGAACATCATCGTAATGTGAAATATATCAATGAATAAGGATAAATTATGATACTAAATAGTGATGCATTTTGGACGTATCAACACCCCCAAGCTTAGACCTCGCTTGTCCCCAAGCGAATACTGAGCTTGGTAAACCTGTCCACAAGTTTAGAGAGTGAAGTGTCGATAAATAGAATACGGACAAGAAGCATCACAGTTTCTTCACCAACTCAAATATCCTCAACAGCAATCTTCAACTCATAAGGCCCTTATAAAAGAGTGGTAACACTTATATTCGGAAGTAGGGCTAAGGAAACTCATTGAATCATGGCAAACATGTCCTTTGGTCAAAGAACAACTAATAACTTTTACTTTTGCTCTTTCTTTATGTTTTGATGAGATTAATTAAAGCTTTTGAAAGAACATGTTATCAGGCAAGAAGTGAAAGTGTTAACACAAAGGAAGATATTTGCCTTAGCTGGGCTTGACAAACAACTTACTTATCGAATGATAATGTCAACAAGGATATGATATGACAAATCTTAATGCAACTTTATATGAATGAATCCTTGTCAACATCAAATGTCTGCTCTCTTTAAGAAATAGAAGGAAGTAGGAATAACTGACTCAATTTAAAATTAAAAGATAGGCCCTGCTCTAGGGTAGTAGGGAAAACTCATGTGCTATCCTTAAATCAAACAGAATGAAAACAAGTTTTGAAAGGTGCATGATTTGTCAATGAATGCTAATAGATAACTCAATTGCTTCTTGAGCTGGACAAGTTTCGAGGAACGGCTCCCGCACGAGGACGATCACATCCTCTTATTCTCCTTTGTTTATCACTGCCAAAGTTTTCTGATTTCTCATGAACAAAGCATGAAAGAGGGTTTGTTTGTTATATTATTTTCGAGTCGGGCGCACTCTTTGCCAGTTCCTTCTCGTATTATGGGTTTGCACATTAGACATGCAATCCCGAGGTGAAGCTTGTCCAACTCAAAAAGACCATGAATTAACTATTACTTCCTCATGAGCTAAAACAGAGGCACAAAATAAAAGATTTTTGAACATTTAAGGATAACACATAAATTCTGTACTTTAGGAGGTGGCAGTGGAATACCACGAGTAGGAAGGTATGGTGGACTCATATGGAAGGTATTGGTTTAAGGGTATGGATGCACAAGCAGAATTCCGCTTAGTACAGAGTTAGGCTAGCAAAGGTTTTAAGAGAACAGACAATTGATGACGACTAAGATGCAAAACAATATAAAGCATAAACATTGAAATAAGCATAACACATCAAGTTGTCTTCCTTGTCAGCATAACACTTCAAGCATAATAACATAAAGGTTTTGGCTATGTCGATACTTTTAAGAAAATCATGCTTGTTGTTATGACCAAAGCTATGTTTGACAAGATTAAATAAATTTTTCACAGCCATACCTGATATAAGGTCAATACTCCCCATAAGAATCATCATATAAGGTCGATTGCGTGAAGAGAATACCGAGTGCAGCAAAAGGAACCAATAAACTTCTCATTAATATTCCATCATAGACGACTCCACACTCACGGATACAATCTCTCCACCGAAGGAGTGATAGACCTCAATGCACACACCTATTTCATATAATAACCTCCCTAAAGATGATATGACTCTACTTGACTCTAAAAGACAAAAGGTAAAGATAAAGATACCGGGCACTCCCCCAGGCTTGGAACAAGCCAAGGGAATGCCGTTACCCAAGGAGATTTCACTCCTCATCCTTGTTGGCATTGATCACGTAGTCTCCAGCGAAACGCTTCCATGGAAGGGGTTCTCCAGTCGCATATGAGAAGTTTGTCTCCTGAATCCTGCATTCAGCACCCATACCCATGCGCATAAACCTTAGTTCATACTCACAGTTCTGGTTATGTAGATCATAAATTTGCCCTTGGAGCTCCTCAATTCTTTCTTCAGACGCGGTGATGCTTTTCCACATCTCCTTCATCTCCTTCAGGAAGTAGGTCTTTAGCTCGTTGATGATGTCAAAGTTAGCTTCAACACCACGCTCAATCATCTTCTTGTACTCGAAGACTTCTTGCTCCACTTCTTCCAGCCTGGCCTGGATGCTCCCCTCCTTGATAGGTCCCTTCAGATCTTCTTGATGAAGGACACCGTCCTCCATCCGAACAACCTGAGGGTGCTTCTTCACCTCAGCGAGGTAAGGGTTGATGACGTTGACGACGAAATTGTCCTTGGGGGAACTTAGAGAAGCCATGGCACCTAGATTCAGCTGAAAGATTCCCTGGCAGAAACAGATCGAAAAGAAAACACACGAAATAGCAAGATACGTTGCTGGAACAATCCGGGCAAATATATAGCAAAAATTTATGCACAGAAAGGAAAGTAACAGGCTAAAGCGGGGTCGGAGACGGACTCCCGGGTGTCCAGGCGCCCTGGCGGCGCGGCCAGGAGGTAGGGCGCGCCAGGGGGGCACCTGGACCCCCTGGAGCTCGTCTCCGGCTCCACATAGGCTCAGAATTTTACTAATTTTGAAAAAACTCGTAATACGGAACTTTTATGGCGGTTCGCGATGTTTCCTTACCGTACTACATACCTTTTCTTTATTCTGCTTCTGCTGGCGTCTGAAACAGGGCTGCAACATGTTCTTCGTGAGTTGTTGTGTATATTATATTCACATCAACATTGACAGGGTCTCCTTCTATGTAATGTTTAAGTCTTTGCCCATTCACAACTTGAGGTTTGGTGCCTTCAAAATTGTTAATCTTAATCGCACCAGACCGATAAACTTCTTCAATATGAAATGGCCCTTCCCACCTGGAAAGTAGTTTGCCTGGAGAAAACCTGAAACGGGATCTAAACAACAAAACTTTATCACCAACATTAAATTCACGTTTCAGAATCTTCCTATCATGCCACTTTTTTACCTTTTCCTTGAACATTTTAGCGCTCTCGTAAGCTTCACTTCTCCATTCATCTAGAGAAGTCAAGTTCATGAGATGCTTCTCACCAGCTAATTTTGGGTCAGCATTAAGCTCTCTAACAGCCCAGAAAGCTTTGTGCTCTAACTCTAATGGCAAATGGCAAGCCTTGCCATACACCATCTTATAGGGGGACATGCCCATGGGGTTTTTGTAAGCAGTTCTATACGCCCACAAAGCATCTCCTAACTTGTTTGACCAGTCCTTTCTATTTCTGTTTACTGTCTTCTGCAAGATCAACTTAATCTCTCTATTGGTGAGCTCAACTTGCCCACTAGTTTGAGGGTGATATGGTGAAGCAATTCTATGGTTGACATCGTATTTTGCTAAAGCTTTTCTAAAAGCTCCGTGCGTGAAGTGTGATCCTCCATCAGTCATGAGATACCTTGGTACACCAAACCTAGGAAAAATTACATCTTTAAGCATTTTCAAAGATGTCTTGTGATCAGCACTTTTAGTGGGGATTGCTTCAACCCACTTTGTCACATAATCAACAGCTACTAAAATGTGAGTGTACTTGTGCGAAGAAGGAAAAGGACCCATAAAATCAAAACCCCAACAATCAAAAGGTTCAATCACTAGTGAGTAATTCATAGGCATCTCATTCCTTCTACTAATGTTACCAACTCTCTGACATTTATCACAGGCTAAAACATAATTTCTAGCATCCTTAAAGAGAGTAGGCCAATAAAAACCTGACTGAAGAACCTTATGTGCAGTCCTCTCACCGGCGTGATGTCCTCCATAGGGACTATCATGACACCGTTTGAGAATGTCCTTCTGCTCATGTTCCGGTATGCATCTTCTCACGATCCCGTCGGGACCTTCTTTGAAAAGATGTGGGTCATCCCAAAAGTAGTGCCTCAAATCATGAAAGAACTTCTTCCTTTGCTGAAATGTTAAACCTGGAGGCAAATACTTTGCAACAATAAAATTAGCATAATCTGCATACCAAGGATCGGAAAGAGATTGTACTTTTACAGTGGCAAGTTGCTCGTCTGGAAAACTATCGTTGACTGGGATGGGGTCGTGCGGTATATCTTCCATCCTTGAAAGATTGTCCGCTACCGGATTGTCTTCTCCTTTCCTATCAACAATCTGCAAATCAAATTCTTGAAGAAGGAGTACCCATCTGATAAGCCTTGGCTTGGCATTCTTCTTTGTCATAAGGTACTTAATGGCAGCATGATCAATATGAATAATAACTTTGGAATCAACAATATACTGCCTAAACTTATCACAAGCAAATACTAAAGCTAAGAATTCCTTCTCAGTAGTAGCATAATTCTTTTGAGCACTATCAAGGGTTTTGCTAGCATAATGTATAACATTCAATTTCTTATCAACTCTTTGTCCTAAAACAGCTCCAACAGCAAAATCACTAGCATCACACATAATCTCAAAAGGTAAATTCCAGTCAGGTGGTTGTACTATAGGAGCGGTTATTAAAGCTTTCTTAAGAACTTCAAAAGCTTCCTTACAATCCTCATTAAATACAAAAGGAACGTCCTTCTGGAGAAGATTAGTGAGGGGCCTCGAGGTCTTAGAAAAGTCTTTAATAAATCTTCTATAGAAACCAGCATGACCAAGAAAACTGCGAATACCTTTGATGTCCCTTGGATAGGGCATCCTCTCAATAGCTTCGATCTTGGCTTTGTCCACTTCAATTCCCCTTTCGGAAATCTTGTGACCAAGAACAATTCCTTCGTTAACCATGAAGTGGCACTTCTCCCAGTTGAGTACCAAATTTGTCTCCTCGCATCTCTGCAAAACTTTATTAAGATTGTGAAGACAATGGTCAAAGGAGGTTCCATAGACGGAGAAATCGTCCATGAAGACTTCCATAATATCCCCATAGAAACCATGAAAGATAGCAGACATACACCTTTGAAAAGTAGTAGGGGCATTACATAAACCAAAAGGCATACGCCTGTAAGCATAAGTACCAAAGGGACAAGTAAAAGTGGTCTTCTCTTGATCAACAGTGTTAACATGAATTTGAGAGAAGCCAGAATAACCATCCAGATAACAAAAGTGGGTATTTTTGGATAACCTTTCAAGCATCTGGTCGATGAACGGCAACGGGTAGTGATCCTTCCTGGTTGCCTTGTTCAACTTCCTATAATCAATACACATTCTATATCCAATAATAATTCTCTGAGGTATTAGTTCATTTTTATCATTAGGAACCACAATTGTACCTCCTTTCTTAGGAACACAATGTACCGGGCTTACCCACTTACTATCAGCTATAGGGTAGATAATACATGTGGCTAGAAGCTTGAGAATTTCAGTTCTCACAACATCCATCATCTTCGGGTTCAACCGTCGTTGATGATCAACAACTGGTTTAGCATCAGGCTCGAGGTTGATAGTATGTTGACATATAGATGGACTAATCCCCTTAAGGTCATCAAGGGTATAGCCAATTGCGCCTCGGTGTTTACGGAGTACTTCCAATAGTCGCTCTTCTTCATATCCTGAAAGGTTAGAATTGATAATAACATGATATACTTTCTTTTCATCTAAATAAGCATACTTGAGCGTATCGGGAAGAGGTTTAAGATCGAACACCGGGTCTTCTTTCGGTTTTGATAAAATTCCCAAAGGTTCAACCGGGAGGTTGTGCTTCAAGATAGCAGGTTGCCTCAAGAATATTTCATCTAGTTCATTTCTTTCCTGCATATGCAAATCATTCTCGTGGTCCTCCATATATTGCTGCAAAGGATCATTAGGGGGAATAGCAATAGAAGCAATACTTTCAATAATTTTATCATCACTAGGTAAATCAGTACCACGAGGCTGCTTAGAGAACTTAGAAAAATTAAATTCATATGGCTCACCATCGAATTCAACAGAAACTTTACCTTTCTTGCAATCTATTATAGCTCCACAAGTTCTAAGAAAAGGTCTACCAAAAATAATTGGACAAAAATTGTCCCTCTCTGAACCAAGTACTAGAAAGTCGGTAGGGTATTTTACCTTTCCACATAGGACTTCAACGTCCCTCACAATTCCGATAGGAGAGATAGTTGTTCTGTTTGCAAGATGAATAGTAACATCAATTTCTTCAAGTTCACAAGGGGAAATCTCACCGATGATCTCTTCATAAAGTGAATAGGGGATAGCACTTGCACTCGATCCCAAATCGCATAGCCCATAATAATTGTGATCTCCTATTTTAACAGATACCACTGGAGTACCTGAAATTGGGCCTTTATTCTTGGCTGTGACAAGGTTAGTGGAAACAACACAAACTTTATATTGGAATCCAAAACATCGTTAGTAACAAGGTCTTTAATCAATGCAACTTGAGGGTCGACCCTGATCTGGTCCTCAGGCTCGTCAACTCTTCTCTCACTTTTATTTATTATGCCTGTCACAAGAGAGTGCTCCCTTATCCTCGTGGGAAAAGGAGGCTGTTCATATATAACTGCAGGCAAAATAGGGTCAGCAACACGAATATCAACAGGTGGCTCTTTAAAAGGTTCATGATGCTGGTCTCTCTTCTTTTTAAAAGAATCAACGTGAGAGGCAAAATTCTTACAGAAATCAATCATTAGATGGGAATCAAGACCAATCTTAGAGCAAAAAGTATTGAAGTAATCAGTTTTCACATAGCTCTCAATATAATCATGTTCATAATTTATAGCGGGTTCAATACCTTTATCAATTTCCCAATCTTCGGTATTCCTTTGGATCCTTTCAATGAGATCCCACCTTTCTTCAACACTCTTCTTCTGAAATACCCCACTAGAGGAGGCATCCAGCATCTCCTTATCCTGACGAGAAAGCCTGGCATAAAAATTTGTAAGTATAATTTCCTTGGGAAGCTTATGAATAGGGCATTTGAGCATTAGGGACTTCAATCTCCCCCAAGCTTGAGCAATGTTTTCTCCGTCACGAGACCTAAAGTTATAGATATAGTTCCTGTCTCGATGAATTTCATGAAGAGGATAAAACTTAGTATAAAAGAGAGACATAAGCTCCTGCCAGTCAAGCAAGTGTGAATTATCGAGAAGCCTATACCAATCTGAAGCTTTATCTATAAGTGACACAGCAAACAATTTCCTCATGACAAACTCCCTCGATACACCTGCAAGCTTAAATAATGAACATAGTTGTGACAAATATAGCAAGTGTTCACCGGGATGTCTGTCTCTTGCATAATGATTAGCCAAAACATAATCGATAATACCAGCTGGTATTTTATAGGGCACAATTTCACTAGGGGGAGGATCAACCACCACAGGTGTGGGGCGTCTTCCTGCAAGCAACGATCCAATAACAGGGTTGTCCATAAGGACAAAGAGCAGCAATAGCAAAAATAAAAACAGAATTATAAAAACTTCCTTACCAGTTTCACTTTACCAATAGCGCTACGCTCCCCGGCAACGGCGCCAGAAAATGGTACTTGATGACCCACAACCGTAAGGGATCTATTGCAGCGTTTTCGATAAGTAAGAGTGTCGAACCCAACGAGGAGCAGAAGGTATTGATAAGCGATTCTGAGCAAGAAATTACTGCAAGCACTGAAAGATACCTTTTTAGGGGTTTTCTCGATATAAGCAATGGGAAAGTAAAAGCGAGTAAGGTAAAAGGCACTGAGAGTAACAAGTGGCCCAATCCTTTCTTAGCAAAGGAGAGGCCTAGCAACTGAACTTATAAAGGCTAAAACGTTCCTGAGGACACACAGGAGAGGTAGTCATGTGCTTTCGCCATATCCCATATCGATACTATGTTATGTGTTGATAAGTGTTGAGTGGGTGGATCTTTGCTAGCACACTCTCTAGACTAAGATGAGTGCACTCTTATGATTAAACACCTTGCAAGCATCCGCAAATACAAGATAGAATTTAAGGCAAAAGCCTAACCATAGCAATACGATCGAGGATCCATTATTCCCTTATGCAAAAGCGTGCGAACTGGGGTTCAGGTTTCTGTCACTCCGGCAACCCACCATAAGCATTCTTTGTACACAATGTATTCTCCTAGGTCCTTAATAAGGCGAAGTGTTGAGTGTTCGACTCACACAACACCACTAGTAGAAGGACAACGCAACTTAAGTATCAAACAACACATATTACTTCAACAACATATGACTACTAACAACAAGACTTTCCCCATGTCCTCAAGAACTAAGGTAACTACTCACGAGACATAAAAGAGATCATGATCAGTGGAGATAAATGGGTGATAAACAATCTGGACATAATAATATTTCTCCAACAAAACTCAATAGCATTCACCACAAAGTAGTAATCAACACCGATGGAGTAGAGAGGATAGGTAGTACGAGTTACAGCACAAGTTGCAATTGTGAGATGAGATTTGGATGAAGATGGAGATGGTGCTGGTGTTGGGGATGATGTTGATGATGATCTCGATGATGCCCGTGACGATGGTGATGACGATGGCGACGATCTCCCCTTCCGGGAGGTGATCTCCCCGGCGGAATCTGCCCGCCGGAGATGGCTTTTTCTTCTCTGTAGGTTTTCCGCCACGGAGCGGTGGCGGAACTCCGTAAAAACTCTTCTTTTTAGGGTTTTTAGATAACGGAGAGTATATAGGCAAAAGGGGGCAGCCGGAGGTGGGCCAGGGGCTCCAGGCGCCCCCCCGGCGCGGCCAGGGGGGCGCCCCCAGGGCGCCTGGGCACCCTGTGGCCCCCCTCTGGTTGCCCTTTCGCATGTCTTCGTGATTCTTCTGGAAAATATCCTCCGTCAATTTTTCAGGTAATTTGGAGGTATTCTTCTTCAGCAACTCAGCGTCCACTTTTTACCGTTGAATCCTGCGGCTGCTGCTTCGGCACCGGAAAGTTGCAAACTGTGTAAAATAGGCCAAAACAACATGAGAACAACATCGTAATGTGAAATATATCAATGAATAAGGATAAATTATGATACAAAATAGTGATGCATTTTGGACGTATCAACGTCTTGTTCCAACAGCTCTACGCGCTCGTTATTACCATCGCTCATGCTTCTTTTAATTAGAATGTTTGCCCGTCTAGCGCACTCACGTTCATCTGTCTAACTGTTTCTATTTTTTGTGGCTAATCGCAAACAGTTCATCTGTGTGAAGTGTACACTAGTACGCGTCGGTGATATACAAACGGTTTTTAACCCCTTTCCGCGGCGGCATTTGGAACCGTCGCCAGGTGAGTGTGGGCGATAGGGGGGTGCTTCCCACATGACCCGGAAATCGTCGGGGATAGGCCCTACTAGGACACCAAATGAACTCGTGTGCGATCGGGCAAGGCATCGAAACCCAATCATTTCCATAGGTATGTACATCCCACACGGTGAATCCCAGAAAATCATTTCCGTAGGTATGTACATCCCACACGGTGAATCCCAGAAAAACATTTCCGTGGGTATGTATATCACACATAGTCAATCCAAGGAAAACGTTTCCGTTCTTATGTACATCCCACACTGTCGATCCAGGGAAACATTTCCGTTCGCATGTATATCACACACAGTCAATCCAAGGAATACGTTTCCGTTCTTATGTACAACCCACACAGTCAATCCAAGGAAAACGTTTTCGTTCGTATGTACATCCCACACAGTTTTATGTGTAGGCTCGTGTGTGAAAGGTGTAACTATCACACACGCTTTGCCTTGGTTAACTGTTTGCTTTTATCAACTACATCACACACGATTTAATGAAGAAAACTGTGTGGCATTGGTCTATCCATCACAAGCGCTTTTACTGCTAGAACCATTTGCAAAGTTCCATGACACATTTAGCAGGTTTATTAGTTTACAATTAATAAGTCCAGTATTATGCAGATTCACATTTCATATCGAACAGCTGTTTGCCAATTTCATATCAGGCACATAAATATATTATAACATCATAGTACGATAGCTACATGAAAACAACACAGTACAACATATAGCTAGTTCAACTTCATAAGAACAATATTAGAACAATATATTCATTTCCCTAATCGAGATCATCCAGGCTCATCTTATCCACCTCTGCTTGTAGTTCAGTAAGAACCTGTTTTGCACGGGCCAACTGGGAAAGTGTATCCTCCTTTGTGAACACCATCTTAGCAAAGTACGATTTAAAAAATCTGAGCTCATTCTCCACCTTCCACTTTTTATCCCGCATCTTCAAATATTCTTCAGCGTTGACAACATTTTCTCTAAGCCTACGTCTGTTCTCTTCCTCATACATGCTCCAAAGCTTCGCTAGGAACATCTTCAAAGACTCTGACTACTCTTGATCAACCCACTCCAAGTAAGAACAATTCCGTTCATCCTATAATATTTAAAACTAGATCAATAACAATTGTAGGGGAAATGGGTTTATAGCAACATAGAAAATCACCAATGCTTATTTTGAAAAACTGAAGAAACATGTTAATTATGACATATCTTCTCAAAAAAATCAATGTGCAAATGAATTAATTACTACTGAGACAACAACCAAATTCTGGAACATCAGAAGCTATAATTAACTACAACAACACTACAAGTTCTTACTCATGTACAATAAATAACAAATTGAACATTTTACGAGGAAGGTAAATATAACTGCAACAACATAGCGACAATGTTTGGATGACAACAAATTGATACTAACAGGTGTGTACATGCACAAAATTTAGTAACATAGAACTAATAGCACTAAGGCCGTCCACTATGTATGGCAAAACTGGTGACAACTGCTGCTACATCTCGCACCGTTGCCCTGCACTAGTGAGCCCATGCAGCGGAAAAAAATCAGGGACCCGCACTCCGGAGCACGTAGTTGCTTCGATGCCCAGTTCCTTCGTGCCATAAAGATTTAGTATTTCACTGCTTGGCTGCTCGGATGTGTGGACCAAAGTTGGCTGCACAAACTGCTGAAGCGGTGCCAAATAATTTTCTAATGGCACCGCAGATGAGACAACAACAATTTAAGATACTAGGTACAAACTGTGACACTATCTTAGGATGCGTTTGGTTGAAGGTGTGGTAACAAGGTGAAGCAGAATGACCCTATTGTGCTCTCCTGGATGCAGAAGGCACGCACAACTCTAGTCCAACCCCTTGTGATGGCTGGCCGCCAATCATGTAGTTTGAGAGGTAATCTTGAGTAAACTGCTTCAGGATCCACTACAAAGGAAAAAGTTTCAGACATTGTCATCTAACACAACTCATTACAGGCAGTAAAAAAAAGGCTATAGAGTTCTTACTTACCATCTTGCAGTTCATTGTTGTCTTGCATAAAGTGTAAACAAATAGTTTGATTGACATCTTTTGACCCATTTTAACAACAATCTTTATCAGTTTCCTCACTAGATGCTGGTTCATGAATATCTCATTGCCCCATACGCAGAAAGGGTTGAAGTGTGGATCTTTGGCAATGACATCAAGCTTCCATCTTCGTGGAACAATTTTGCTACTTCTCTAAAACACAAGAGACGAAAGTTTTCTGTTTCAGATCTCAATAGCACTCTTGATTTTGAAGAGAAGGCGAGACCAAAAGACACACGTGCTCGAGTTGTCAAGGGGGCTTCTAGTGCCCACATGGTACATGAGAAGAACTTCCATCCCAACAAGCCCCAAAACAACAAGAACAAATCTCAGGGGAAAAGCAAGTTTGATGCAAAGAACAAGCCGTCACATTATACCAACTTCAAGAAGAATTCTCAAAAGAAAGGGAAGGGACACAAACCTCAATTTTGGTAGAACCTCACAAAATTATATGGCTGCATCTACTTGATGTCAGCTAACCTCATGGTGCTCCAGGTATTCCTACATTCATAACTAGGTACAATGACCACCGCAAGATGAAATAAGCTTATTCATACATTGACTTGCTGATTGCAGTGTGGAACGAGCCTGTCATGTGTGGAGGAGCAAACAAGAAGTGCATCCGCAATGTCAACGCAAGATAAGAGAGTCCCGAGTGCTCGTAACATTGAGAAGAAACAAGCATGCCCAGGAAATTAATGCCTACGCAGGGAGGCCCTTTGCTCAAAGATGCATCGATCGTTTTTTATTTCTACACCTTCTCACAGTTGTGTCTTGGTTATAGTATGGTGAATCATTGAGATGCATAGACATGCTGAACTTTGTGCTTATGAATGTTAGTATGCATACTGTATCTTCTGAAGCTTAGTTTAATGTGAATGTTGACTAGCCCGTGAACCTTTACAATGTTCTAGTACAGTATATTGTGGGCCTATTATTTGGCACCTCATTTTGCCGTGCTATGACCAGTGTGAGTGTCTGCATGCAGTACCACATCCTCTAATTAGGTGGATGCCAAGCGGGCCCGAGAAAGAGCCATAACTTTTTTCTATAGTTGAAAAAGGTTAATGTTGAGGAGCCATAAGCTGGAGGGCGTCTCTTTTTCTTTTATTTTTAATGGGCAATAAGCTGGGAGAGCTGGAGAGTCTCTCTTATGGGCTGCCTCTTGTGTTAAGACCGTCTAGGACGAAACATGGCAGCCGACCAGGCCGATGAAAGCCAATCCATCTTAAAGCCCATTTGTTTTTTGTTGCGAGGAAAAGCCCATATTTATTGATTAGGGCGCTCATATGACTCAAAGCTTACATATTATAGTGTGGTATTTATTCATAATTTGCTTGCCAAATCTCATGCGTGCAATGCACGTGTACCTTACTACTCAATGTAGTGAATAAACGAGAGAATTACACAATGAGCGGCTAGCGCCAGGGACCCAACAGCTCGCCGAGATGTTTTTTGTTTTGTTTTATAGGGACGGAGTTTTTATTTAACACGGAGCCTTGGCTTGACGGGCCACAACCCTCACATAGAGATATCAACTGCGTGTTGTGCGGGGGCTATGACATGTGAAGCCCAGGCTTTTAATTTCATTGATTTTTTTGCGAGAAAATTTCATTGTATTTTAATTCGGTATAAAAATAGTTTTTAAATTATTTTAAATGTGACTCGAAATTTCGTGATTGAAAGAGTTCGGACCCCACCGAAATACGGAAAATTTTGTTGAATTTTTTTAGAAGTGGCCAGAATATGGTCTGTAATGCCAACAAAAAGAATATTTGCTTCAAAATATCCTCAAAATTAGCAAATGGGCTGTAAGTTATTATAAATAATGGAAAATGGGTTGTATGTTTTTTCCATAGATTTGGAGGATAACTTGTGGGCCTACTAGGTTGACGATGACATTGTCGTAAAAAAATTGTCGTGTACGCAAGGCTTTGTCAACTTAGTAAACACAGAGCAATGACTGTTGGATGTCCATCCAACGGCCATCATGCTTGTATAATCTCTGATCTTCCTGCCCCAGCTGCCTAAACCAGTGTCGGTGGGACTACCTGCTCCGTCCTCCCATGGCCGGCTGTGCTGCCACACAGGCCTCACTGGCTCACCCTACTCCCACCACTAGCCAGGCCATCCCTCTACCCACCCGCACCTCCTATTATTTTACGGCGACGTCAGCCTCACCCCGCAGTCGACAAGTCAGCCCTCGTACTCACCTCAGCCTAGGCATCCACTGTTGTGGCTTCACGGGCTCCGGGTTGTTCCCTTCCCGGGCCTCGTCGTCATCTACCGCGTTTGGTGCTCTCGGCGCGACGTGGTCAACAAGGTCAACAGACAACAACCATCAGAAGAGGGATGTAAGTGGAGAGGCTGACAGTAGAGACCCACACAATCAAGTGCCTCCTTATTACCGAAAAATGATTGCTCCTGCTGACAGCTCTGACTCACCAGCTATATCTTCGCACGGAAGGAAGTGCCTCCTTGTTATGCAAAAAAACTACTTCTCCCGATGACAATTGGGACACGACAGATTTGGTGGCTAACTTGTGGGCTTGCTTACCTGACGCGTACGCAGGGCTTTGTCAAGTTAGTCAACAAATGATTCTAGCAACTGGACCGTTGGATGTTAATCCAACATCCATGCTACTTCTTTAACCTCTGATCTTCTTGTTCCAGCCACCCAAACCAGCGCCGGCGGGACCGCCTGCTCCTATCTCTCGTGGGCGGCAGTGCTGCCGCGCAGGCCTCACCGCCAGCCCTACTCCCATCGCTGGCCTGGCCATCCCTCTAATCACCCACACCTCGTGTTATTCTCTGATGACGACAGATGAACAAATAAACCCTTGTACTCCCCTCCATGTGAGAAACAACTATCGAGTCTTCCTCGGCTCCACGTCGTTCCCTTCCTAGGCCTCGCCGTCGTCCACCGCCTTGGTGCTCTCGATGCGTCGTGGTCAGCATGGTCAACGAACGACATCCATCAGAGAGGACTGTACTTGGATAGACTGACAGTTGGGTCCACGGCCGCACACCAGGAAGTGCCTCCTTATTACGAGCAAAATAATGATTCCTCCACCTGACAACGGGAACCCACCGGAAGTGCCTCCTTATTACAAAAATATATATGATAATGCCCCTGACAGCTAGGACCTGCCAGCTATATCTTCGCATGCAAGGAAGTGCCTATTTGCCCCCCCCTTGATAGCTGGGACCCACCCAGTGGAAGCGTACATTGCGTTATCTGTCTCGTAGTGAACGTGTACGTACACAGCGGTTGATAGGTCTCTCTACAGTGATGAACCATGGCCTAGTAAGGAGCTGCACGTGTCGTACGTACATCCACGGTAAATGGAGTACACGTACGTACATTGACGCTCCAAAAACTACGGGCACATACATACATACATACAGGGTCTCGAGCACGTACTCGCGCATACATACGGCCATGCAGTCCCGTACATACGGAGACGACAACAACGACGTCGTGTTCATCGGAAGCCAACCAGCGGGGTCGGGCCACAGAAACAGTGTCGTGTTCATCGGGAGGCAACGAAATGCGTCGTGTTCATCGGGAGCCAACCGACTTGGACGAACCAGCTGAAACCTGGTGTGGCATACCGCATAACGGAGGGAAACGATCTTCTGCTGGAGCGCGTACGGTCGAAACGTGGTCCTGTTCATCGGGAAGGGTCTGGCGTACCGCAAAACGGAGGAAACAACCTTCTGCTCGACCGACTAGGATCGAAACGGGATCTTGTTCATCGGGAGGGATCAAAACTGGGGTCATGTTCATCAGGAGGGCTGTGGCGTACTACAAAACGGGACTCCACGAGCTACTGTTCACCCACCGTCGACTTCCTCCAGCCTCCACATGCACTGTTCATCCACCGCGTCTTCCTCTGCCTCCACCGGCTACTTTCAACCAGCCATGCACCGGCTACTGTTCAAATATCCCTCTGCGGGGTCCATGCGGGGGCGATCTTGGAGGCTTCCTCCCGGGGTGATCCAACCTTGCCAGGCTCGCATGCCCGGCAAGGAAGGCTCTTCTCCTGGTGGTATCTTGCCTCTTCGGCTAGTCGTGGTTGTCTTGATCTCCTCGACTAGCTCTCTGATTCCTCAAAGAGTTGATCCCTTCGTGTCTTGAACTGAAACTGGTGTAGTAAGCTTGCCCTTGGGCCTATGCACAGTCTGGGGTAACGGACCCAGGGTTTGTTGCACCGACAGGAGCCCTCAAGCCTAGAACGATCGCGCCGCTGGGCGTTGCCGGGGTAGGCTCTAACCAGTGCACAAGCAAAGGTGTAGGAGCAGCTTGCTCCCTTTGAGATCTTCTTTGCTTCTTTATTAACTTGAGCCTGGGTCAGTTTCCGCATCTTCCATGCATCATGTAATGTCAATCATGGTGGGGACACTCTTGAAATGGCCCGCGAATGACTTTAACGCACGGGTGAGTAACTGCCAATTCACTCTTCCCACCATGCCCTTATCCTTGGCCACGTATGCTGCATGCATTGAGTGGGGTAGGTAACGGAGGCGAGTGGTGCGAAAGAGCATCAAGGCAGGGGCCTGGTTGATACATCTCCATCGTATCTATAATTTTTGATTGTTTCATGCCAATATTATACAACTTTCACATACTTTTGGCAACTTTTTATATGATTTATTTGGACAAGCTTACTTACCCAGTGCCCAGTGGCAGTTCCTGTTTTCTGCATGTTTTTGTATCACAGAGTATCCATATCAAATGAAGTCCAAATGCAATAAAATTTCACGAAGCATTATTTTGGAATATATGTGATTTTTGGGAGGTGGAAGCTACATAAATGGAGGCCCGTGGTGGGCACAACCCACCACGGCACGCCAGAGGAGCCAGGCGTGGCCTGGTGTATTATGCCCACCTGGAACATCGGTTGAGCTGTACATCGGGTGCAAGGAAGCTTATATCCGGAAAAAACGTGTAAAAATCTCAGCGCAATCGGAATTATGGATCTCTAGGAATATAAGAAATGATTTTCTGCCAGATCTGGGAACGTGAAAACAGAGAGAGATAGAGAGACAGATCCAATCTCGGTGGGGCTCTCGCCCCTCCCATGCCATGGATACCAAGGACCAGAGGGGGAGCCCTTCTCCCACCTAGGGAGGAGGCCAAGGAAGAACAATAAGAAGGAGGGGGACTCTCTCCCCCTCGCTTCCGGTGGCGTCGGAATGCCACCGGGGCAATGATCGGGACGGCGATCTACATCAACAATCTTGGTACCGTCCACACCAACTCTGTCCCCCCCTCTATGCAGTGGTGTAACCTCTCTATTCCCGCTGTAATTCTCTACTTAAACATGGTGCTCAACTCCATATATTATTTCCCAATGATATTTGGCTATCCTATGATGTTTGAGTAGATCTGTTTTGTCCTACGGGCTTATCGATGAAATTGCTATGGTCGGTTTAATTTGCTTGTGGTTATGTAACTTATGTTGCTGTCCTTTGGTGCCCATCATATGAGCGCGCGTGTGGATCACACCATAGGGTTAGTTGTATGCTAATATGACTATCTATTGGAGGGAAGGGTGACAGCAGCTTTAGCCTGGCATAGAAATTGATGCATATGGGATTGAAGGGGGACCAATACATCTTAAGGCTATGGTTGGGTTTTACTTTAATGAACGATAGTAGTTCTAGATGCTTGCTAGAGTTCCAATCATAAGTGCATAGAATTCCAAGTAAGGGACGATATGCTAGCAGTGGCCTCTCCCACATATAAACTTGCTATCAATCTAGTAACTTAGTTGATGGCCTATGGACAAATCATTCTCTTGTGATACAAAAAGCTTGCTACTACACTACTTTTATTGTCTTGCAACCTATTTCAAGTTCCTAGAAAGTACTCCTAGTTTTATACTTGTTTCCATTAAAGCAAACGTTAAGTGCGCGTAGAGTTGTCTCGGTGGTCGATAGAACTTGAGGGAATATTTATTCTACCTTTAGCTCCTCGTTGGGTTCGACAGTCGTACTTATCGAAAAAGGCTACAAACGATCCCCTATACTTGTGGGTTATCAAGACCTTTTTCTGGCGCTGTTGCCGGGGAGTTATAGCGTGGGATGAATATTCTCGTGTGTGCTTGTTTGCTTTATCACTAATAGTTTTTATTCTGTGCTCTTGTTTTCTATCTTTAGTTATGGGTTGAAAACGCAAAATACCAAAAAAATAGTGGTACCTACTGAACCAATGGTTGAAGAACCACCCAAAATCTATCACACTGCCGAAGCTTTTTACTTGGATCATCTTCGATCCATTTGTGCTCGTGCTAAAAACCCAACTAGCTTACTTGAGGGAAAATCATTAGAAGAGCATGCTTGTTTTGTGCGGCACCGCTTATCTCAAAAAGGGAAACTTTTACTGGATCAAATTCATCGTTTGCAATGCTATGCTTGGAATTTATGTGAAATATATGATGTTACTTGTTGTTCTGAAGACCCTAAGAAACACCTTCCCTACCAATGTGAGTTTAGTGATAATGGAATCGTATCTTCGTATACTAAGGGTGTTTATAATTACTATGATGTTCAACAAATTGAAGAATTTGTTGCTTTTAGGGGTACTTGTGAAATTGCTTCTTTGATTGAAGAGTGTGATACTACTCTCTACAAATCGAAAAATTTGGCCATACTTAAATATTGCTATGATAATTATGCTTCTAATCCTTATATTAAACCATATATTGAGGACTCCTCCGCTGTCCAAGAAGAGACTAATATTTTGCAGGAGTCTATGGAAGAAGAAGTTAATGACATTGTGAGCTCATTGGATGAAAAAGATGAGGAGGAGAGCGAAGAACAAAAGGAGGAAGAGTGAAAGTGCAAGTTATCGACTAGAGGGGGGGGGGGTGAATAGGCGATTTCTATGAAAGTCTTCAAAACACGAGGGCTTTGAAGACAAACGATAGAAATGAACCTATATGATAAGCATCGGAAGATAAAGGTATCCAGGCACGCGATAGTCATGTAAGCATCATGAAGATAATACGAAGACTATTGACAACTGGATAACATGGATTGAGATGGGAGATATAACTGAAGCTAAACAGTGAATAGTCTTCACAAAGTGAAGTCAAACAGATCAGACAAACAAGCAATGACTTCACGAAAACAAACTGAAAGGTAAAGGAAGTTGGGGATAGAACCAGTTGCTTGGTGAAGACAAGGATTTGGTAGACCAGTTCCAGTTGATGTGTCAACTATACATCTGGTTAGGGCGGCTAGGTATTTAAACCTGAGGACACACAGTCCCGGACACAAAGTCCTCACCGTATTCCCCTTGAGCTAAGGACACACAGTCCTCGCCCAATCACTCTGGTAAGTCTTCAAGGTAGACTTCCTCACCTTCACAGACTTCGTTCACTGGAGATCCACAATCACTCTAGGATGCTCAGAACGTGACGCCTAATCGGCTGGAGGAAGCAAACTCCTCAAGTGTAACAAGTCTTCAGATCACACAGACAGAAAGACTTTAGTGATGCCTAACACTCTTTGGCTCTGGGTATTTTGGGCTTTGTCCTCGCAAGGATCTTTTCTCTCAAAGGCTTTGGAGGTGGGTTGCTCTCAGACGACACAAGCCGTGCACTAACTCTGAGCAGCCACCAATTTATGGTGTAGGGGGTGGGCTATTTATAGCCATGAGGCAACCCGACATGATATGTCTGAAATGACCCTTGGTCACTAAGGAACTGACACGTGTCCAACGGTCGAATTGTGAACACACGCGACAACTTTACTTGAGCTCCAAGTAAAGCTGACTTATCCAGCTCTGGATAAGATTTGCTCTCATTTGTCTTCGCTCGAAGACATAGGTGTTTTGGTTGAGCATCACTTCAGTCATTCGACTATGTTCACTTGGATCCCACTTAACAGTACGATGGTTCCTATGACTCAAGAAAGAATAAAGAGAACTACGAAAGAAACTATGTCTTCGCATTCTATAGTCTTCAATGAATGTCTTCATATGTCATTATCTTCACGTGAATATCTTCACGTGCCACCACTGTCTTCAATGTCTTCACACACTTTTAGGGGTCATGTCTGGAAGTTAAACCGAATCAGTGAGGGACTATTACCTGTGTTATCCTACAATTCTCACAAACACGTTAGTCCCTCAACCACGTTTTGTCGTCAATACTCCAAAACCAACTAGGGGGCACTAGATGCACTTACAATCTCCCCCTTTTTGGTGATTGATGACAAACAGGTTGAAGTAATCCACGGGGATAAAATATGTGAAATTATAGATAACCCGGTTATTATCTTTATGAGATTGAGAGGGACCCCCCTGAATATGTGTATATGGGAAATTTGCTTTTGAATGCAAAGGCACACGGCAGGTTTTGCTTCGTGGAGATCTCCTTCAATCTTATGAAGACAATCCATCATGCATACAAGGATGTAGTGAAGATAATGATATGCATGTTGGGAAATGGGCGTCTGCTAAATGACTTCATGCACATGGGATATATATTTAACCAAGCAAAAGAAACATCAGCAAATGTAGGAGACGACCATCAAGTTTAAGTGTTACAACTCAAGAGCCAAATGTTTCAAAATGAGAGTTGTAAGAACTTTAGCAAAAATAATGCACCCGACCCATATATGGACACGTTTGAAGACTATCAACTCATATGCATATCCCCCTTTTGTCAGTAAGGACCAAAAAGGTTTGAAGACTTAGAGTATCTATGTGTTCCTAGGCGGTGAAGACGCTGGTGCAGTTGGTTCGACGTTGGAGTTTGGTGGTGCAAAGGGGCCTGACGCAGAATCGTGATGCAGTGAAGCGATTGCTGGAGAAGTGGCATCGTCTTCTTCATCGATGACACGAGCAACAACAGTTGCAGCCGAAGATGAATACTCAGAATCTTTAGTGGATGGAGTGGGACGGCAGGTTGCAGCTTGTGGAGGCCTGGAATCAAACTTGAAGCGCTTAGTGAAGCCATCTGCTTGAAGATCATCTTCAGAGCAGTGTAATGTAAGGCTCTTCCAAGACCACCGACGGGCTTCATGAGCAACAAATGAGTTCTTGGTGGCCAAGTTGCGAATTCAATTCACATCAGTGAGAAGACTTTGCATCTGCCTCTTCATCCAGTCATGGTGCTTATCCTGCTTCTGATGAAGCGAAACTAGAAGCTCTCGGTCATTCAGAACACGTGGACGCTTCTTAGTCCTTTGAGCAATAGTGCTACCAGTGGCATCAGTGTTGGCACGATGCGAGAGGCGCAGATTCCCAGCCAGAGGATAAGCAGTGACATTTGCATTTGGAACATAGACACTTTCAACATGCCGTGTGAAGTTTGGTGATCAACATTGAGCAGTTGAAGTGGTTGCTTGGCAGGCTCAGGATTGATGGCTTCATAAGACGTGTCAACCTCAGGAAAAAAGACAACATGATTGCGTGCAGAGGCTTGATAGTTGACAATTGAGTGAAGCTTAATGAGACTCATTATCCAAGGAGCGTAGAGCTTGAGGCCAAACAGATCAACACCAGACGCAGCCAGTTGACGAAAGAAGAAGTCATGTGTAATGCCCAGGATGGGACTATACCTCCTACGTGTCGAGGCACGACTTAAAGGTATAAGCCCATTCTGGAATGATCTCAAGTTTGGTATCTTTGCACGACTCATGTAAAAATAGGGATGAAATTGCATAAGGATAGTTGGCTTACATTCACCACGTCACACAATACATTACATAAGCAAAACATCATCCAAAACATCACAACCCGACTACGGGCGAAGATCCAAAAGAAAGATACCAAAAACATAAAGCCACAGGTCCGAATCGCCCCTAGTAGAAACCACTACTGATCGTCGAAACGTCACAAACATACGGCCACTCTCTTCATCGAGCTCCCAGTGAAGTACTTGAACCAGCTCCTACCTCATTCTCGGCTGAACCTGCATCTGGTGTTGTAGTATCTGTGAGTCACGAGGACTCAGCAATCCCATAACCATGGGTATCAAGACTAGCAAAGCTTTATGGGTAGGAGGAGGTAAAGTGGTGAGGTTGCAGCAGCGGCTAAGCATAAGATGGTGGCTAACTTACGAGTACAAGAATAAGATGAGCATCTACGCAAACGGTCGCAACTAGTAGTGATCGCTAAAGATCCTGAACTACCTACGAGTCAAACATAACCCCACCGTGTTCTCTTCTCAAAGTGAAAAGAGACAGTCACGGTTACTCACACAGTTGTGTGTTTTACTTCGGATCCTCTGACAAGTTTTCTACAACCGGACATTAACAAATTCCAATCTGCCACATAACCGCGTGCACGGCTTTCGAAAGATCATAACCCTGCAAGGGTGTCCCAACTTAGCCCATCACAAGCTCTCACGATTAGCTGAAGTGATAAATATAATATCATCACTTCTTATCTTAGGGAAATCCGATCAGGCTCGGCATCCCGGTGCACAAGACATTTCGACAATGGTAAAACAAGTCCAGCAAGACCTCCCAGCGTGCCGACACCCTGATAGTAGCCGCGCGTATCTCGTCTCAGGCCACAACCGGATGGGCGATGCTACAGGTAAAACCAAACCTCGAGTTTCCCCGTGGTGGCCCCGCAGGCTCCCCGTTTGGGACCAACACCATCAGCACTGGCCCCCCCTGCTATGTAGAAAAGAATCTCCAAGGAGCGTCCCCCTTATGCAATTTAATTAATTAATTAAGTTGTTTTTATGAGCAAATTAAAACCAATGTTGGGCCTTGCTGGAGGAGTTTTATTCAAAATCGAAGTGTCAAGGGGTCCCCATATACCCATCGTGTAAGGAACGCAAAATCAAAGAACATAATGCCGGTTTATCGGCGCCTAAGGTGGCATGAGTGGAACAAAACACCGAGCAAAAGGCCAAGCCTTCCACCCATGCCCAGTATATAGGTGTGTTAATAATAATAATAGATATTGTGATATTCCAACAACAAGTTCCCTCCTGGAACGATCTTCATCTTCACCTGCAACTAACAATGCTATAAGAGGGGCTGAGCAAGCGGGTAACATAGCCAAACAATGGTTTTGCTAGGAAGGTTTCAAAGGTTAGAGGTTTCATGGCAACAAGGAGAGGCTGACAATAAAGATAGGTAGCGCGACATATAATGATAGCATCGAGACACTAAGCATGGCAATGATAGTAAAGGTATCCAAGGGTATGGTCATCTTGCCTGAGATTTCGCAAGGGAGAAGAACGGGTCCATGAAGTAGTCGAATAGAACCTCACAACTCCGGAACAAACCCGAAGCTAACGACGGAAGCAAACCGGAAAGAAACAAGCAACACGGTAAACACGCAAGCATAAACATGGCATACGATGCACATCCAAGTATGATGCAACACAAGTCTACATAGGATGCACTACAAGCCCATACAGGAAGCAAAACATGGCAAGGTAGGAAGCACAGAAAACAACACAAGTCTATATGATGCAATACATGGCAAGGTATGATGCATGACAAGTCTATACAGTAAGCAATACATGGCAAGGTATGATGCATGACAAGTCTACACAGGAAGCAATACATGGCAAGGTATGATGCATGACAAGTCTATGCAGGAAGCATTACATGGCAAGGTAGGAAGCACAGAAAACAACAGAAGCAACATGTCAATATGCTCAACCAAGTAGGATGCAAGACAAGTCTACAAAGGATGCACAGCAAGTCTATATATGATGCAATACATGGCAACAAGTTTAAATGAGGCCGGAAACTACAACAACAATTCCGGAAATCCCCATATGCATGTTTAGCAATTTTAAGCAAACAACAATTCACACATTTTAATGTTGTTAACATGATGCGGATGACATGATCAAGTTTTATGCAATTTTTAGTAAAAGTTAACATGAAGAGTTATGAAGTATTGTCACCGTGGTGGAAGGAAAGGGTGCCACGGCAATGATCCGAAAATGATGCAACATCAACATCTCGGTTCCGGTAACTCGTTGAGAGACCGGTGCAAAAGAAAAGGTGGCGTGAGCGAGTCGAACAAGATGAAAGGTGGGGTGATCCCGACGTACGGGTTCCCACGGGTCGACGACAAAAGAGGGGCACAACGGGCACGGCACAAACAAGGGGAACATCTCATACAACACAACAAGAATTCATCGATGGGGTCGTCTCGGGGTTATACCTTCGGAACGTTCGTTTCGGGGAGGATTGAGATCATCGAGGGAAGTAGTTGTACACGTCCGTAGTGGAAGTAGTCGTTCCGTTTCGGAGAGGTACTTGACGAATCCATCGTTTCCGGGGCGACGGTAGTCGTACACGTTGGCGTTTTCGTTCACGGTTCTTCGGCGACGGTAGTGGTACTTGACGTGTCACCGTTCTCGTTTCGAAGATGTACATGTCGCCGGACGTAGTTGAACTTGGCGCAAAGGTCGTCGTGGTACTTGGGGTTCGGGTCTTGGCGACGGTAGATGCACGGCGAGGAACTTGACGCATCATCTTGTAGTCGTACACGAGGTCGTCGTGGTACTTGTCGCATCCACCAAGTGTAGTCATTCTAGGCGCCGGCGACGGAGGTACTTGGAACTTTGCAGAACCGAAGCTAACAACAGAAAACCCAAACTTGGGCTCCACGGGGACAGCAGCAAGAGGCGATGCAGGCGTGGCGACCGAGCGATGCAGGGGAAGAAAAAAAACAGCAGGAGGCGCGCAGTGGCGATTCAGGCATGCTCTGGCGAGGAAGAAAAACAGCAGGAGGCAACGAGGCGGCGGCCTCCTGGTGGTGGAGCTCCTGGCCGGCTGGGCTTCGGCCTCCGATGGCTCCCGAGGTTGGCGCGGAGGAGCACAAAGGCGGCGGCTGCAAGGCACGGCGCGGCTTCGCGCGGGGGATCCCACGAGCTCCGGCTCGTCGCCGTCCGGCGGCGGGGATCGGAGGCAGCAGGGAGGCGGTGGCGTTGGAGAAAGGAGGAGGGCGGCGGCGCAGGGCGCTCCAGCGGCGGAGGCTGGCCGCGGAGAGGCACAGGGAACCAGGGGCGAGGCGCTCGGGGACTCGACCGACGGGGAGGAGGGAGGCGCGGGCCGATGGGAACATGAGGAAGAGGGCGCCGTGGAGAACAACGAGAGGAGGAGAGGGATCGGGGAAGAAGGGGACGAGGGGTGCGGCGCTGAGGGATGAGGAGAGGGATCGAGGGTGAGAAGGTGGATCGGGCGACGAGGGAGTGAGCGAGGGAACGAGGGGTGGTGGCGGTGTGGGAACTAGAGGGAGAGGCTGCAGTCAGGCTAGGGTTAGAGGTTAGGTGGGCTTGGGCCTTAGGAGGCCTCAGGCAAAAGGGCCGGACTGGAGGCTGAAAGATGCAGCCTGGCTCAGGTCTCTCTCTCCCCCTCATATTCTTTTAGAAGAAAAGAATAAGAGAGAAGAAAAAGAAAGAGAGGGTTAAGGAAAGAACTGGGCATGGGGATTATCTTCCCGGACTCACAAAAATGTAAGGACATTAATAAAAATGTCGGAAGGTTTAAGGAAGATGAAAATTCAACAAGTTTGGATAAAAGTCAAACTATTCGAAATTAGAAAACCCTTTAGAAGAATCCAAAGGGGCTAGAATTTGAGGACAAGTCTGAGGCCGGGAATTAAGATAACAAAGGCAAGAGAATTAATTGCAAGTGTGTTTGGATATTCCAAATTAATGGATTAATTATAATAGCTCCATAATTATTAGGAGGATATGTTATAAAGAGAAGTCACTCTTCCCTCAATTTAAATGGATCGAAGATCCACACAATTTATTTGGTTGAGTTGCAGAATTAAAGTCATGATGGCATGAAGACATGATGCAATGCAAAAAATAAATAACACAAGCACAAATGAAACACACGGGAGATCCCGAAACATGTGGAATCTTCTGGGACGTCGGTCTTTAGGCATCACATCATGGGTATTGAATCTGATGCCATTGAAAATATAGAAGACCAAAGTCTTCATGACGCCTTCCAGAGTAGCTTCAAACGAGTGTCCCTTGACAGGCGAGAGAGCATGCCTCGGAATATGATATATGGTGCGAGGCAGATACTCGAGGTCCTTAACAAAGAATTCCTTGGGAAGATCAGCATCAAGGGGCAATGGCTTCATCATGTTGGGCTCAGCTTTCTTGAAGATGCTTTGAAGCTCCTTCTGATACAAAGAACTGCCTGGTTCCTAAAACTCACCAGGAGTGGGCAGGGAAGTAAGCTCAAGTAGTGTCTGAGCTTTGGCTTCGTGATGAATGTCACCTGTCATCCACTCAAGGACCCATGTCTTCGGGTCCCTGCTGTATCCTCTGATGTGAAGGGTAGCGTAAAATTGCAGGAGAAGCTCTTCATTCTAGTGTTCCTTGGCAGTGATGAAAGGACGCAATCAAACATCTCTGAAGCAGTCAAGGGCTTCTTCAAGGCATGGCAGTCCAGTAATGGCATCGCAATCAAGATGTTGGTGTGGAAAAATCCGGTCCTGATTGTACAGAATGCAAGAGTAATAACTTCGTTGCTGAAAGCTCCAGAACCTATCAGAAGAGATCTTTGGCTTCTTGTATGGGTTCTTATCAGAATCAAAGAAGGTGTTGTTTGCCCTGAAGCTATGCACACTGAATGATCCTTGTGTTGTTGAAGTGTTGGGAAGCCGATGCAATCTGGCCTTGGGCTTCAGGGTCTGAGGCCTTCGCTCCACATGATAATCATATTGTGGGCCTGGGGCAGTAGGAAGCTTCAGAAGTGTCCATTTGACAGTTACAAGCTCGTCATCTTTATTGTAGTCTAGGGCCATGGTGTGAGGCACAGAAGAAGGAGAAATCACTTCAGGAGCAGCAATGACTTCATGCTGCACATTGGCTTGAGCCATGACAGCGTCATTGGCTTCAGTGTTCATTGATGGGGCAGCCAAATTTGCTTCAGGTTCAGTGGCTTGAGGGAGAGTGGACTCATGCACGACAACATCTTGGAGGGTGGGTTCTTGCATGACGGGCACTTCTTCTTGGACAACAGTTTCTTGGGGAGGGGGAGTGACTCCACGGGTTTCTTCTTTTTCTTCATCGGCTGATGCGGCCGGAATATCTTCACCCGCCTTGGCTTCAGATTTAGGAGCAGACGTTGAAGGAATAGCATCAGGAAACACTTGACGTGCCACCGAGCTTGAGTTTTGTTCTCCATCTTCAGGCATGCTTGACATGGAGGCTTGAGGCCCGAGACCTTTGCGAAGCCTTTTAAACTAGGGCAACGCAATTAGTGAAGCATTTGTCTGTTCCATGTCTTCTTCAGGTGTGGCGGCAGTGGTCTCAAGTATCGGAGTGGTAACTGGAGGTGGTGGAGAATGAGGAGTGTCTTCATGTATGGGGGTGTTAGGGGGTTTCTCTTCCCAAACATCATCTTGAGCAATTGGCGTGATGGGACGTGATAGAAATATGCCCTAGAGGCAATAATAAAGTTGTTATTTATATTTCCTTATATCATGATAAATGTTTATTATTCATGCTAGAATTGTATTAACCGGAAACTTAGTACATGTGTGAATACATAGACAAACAAAGTGTCACTAGTATGCCTCTACTTGACTAGCTCGTTGAATCAAAGATGGTTAAGTTTCCTAGCCATAGACATGAGTTGTCATTTGATTAACGGGATCACATCATTAGTGAATGATGTGATTGACTTGACCCATCCGTTAGCTTAGCAACTTGATCGTTTAGTTTTTACTGCTATTGCTTTCTTCATGACTTATACATGTTCCTATGGCTGAGATTATGCAACTCCCGAATATCAGATGAATACCTTGTGTGCTATCAAACGTCACAACGTAATTGGGTGATTATAAAGATGCTCTAAATGTGTCTCCTAAGGTGTTTGTGGTGTTGGCATAGATCAAGAATAGGATTTGTCACTCTGAGTGTCGGAGAGGTATCTCTGGGCCCTCTCGGTAATGCACATCATAATAAGCCTTCCAAGCAAATGACTAATGAGTTAGTCACGAGATGATGTATTACGAAACGAATAAAGAGACTTGCCGGTTACGAGATTGAACTAGGTATGATGATACCGACGATCGAATCTCGGGAAAGTAACATACCAATGACAAAGGGAACAACGTATGTTGTTATGCTATTCGACCGATAAAGATCTTTGTAGAATATGTAGGAGCCAATATGGGCATCCAGGTTCTGCTATTGGTAATTGACCGGAGAGATGTCTCGGTCATGTCTACATAGTTCCCGAACCCGTAGGGTCCGCACGCTTAACGTTCGTCGACGATATAGTATTGAATGAGTTATGTATGTTGGTTACCGAATGTTATTCGGAGTCCCAGATGTAACCATAGACATGACGAGGAACTCCGGAATGGTCCGAAGATAAAGATTAATATATGGGATAATAGTGTTTGACCTCTAGAAGGGTTCTGAAATTCACCGAAAGGGGTTCCGGATGTTTCCCGGAATGTTTGGGTACGAGTAAACTTTATTTCGGCCAAAGGGGAAAGCCCACAAGGTTTTTGGAAAGCTCAAAAGGAACTTTTGCGGAGTCCAGGGGCTAGACGCCAGGGTCCTTGGCATTTGGGTCCAAACGCCGGGAAACCTGGCGTCTGGCCCTGGAGTCCGAGAAGGACTCTTGTCTTTTGGGTGAAATCGGCTTTGTGGAGGCTTTTACTCCAAGTTTCGACCCCAAGGCTCAACATATAAATAGAGGGGTAGGGCTAGCACCCAAGACACATCAAGATACACCAAGCCGTGTACCGGCTACCCCGACCCTCTAGTTTGTCCTCCGTCTAGTTTCTGTAGTACTTGGTGAAGCCCTGCAAGGATTGCTCTACATCACTGCTACTTCTCGAGCTTGCGTTGTATTCCCTCGAAGAGGAAAGGGTGATGCAGCACAGTAGCGTAAGTATTTCCCTCAGTTTTTTAGAACCAAGGTATCAATCTAGTAGGAGACCACGCGTGAGTCCCTCGCACCTGCACAAACAAATAAGAACTTCACAGCCAACGTGATAAGGGGTTGTCAATCCCTTTACGGTCACTTACAAAAGTGAGATCTGATAGAGATGATAGTTTGATATTTTTGGTATTTTTGGATATAAGAACAGAAAGTAAAAGCGGAAAAGTAAAGTAGATTGTAGATTGATATGCTGAGAATAGACCCGGGGGCCATAGTTTTCTCTAGTGGCTTCTCTCATGATAGAGGTATTCTACGGCGGGCAAACAAATTACTGTCGAGCAATTGACAGGAAAGCAAATAATTATGAGACTATCTAGGCATGATCATTATATATAGGCATCACGTCCGAGACAAGTAGACCAAAACGATTCTGCATATACTACTATTACTCCACACATCAACCGCTATCCAGCATGCATCTAGAGTATTAAGTTCATAAGAACAGAGTAACGCCTTAAGCAAGTTGACATGATGTAGAGGGATAAACTCAAACATAGTGATATAAACCCCATCTTTTTATCCTTGATGGCAAAAATACAATACGTGCCTTGCTTCCCCTACTGTCACTGGGAAAGGACACCACAAGATTGAACCCAAAGCCAAGCACTTCTCCCATTGCAAGAACTATAGATCTAGTAGGCCAAACCAAACCAATAGTTCGAAGAGACGTGCAAGGATATTATAATCATACATAAAGAGTTTAGAAAAGAACCAAATATTTCTCATAGCTAATCTTGATCATAAACCCACAATTCATCGGATCTCGATAAACACACCGCAAAAAGAGATTACATCGAATAGATCTCCTCGAAGACCGATGAGAACTTGGTATTGAGATCCAAAGAGAGAGAAGAAGCCATCTAAATACTAGCTATGGACCCGAAGGTCTGTGGTAAAGTACTCACAACTCATGGTGAGGCGATGATGGTGATGTAGAAGCACTCCATGGAAGATCCCCCTCCGGCAGAGCTTTGGAACAGGCCCCAAGATGGGATCTCATGGGAACAGAAGGTTGCGGCGGTGGAACTAGGGTTTTGTCTGTTGTTCTGATGCTTTCGGGGTACGTAGATATATATATGAAGAAGGAGGGCACCGAGGGCCAGACGTGGGGCTCATGAGATAGGGGGGCGCGCCCTATAGGGGGGGGGCGCCCCCCACCCTCGTGGACGTCACGTGTGCCCTACTATGTGGTTCTCAAGTCTCCCATGCGTAATTTGCTCCAAAAATATCTCTCCCGAAGATTTCATTCCGTTTGGACTCCGTTTGATATTCCGCTGGGCCTTTGGGTTAATAGGTTAGTCCCAAAAATAATATAAAAGTGTATAATAAAGCCCATTAAACATCCAAAACATCATAAATAATAACATGGAACAATCAAAAATTATAGATACGTTGGAGACGTATCAAGCATCCCCAAGCGTAATTCCTGCACGTCCTCGAGTAGGTAAATGATAAAAACAGAATTTTTGATGTGGAATGCTAACCAACATAGTTTTCAATGTAGTTCTCTTAATTGTGGCATGAATGTTCAGATCTGAAAGATTCAAGACAAAAGTCTATATTGACATACGAAATAATAACACTTCAAGCATACTAACAAAGCAATCATGTCTTCTCAAAATACTATGGCTAAAGAAAGTTATCCCTACAAAATCATATAGTCTGGCTATGCTCCCTCTTCATCACACAAACTATTCATATCATGCACAACCCCGGTTTCAGCCAAGCACTTGTTTTCATACTCTATTCTTTCAAACCTTTCAACTTTCACGCAATACATGAGCGTGAGCCATGGACATAGCACTATGGGTGGAATAGAGTGGTGGTTGTCGAGAAGACAAAAAGGAGGGAGATAGTCTCGCATCGACTGGGCGTATCAACGGGCTATGGAGATGCCCATCAATAGATATCAATGTGAGTGAGTAGGGATTGCCATGCAATGGATGCACTAGAGCTAAAAATGTACGAAAGCTCAACAAAATAAACTAAGTGGGTGTGCATCCAACTTACTTGCTCACGAAGACCTAGGACATTTGAGGAAGCCCATCGTTGGAATATACAAGCCAAGTTCCATAATGAAAATTCCCACTAGTATATGAAAGTGACTAAACATAAGACTCTCTATCATGAAGAACATGGTGCTACTTTGAAGCACAAGTGTGGAAAAAGATAGTAGCAATTGTCCCTTTTTTTGGGCCTTTCTTTTTTTCTTTGGCCTTTCTTCTTGTTTTCTTTTTTTCGTAGGGGCTTTCTTTATTTAGCCTTTCCTCACATGGGACAATGCTCTTATAATGATGATCATCACACTTATCTTGATTTACAACTCGATACTAGAACAAAGTATGACTCTATATGAATGCCTCCGGCGGTGTACCGGGATGTGCAATGAATCAAGAGTGACATGTATGAAAAGTTATGCATGGTGGCTTTGCCACAAATACGATGTCAACTACATGATCATGAATGGCAATATGACAATATGAAGTGTGTCATATGAACGGAATGGTGGAAAGTTGCATGGCTATATATCTCGGAATGGCTATGGAAATGCCATGATAGGTAGGTATGGTGGCTGTTTTGAGGAAGATATATGGTGGTTGTTTTGAGGAAGGATATATAGTGGGTGTATGGTACCGGCGAAAGTTGCGCGGTACAAGAGAGGCTAGCAATGGTGGAAGGGTGAGAGTGCGTATAATCCATGGACTCAACATTAGTCATAAGAACTCATATACTTATTGCAAAAATTTACGAGTCATCAAAACAAAGCAATCAACGCATGCTCCTAGGGGGGGGGGGAGGTTGGTAGGAGTTAACCATCGCGCACCCCCGACCTCCACACAAAGGATGACACTCTACAAATACCTCATGCTCTAACTTCGTCACATAGCGGTTCACCATACGTGCATGCTACGGGAATCACTAACCTTAACACAAGTATTTCTCAATTTCATAATAACTCTATTAGCATGACTCTAATATCACTATCCTCATATCTCAAAACAATTATCAAGCATCCAACTTATCATCATATTCAATGCACTTAGTATGAAAGTTTTTACTACATTCATCTTGGATGCCTATCATGTGAAGGCTAGTTTTATAGCCAAAGCACATTACCATGCTGTTTTAATAGACTCTCTACAGAATATAAGTGAAGCATGAGAGATCTACAATTTCTACAAAATATAATCACCACCGTGCTCTAAATGATATAAGTGAAGCACTAGAGCAAAAACTATTCAACTCAAAAGATATAAGTGAAGCACATAGAGTGTTCTAACAATTCCTAGGCCATATTTAACTCTCTCAAAAAGGTGTGTCCAGCAAGGATAATTGTGGCAAACTAACAAACAAAGACTCAAATTATACACGACGCTCCAAGTAAAACACATATCATGTGGTGAATAAAAATATAGCTGCGAGTATAGTTACCGATAGATGAAGACAAAAGAGGGGATGCCTTCCCGGGGCATCCCCAAGCTTAGGCTTGTGGTTGTCCTTGTATTTTACCTTGGGGTGCCTTGGGCATCCCCAAGCTTAGGCTCTTGCCACTCTTTGTTCCATAGTAAAAACCCGGGCAAACGTTGGGCCAGGCTGGGTTTCGGGCCGGGGTTGCAAAAGACCGACCTTCATATCTCAAGCCCGAGCCCGGCCCGAAGCCCGAAATACTCCCTATTTTCAAGCCCGAGCCCGGCCCGAAATTAAGCCCGATGCCCGAAAGTCTGGCCCGAATGCTATTTTTAGTACGCGCACGTGTAAATCCGGCCCGAAGCCCGACAGCCCGGCCCGAAATACAGGAAAATAGAAGCCCGAGCCCGGCCTGAACTATCTTCCGGGCTGCAAAACAAAGCCCGAGCCCGGCCCGAATGTCAAGCCCGACCCAGCCCGGCCCGGGTTTTTCGGGCCGGGCTCGGGCCGGGTCGTCGGGCCGGGCTGCCCATGCCCGGGTTTACCGTAGTGCATCAAAGCAATACTCAAAACTTGAAAACTTCACAACACAAAACTTAGACAAAAATCTCGTGAGTTCCGTTAGTATAAGAAAACAAACCACTACTCAAAGGTACAGCAATGAACTCATTCTTTGTTTATATTGGTGTTAAACCTACTGTATTCCAACTTCTCTATGATTCATATCCTCCAATACTACACATAGATTCATCAAAATAAGCAAACAACACACGAAAAACAGAATCTGTCAAAAACTGAACAGTCTGTAGTAATCTGTAACTTTCACATACTTCTGTAACTCCAAAAAATTGAAATAAATTGGTAAACATGAGGAATTTGTCTATTAATCATCTGCAAAAAGAATCAACTAAATAGCATGCTCCAGTAAAATCTGGTGACCATTCTAGCAAGCGCTAACGATTCTGTTTTTCACAACAAGATCATATAAACTTCACACAAGTCTTCCCAAAGGTTCTACTTGGCACCAATGCTGGGGATATCGCTTATCGGGAACTTATCGGTCGACCCATGATAAGGGGTAAATCTGCCAGTTTATCAGCATATCGGCCGATTTATCGCCATATCGGCTCATTTACCGGTCGATTTATCTTATCGGCCAGACAGCGGTAAGCGATAAATCGGCCGATTTATCGGCATATCGGAAGATATCTTGAACAGTGCTTGGCACAAACACTAATTAAAACACAATACCACATCTAAACAGAAGCTAGATGCAATATTTATTCCTAAACAGAAGCAAAAACAAAAAATATAAAATTGGGTTGCCTCCCAACAAGCGATATCGTTTTACGCCCCTAGCTAGGCACGATACATGGATAGATCTAGGTATTGCCATCTTTGGTCTTCACCCTTTTAATGGGGTCAAGCTCGAATCCGGGAGGTTCTGTATGTTTCCCTTCATATTCGGAAATCTTTAAATCTATAGAATCCAACCGCTTATTACAACGGGTAATCAACATATTCACGTGGTGGAGATTTCCACTAACACTCTTAAGAGGTTCAAGAGACTTTTGTAATATTTTTGTTACTTCGCAAATTTTCTCAAAAACTTGGGTCCCTTCCTAGGTTGGATGTGACCCTTTCTATGGAGGTAGTGTTCCCACTATTCCCTCCATAATTTCATGCGCAATACTAGGATCAACTTCGATAAAGTTCCCTTTGGCAACGCAATCCATGAGTTGTCTATGGGACATATTTAATCCAACATAAAAATTGCGAAGCAAGATTCTAAAATTCACCTCTAAGGTGCACTTACGATAAGATTCCATCATCCTAAACCAAGCATCTTTTAAAGATTCTCCTTGATTTTGCTTGAAGTGAAGAACTTCAAACTCGGGAGACAAAGGAGCGAATAAGGGACTAGCCATGACGACAAGGCAAAGCGAACGATAAACACACGGCAAAAGAAGGGCAAATAAAACGGCAAGGGTGAAGTGGGGGAGAGGAAAACGAGAGGCAAAAAAATGCGAAGGATAAGGGTTTGTAATAGGTACTAGGTATATGACTTTTGCGTAAGCCTCCCCGACAATGGCGCCAGAAGTTCTTCTTGCTACTTCTCGAGCTTGCGTTGTATTCCCTCGAAGAGGAAAGGGTGATGCAGCACAGTAGCGTAATTATTTCCCTCAGTTTTCGAGAACCAAGGTATCAATCCAGTAGGAGACCACGCGCGAGTCCCTCACACCTGCGCAAACAAATAAGAACTTCGCAGCCAACGCAATAAGGGGTTTTCAATCCCTTTACGGTCACTTACGAAAGTTAGATCTGATATCTTGAGAATAGACCCGGGGGTCATATTTTTCTCTAGTGGCTTCTCTCATGATAGCGGTATTCTACGGCGGGCAAACAAATTACTGTCGAGCAATTGATAGGAAAGCAAATAATTATGAGACTATCTAGGCATGATCATTATATATAGGTATCACGTCCGAGACAAGTAGACCGAAACGATTCTGCATATACTACTATTACTCCACACAACGACCGCTATCCAGCATGCATCTAGAGTATTAAGTTCATAAGAACAGAGTAACGCCTTAAGCAAGATGACATGATGTAGAGGGATAAACTCGAACATAGTGATATAAACCCCATCTTTTTTATCATCGATGGCAACAATACAATACGTGCCTTGTTGCCCCTACTATCACTGGGAAAGGACACCGCAAGATTGAACCCAAAGCCAAGCACTTCTCCCATTGCAAGAACTATAGATCTAGTAGGCCAAACCAAACCAATAATTCGAAGAGACTTGCAAGGATATTATAATCATACATAAAGAGTTCAGAAAAGAACCAAATATTTCTCATAGATAATCTTGATCATAAACCCACAATTCATTGGATCTCGATAAACACACCGCAAAAAGAGATTACATCTAATAGATCTCCTCGAAGACCGAGGAGAACTTGCTGTTGAGATCCAAAGAGAGAGAAGAAGCCATCTAGATACTAGCTATGGACCCGAAGGTCTGTGGTAAATGTGACGCCCGGATAGTTAAGCTACAGTAATCATGTGCTAATGAGGCCACGTCATCACTGTTACTATTACTAAACTCGCTTGGGTTCGAAACCGGTTCAAATTCAAATTTAAAACAAAGTCAAATTTAAAAGTTTTCAAATGTCAAAACTAAAATGCTCAAGGTGTGTCAAATATTTCATAACTAATTATGATGGTGACCCAACACTTTTCGTAAAGTATTTTAAAGCTCTTTTGTGAGTATAACAGTGGCTTAAACAATTATATAAGTGCCTTTTATAATTGTTTAAGATGTCAAACTAACTTATTTGAGTACCAATCTTTTTGTGGCGGAGGTATAATTAGTAATACCAATTTAGATACTAACATCATATTTTTATAAAGCTAAAATAATAAAAACTAAAAGGGAAAACAAAAAAAGGGAATAAAAGATAAAAGAAAAAAAGGGAAAGCTGTAAAGAAGGATAAAACGTCCCCCTCCCCTGGGCCTTGGCCCAGCTAGCTGGCCAGGCTGGCCCACGAGCACCCTTCCTCTCCGCTCTATTCACAGGGGATCGTGGACAGAGCCGATGGCTGCCACGGCCGCGGCCATCGCCGTGGCGGCCATCCGCCGACTCCCCCCGCCCTATAAGGCTGGCGCCCTCCCCCGGTGAACCCTAATCCCCCCTCAACTCCCCCTCTCGCTCACCCCTCTCCCTCTCTCTGTCTCGTCGGCCGGGCAAGAGGTCACCGCGTCGTCGTCAAGCCCGCGGCCACCGGCCACCGTTCGCCGCACCGACTAGTCAAGGAGAACCGCCACCGTGGACCTCATCCATTCAGAGCTTCAAATCGACCAGAGCCGTCCCGTGCGTTCGTCATCGAGCGCATCTCCGTCGCGTACATCGCCGGCGTTCGGCGTCGTTTTCTACAGCTCCGGTCCACCTCCGGCCTCCTCTTCACCTCAGTTGGAACCATTGTGAGCCAATCTTCCTAATCCCCACTTTTCCGCCTTCGATTCGTTGCCGTAGTCGCCGTCCCCGAGCTCGTCCGAGCACCCGCGTATGCGTACACGTATGTGCGTGCTTGGTGCGGCTGCTCTCCGCCGCGCTGGCCGCCGCCGGTCCCCTCCGCTCGTCGTGCCTTGCGGCGTCCGCTGACCACAGCCACGGCCGCCGCTGGTCCCGGCCGCGCCCCTGCCCGTGTGCTTGCTGCTGCTCGTGTGCTGCTGCAGCCACTGCCGCCGTCGGCTGCCCGCTGCTTCTGCCTCCTACTGCTACCGCCGCCGGCGCCCCGGGCCCCCGCGCCGCTCCGCCTCCGCTGGCGCCAGCCGCCGCGACCCCGCGCGGCCCTGGCCCCTTCTGCCTTTGTCGCCGGTCCCTGCTGCCGCGGCCGCCGGCTCTCCCTGGCGCTGGCCTCTGGCCGCCAGCGCCCGCCCCGCACGACCACGGGCGTGTGCCCGATTGGGCCACGCCCGAAAACCGTCGCCCGTGCCCGCTTAGGCCACCTGGGCCACTGGCGGTTGGGCCCCGCCCCTTGGCCCAATGACACGTGGGGCCCCATGGCCCAAAAACTTTGAAAGAAAAAAAAGAACAAAAAATAATAATAATAATTATAAATAATTAAAAATATAAAAATTAAAAATAAAAATAATTAAAATAATTAAAATATAATTAATTAATTAATTAGTGAATAAATTCAGTTAATTAATCCTGTTTCATTAATCTAATTAACTGGTTAGTTTAATTAAACAGTAATTGGATTAGCTAGATCCTAATTAAACTAAATATTGTATGACAGCTGGGACCCACTGGTAGGGTTGACCAGTCAACCATGCTGACGTCAGCATGATGTCATGCTGATGTCATAAATCCTTTTTCGAATTAATTTTAATTAATATTAAATCACAGAAAATAATAAAAGCTTTAGAAAATCATATCTTTTAAACTGTAACTCGGATGAAAATACTTTGTACATGAAAGTTGCTTAGAACGACGAGATGAATCCGAACACGCGGTCCGTTCGTCCGCCACACCCCTCTATCATACCGAACATGCAACATCCCCCTCCGTTTCTTCTGCCCGAAAATGCCTAACACAGGGAATACTTTCCCGGATGTTATTCCTCTTCGCCCGTATCACCGAGCACCGCGTTAGGTCACATGTAGCACCGCCTTTTGCCATGTTATGCTTTGTGATGCTATTGTTTGCTCTGTTATTTATTTGTTTCCCCTTCGTTGCTTATTTTCGGTAGACTCCGATACTGTGATAGACCCCGAGACCATTGATGCTTCGGTGTTCGACTACGGCTACGCTTCCGAAGATTCCTTTCGTCCGCAGGGCTTCCAGGCAAGCCCCCCCCCCCCCTTGATCACCAGATATCGCATATTCTTCTCTCTACTGCTTGCATTAGAGTAGTGTAGCATGTTACTGCTATCGAATAATCCAATTCTGTTGCATAGCCTGTCATTGTTGCTATAACCGTTGATACCTTACCTGCAATCCTAAATGCTTAGTATAGGGTGCTAGTATTCCATCAGTGGCCCTACATTCTTGTCCATCTGCCATGCTATTCTATCGGGCCGTGATCACTCGGGTGGTGATCACGGGTATTTACTATATACATACTTTACATACACTTGATGATGATTCGGAGATGGGGGCTGAAGGGGCAGGTGGTTCCACCCAGGTAGTGGTGGGCCTGGGTTCCCGACAGCCCCCTGATGGTTACTTTGTGGCGGAGCGACGGTGCGGGTTGCGACCACCTAGGAGACAGGTGGGCCTGGCCCTGGTCGTTGTCCGCGGTTATTTCACAATAACACGTTTAACGGGATCTTGGTATTTGATCTGAGTCTGGCCATTTGGTCTATACGCACTAACCAGCTGCGTGGGAACAGTTATGGGCACTCGACGTTGTGGTATCAGCCGAAGCCTTCTTGACGTCAGCGACTTAGCGGCGCGCGCCAGATTGGACCGGAACGCCTACTCTGGTATTAGGAGAGGCTAGGTCTGCGTACCGGCCGCCCTCGCAACGTGCAGGTGTGCATTGGGCGATGGGCCCAGACCCCCGTGCGCTTAGGGTTTAGACCGGCGTGCTGACCTCTCTGTTGTGCTTAGGTAGGGCTGCGACGTGTTGATCTTCCGAGGCCGGGCATGACCCTGGAAAGTGTGTCCGGCCAAATGGGATCAAGCGTGCTGGGTTATGTGGTGCACCCCTGCAGGGAAGTTAATCTATTCGAATAGCCATGTCCCTCGGTAAAAGGACGACCCGGAGTTGTACTCTGACCTCATGACAACTAGAACTGGATACTTAATAAAACACACCCAGACAAGTTCCAGATACAACCCGGTGATCGCTTTCTCACAGGGC
The DNA here is from genome assembly GCA_902687465.1 of Secale cereale. Lineage (NCBI taxonomy): Eukaryota > Viridiplantae > Streptophyta > Magnoliopsida > Poales > Poaceae > Secale > Secale cereale. The sequence continues at coordinate 359,253,548 of LR738709.1, forward strand.
GACGAGGGGAGGATCACCGGGTAGGATTATGCTATACGTTGTTACTTGGTGAACTTACCATCTACTCCCTTCTACTGCTGCAAGACGGAGGCTGCGAGAAGCAAGGATACTTGTTACTTTCCAGCTACTCTCATCTACTGCTGCAAGATGGAGGTGGCCAGAAGCGTAGTCTTCGATTGGATTAGCTATCCCCCTCTTATTCTGCTTTCTGCAGTTCAGTCCACATATATTACCCCTTTACACAGATATCATTGCATATGTAGTGTAGATCCTTGCTTGTGAGTACTTTGGATGAGTACTCACGGTTGCTTTGCTCCCCCTTTTCCCCCCTTTTTCTCTTTCTTCTCGGATGATGCAACCAGATGATGGAGTCCAGGAGCCAGAGGATCCCGATGATGTTTCTACATGGAGTTCGGCTTCGAGGAGTAGTTAGGAGGTCCCAGGCAGGAGGCCTTGCCTTTTCGATCGTTGCTACTTTTGTGCTAGCCTTCTTAAGGCAATCTTGTTTAACTTATGTCTGTACTCAGATATTGTTGCTTCCGCTAACTCTTGTGTATTCGAGCTTTTGTATTCGAGCCCTCGAGGCCCCTAGCTTGTAATATAAAGCTTGTATTATTTAATTTGTGTCTAGAGTTGTGTTGTGATATCTTTCAGTGAGTCCCTGATCTTAGTCGTACACATTTGCGTGCATGATTAGTGTACGGTCAAATCGGGGGCGTCACAAGTTGGTATCAGAGCCGACTGCCTGTAGGAATCCCCTTTCCAACTCCTTGGCCGAAGTTGAGTCTAGTCTTTGAAAACAAATTTACTAACTTGTTGTGTGGCTTACGGGCCCACAACACCAATGGGTGGTGTTAGGATCTTTTATTCCTCTTCTATACTCTCAGACTCTGATCTCTCTTCTATTCGTGTGATTTTACTAACTCCGACTCTAGGTTCTCGTAACTATTTCTCCCGGAGAGCCCTCATTCTAGAAGATCAACTGCTTCGTCAGAAGATTCTGAGGGTATCCCTCGATAATTTCCCCAGACCCTTGTGCTCATCGCCTTTGCAATTCACTGCCACCAATATATCCCTATGGATATCTGCATGCACTTGTCATTCTCATGATCATTCCTCATCGCTCTTGTTGTTACAAGATGCCTCGAAATATTCTCGATTGTCCCGAGAATCCTTTGAGTTTACTGTCTTGTTGTTTTATTTTGCATGAAAACCCTTACGGTTATTTCCTCATATTTAACGAGGATCCGTTCTTCTCAATTGATCATCTGTCTCACAAAATTCTTCGGAATACTTTTCGATCTTTCGAAAATCCTTTGCAGACTGTTACTCTTGAAGTTATTGCCTGCTTGCATTATGGTTAATTCCATATGACTAGTAGTCTTCGTTAACATCCATTATCTTGGCCATTTTGGGCCTATTGATTCAATGTGTGCGTATGCACGCAACCATCGGGTTACCCTTTATAGAATTATCTTTCCGACTCAGACGTCATTCCAGACATGAGTTGGTTCTCGGCAATTCAATCCTTTATTGATTGTCCGACTTAGTGTTTTCAACTTAAACATCCTTGGTCAGAGCGTTTGCTTCTGATCCTTCGTATTGAAAACCATAATTTCTTTCTAATTAAGCATCAAACAAATCAAGTGATTCTTGAATCTGATGCCTTTGCATTCTTTCTTCCTCTGAGTGAGTACCGATACCCACATCAGCTCCGTTGTGGATCGCTTGATCCGTTGTTGGATTGTTATCCGATAGTGTCCTTCATATTAAATCACCTTGTGAGTTTTTCCCATGATACATAATGCCTTTGGTAAATTATATCCTCTGCTTGACCAACCATGCTCTGCTTTCGAGCTCGTGTTTTTACTTTTGAAACTTGTGGTATATGTTGCTAAGATGCCCGATGGGTTGAACCTATGCCTTCCCCTAATCCGTGAAAACCCGAAAGTTTTCACAAGTCATACTCTTCCGGTGTTCCACCAGTTAAAATTCCAACACTTCAGTTTTATTAAAGTGAGAGGTGAATGAAATGATATGCATTGAAGAAGTGGGAGTCGACCTTGAACTTGTGTTCATGCCCATGAAAATGATGTAGACCGTCTCGGAAGCTTCTTGCAAAATGATTATCCAGCTATACGATTCTTTCAAAATTCATGAATTGATTACTTACAGTTATGGTTCCGACCATGCTGTCTTGATCTGATATATCTGATGGGAATTCATTCTAGTTCCTCGTCTATTTTGGCTAGGTTGAAGTATCTACTGTCATAGGTCAATGACCTAGTTCAACTTCTATCGTGTTCTACCTTCGAGTTTTACCCTCTGATATCTCAAGGATATCATGCCTTTGCACTACACCTCTTGAACTTTTGATGAAGTAATACCTTTGCTTGTCGTAATCACTCTACGGGTTCTAGGTTGCCGTCAACCGAGGACACCGTTTATTAAATCAAATCCGCTCTAAAAATTCAACACCCCTAGTAGATGTTACTGGGAAATTTTTAAACTCAATCTGGTTTTATTCCTAGACTATCGGGTACATCCCTTGTCTAGCTATCTTTGACTGTGCTACCTCATCCTTTTTTGGTGCATGAATTCTTCAGAGATTGAGCACAACTTACGTCGAGCTTTCAGCATATGGTTGCTTGTTCAGTAAAGCAACTTTGATTCCGAGCTTGCATCTTATATATTGATCCTATAACTTGCCACTTCGTCATTCCCTTGCTTGTTGTCATTGTTGTTTGACTGCATCCTCTTGAAACCTCCCGACAAATGTGTCGGATCACCTTCAACACTTTGACTTCTTCTGAGATGTCAACTGTGTTCGTGATGAGAAATCCCCTCCTTGCCCTCGATGATTTTTATTATCATCGACAACACCCTTGACTTCCTTTCATCGCGAACTTGTCCACATTATAAATACAACTTGCTCTCCAGCTAGTGTCGTGTTCTGCCTTGAAGTATTACTGTCTTTTATGTCGAGAATGTTGTGGGGATTGCTCCACCTATTAGAAATTCTCGGTATGATGATACATCTCACCATCACCATTCTTCCTTGGTCACCGTGTTGTTTTAACCGGGATACCAATATGCTAACGATGCTGCTTGAGTTCTGTACTTCTAGCAACTCTATTGCTTTGAAGATAACGATCAATAGTTCATTCTTGGACTGTTGGTTATTGAATCGTCACTCTAACATTGATCTTGCCGCCTAAGGTCATATTTCGGGCACACGATTCAACTAATGATTAATGGTGTATGTTTTCCTCGAGCATACAACATTATATCATTTGAATTGACAAATTGTCATTTTCTTGTTCACATTATTATGGAAATCCATTCGTTTGGGAATTCTCGATGAATTGTCGCTGAGCCCATCAGCCACCTCCTCATCCTATCCTTGGGTTAATGATGAACTATTGTTTTGGGAACCCGCTCCCATAGTTCATTTCCCGAGAATCTTGCAATGCCATTTCGTCGATTTGTGTTGCACCTTTTCTTCTCGAACATCCTGAGTCTGAGGTATCATGACACCAATCGGATCTGAATCTCGGTCAGATATGATGGTTGGGACAACTTTCCAGTAGTTGTAATGTTGGTCCTTTGATGACCCGGTAATATGATGTCATGCCTAGCACCCCTGGCTGGAGGACCTATCATTATAATTTTCTTTTGCAAGGATAATCATTCTTCCAGGAGGAAATTATAAGACTTATTCTATAAGTTGTTCCTGATGAATCCTTTGTGTATCTAAGTCCGACCTTTGCTTCAAGACCATGCCAATGCTATCTTGAAGCATGCCTGCGGTACTCCGATTTTCAGTAAGAGCATTTGAAGCCCAATACTAAATGTTTCTTGGTCAGTTATCCGAACACCGTTGTATGGTAACATCTTGATTAATCCTCGCCTCTTTATCTGAATGTTTGGGTACTTGCTCTCCTACCCTATATGCCATGTTCTTCTTCTCCATGGGAAGGATATACTCATAATAATTGTGTGTTTAATCACAATTTTCCTTTCCATTTGTTTGTTTAACCTTTCCTTGATCTACATGATCTAAGCAGTAATAATTCTCTGCTTATGTAAACACCTCGTTGTACAACTCTGTCAGTAAGACCTTGATTCTATTGTTGATAACATTCCGGTAACCACCGATGGATGAGAACTTTGCCTATTGGTCCGCCTCGTTTCAACGTGCAGGGAAAATGGTTCTCTTCGTTCCCCGTCCTTGTTACCGACATTGTTGCCGTCATAGCTGACAAGCTATCCACTCACATGCCTCCCGGTCACGGCTGTGCAAGATGTCACCACCCTTCCTATTTTCAACCCACATGGTGGGCCCATAACCCACAGGTCCACGGGATCGAAACCTGACTCTCTTGTACAACCCTAATTCTAATGTATTCTTTGCACTTGGCTTCGTGTGTAAGTCACGAGCTAAATTCTACCATGTTTCATCCTGATATCAAACACCTTGTTATTCTCGTTGTTCAAGCCTCCATTATAGCTTTTGTCTAGGCATCGAATGATTGCCTACCCATTTGAAACTTTGGTACCATCGTATTTTGCACTCAACGAATTCACTAAAATACAACTCGTGAGGTGCCTCGTGTATTTCCCATTGAGTTTACCGTCAGATGCCCAGCTTTGTGGAGGTGCGTTCTTCCGGAGTTTTTCCCCCTGGTCACGCTCGTAGGACGATGGAGATCCCGAAGAAAGGATGACGACATGATCACGATGACTTGAAGCAGAGAAATGAAGACATCAACGAAAGGGATCAACCTCTTCGAAAGGGCAGCCAAGACCGAGAAGACTCGTTAGGTTTTCGCTACCAACACTTTCCCCCGTGCTCCACCGCTTAAATCTCGGGACGAGATTTCTTGTAGTGGAGGAGAATTGTGACGCCCGGATAGTTAAGCTACAGTAATCATGTGCTAATGAGGCCACGTCATCACTGTTACTATTACTAAACTCGCTTGGGTTCAAAACCGGTTCAAATTCAAATTTAAAACAAAGTCAAATTTAAAAGTTTTCAAATGTCAAAACTAAAATGCTCAAGGTGTGTCAAATATTTCATAACTAATTATGATGGTGACCCAACACTTTTTGTAAAGTATTTTAAAGCTCTTTTGTGAGTATAACAGTGGCTTAAACAATTATATAAGTGCCTTTTATAATTGTTTAAGATGTCAAACTAACTTGTTTGAGTTCCAAACTTTTTGTGCCGGAGGTATAATTAGTAATACCAATTTAGATACTAACATCATATTTTTATAAAGCTAAAATAATAAAAACTAAAAGGGAATAAAAGATAAAAGAAAAAAAAGGGAAAGCTGTAAAGAAGGATAAAACGTCCCCCTCCCCTGGGCCTTGGCCCAGCTAGCTGGCCAGGCCGGCCCACAAGCACCCTTCCCCTCCGCTCTGTTCACATGGGATCGTGGACAGAGCCGATGGCTGCCACGGCCGCGGCCATCGCCGTGGCGGCCATCCGCCGACTCCCCCCGCCCTATAAGGCCGGCGCCCTCCCCCGGTGAACCCTAATCCCCCCTCAACTCCCCCTCTCGCTCACCCCTCTCCCTCTCTCTGTCTCGTCGGCCGGGCGAGAGGTCACCGCGTCGTCGTCAAGCCCGCGGCCACCGGCCACCGTTCGCCGCACCGACTAGTCCAGGAGAACCGCCATCGTGGACCTCATCCATTCAGAGCTTCAAATCGACCAGAGCCGTCCCGTGCGTTCGTCATCGAGCGCATCTCCGTCGCGTACATCGCCGGCGTTCGGCGTCGTTTTCCGCAGGTCCGGTCCACCTCCGGCCTCCTCTTCACCTCAGTTGGAACCATTGTGAGCCAATCTTCTTAATCCCCACTTTTCCGCCTTCGATTCGTTGCCGTAGTCGCCGTCCCCGAGCTCGTCCGAGCACCCGCGTATGCGTACACGTATGTGCGTGCTTGGTGCGGCTGCTCTCCGCCGCGCTGGCCGCCGCCGGTCCCTCCGCTCGTCGTGCCTTGCGGCGTCCGCTGACCGCAGCCACGGTCGTCGCTGGTCCCGGCCGCGCCCCTGCCCGTGTGCTTGCTGCTGCTCGTGTGCTGCTGCAGCCACTGCCGCCGTCGGCTGCCCGCTGCTTCTGCCTCCTACTGCTGCCGCCGCCGGCGCCCCGGGCCCCCGCGCCGCTCCGCCTCCGCTGGCGCCAGCCGCCGCGACCCCGCGCGGCCCTGGCCCCTTCTGCCTTTGTCGCCGGTCCCTGCTGCCGCGGCCGCCGGCTCTCCCTGGCGCTGGCCTCTGGCCGCCAGCACCCGCCCCGCACGACCACGGGCATGTGCCCGATTGGGCCACGCCCGAAAACCGTCGCCCATGCCCGCTTAGGCCACCTGGGCCACTGGCGGTTGGGCCCCGCCCCGTGGCCCAATGACATGTGGGGCCCCATGGCCCAGAAACTTTAAAAGAAAAAAAGAGAACAAATAATAATAATAATAATAATAAATAATTAAAAATATAAAAATTAAAAATAATAATAATTAAAATAATTAAAATATAATTAATTAATTAATTAGTGAATAAATTCAGTTAATTAATCCTGTTTCATTAATCTAATCAACTGGTTAGTTTAATTAAACAGTAATTGGATTAGCTAGATCCTATTTAAACTAAATATTGTATGACAGCTGGGACCCACTGGTAGGGTTGACCAGTCAACCATGCTGACGTCAGCATGATGTCATGCTGATGTCATAAATCCTTTTTCGAATTAATTTTAATTAATATTAAATCACAAAAAATAATAAAAGCTTTAGAAAATCACATCTTTTAAACTATAACTCGGATGAAAATACTTTGTACATGAAAGTTGCTTAAAACGACGAGACGAATCCAAATACGCGGTCCGTTCGTCCGCCACACCCCTCTATCATACCGAACATGCAACATCCCCCTCCGTTTCTTCTGCCCGAAAATGCCTAACACCGGGAATACTGTCCCGGATGTTATTCCTCTTCGCCCGTATCACCGAGCACCGCGTTAGGTCACATGTAGCACCGCCTTTTGCCATGTTATGCTTTGTGATGCTATTGTTTGCTCTGTTATTTATTTGTTTCCCCTTCGTTGCTTATTTTCGGTAGACTTCGATACTGTGATAGACCCCGAGACCATTGATGCTTCGGTGTTCGACTACGGCTACGCTTCCGAAGATTCCTTTCGTCTGCAGGGCTTCCAGGCAAGCCCCCCCCCCCTTGATCACCAGATATCGCCTATTCTTCTCTCTACTGCTTGCATTAGAGTAGTGTAGCATGTTACTGCTATCGAATAATCCAATTCTGTTGCATAGCCTGTCATTGTTGCTATAACCGTTGATACCTTACCTGCAATCCTAAATGCTTAGTATAGGGTGCTAGTATTCCATCAGTGGCCCTACATTCTTGTCCGTCTGCCATGCTATTCTATCGGGCCGTGATCACTCGGGTGGTGATCACGGGTATTTACTATATACATACTTTACATACACTTGATGATGATTCGGAGATGGGGGCTGAAGGGGCAGGTGGTTCCACCCAGGTAGTGGTGGGCCTGGGTTCCCGACAGCCCCCTGATGGTTACTTTGTGGCGGAGCGACGGGGCGGGTTGTGACCACCTAGGAGACAGGTGGGCCTGGCCCTGGTCGTTGTCCGCGGTTATTTCATAATAACACGTTTAACGGGATCTTGGTATTTGATCTGAGTCTGGCCATTTGGTCTATACGCACTAACCAGCTGCGTGGGAACAGTTATGGGCACTCGACGTTGTGGTATCAGCCGAAGCCTTCTTGACGTCAGCGACTTAGCGGCGCACGCCGGATTGGACCGGAACGCCTACTCTGGTATTAGGAGAGGCTAGGTCTGCGTACCGGCCGCCCTCGCAACGTGCATGTGTGCATTGGGCGATGGGCCCAGACCCCCGTGCGCTTAGGGTTTAGACCGGCGTGCTGACCTCTCTGTTGTGCTTAGGTAGGGCTGCGACGTGTTGATCTTCCGAGGCCGGGCATGACCCTGGAAAGTGTGTCCGGCCAAATGGGATCAAGCGTGCTGGGTTATGTGGTGCACCCCTGCAGGGAAGTTAATCTATTCGAATAGCCATGTCCCTCGGTAAAAGGACGACCCGGAGTTGTACTCTGACCTCATGACAACTAGAACTGGATACTTAATAAAACACACCCAGACAAGTTCCAGATACAACCCGGTGATCGCTTTCTCACAGGGCGACGAGGGGAGGATCACCGGGTAGGATTATGCTATACGTTGTTACTTGGTGAACTTACCATCTACTCCCTTCTACTGCTGCAAGACGGAGGCTGCGAGAAGCAAGGGTACTTGTTACTTTCCAGCTACTCTCATCTACTGCTGCAAGATGGAGGTGGCCAGAAGCGTAGTCTTCGATTGGATTAGCTATCCCCCTCTTATTCTGCTTTCTGCAGTTCAGTCCACATATATTACCCCTTTACACAGATATCATTGCATATGTAGTGTAGATCCTTGCTTGTGAGTACTTTGGATGAGTACTCACGGTTGCTTTGCTCCCCCTTTTCCCCCCTTTTTCTCTTTCTTCTCGGATGATGCAACCAGATGATGGAGTCCAGGAGCCAGAGGATCCCGATGATGTTTCTACATGGAGTTCGGCTTCGAGGAGTAGTTAGGAGGTCCCAGGCAGGAGGCCTTGCCTTTTCGATCGTTGCTACTTTTGTGCTAGCCTTCTTAAGGCAATCTTGTTTAACTTATGTCTGTACTCAGATATTGTTTTTTCCGCTAACTCTTGTGTATTCGAGCTTTTGTATTCGAGCCCTCGAGGCCCCTAGCTTGTAATATAAAGCTTGTATTATTTAATTTGTGTCTAGAGTTGTGTTGTGATATCTTTCAGTGAGTCCCTGATCTTAGTCGTACACATTTGCGTGCATGATTAGTGTACGGTCAAATCGGGGGCGTCACAGTAAACTACTCACAACTCATGGTGAGGCGATGATGATGATGTAGAAGCACTCCGTGGAAGATCCCCCCTCCGGCGGAGCTCCGGAACAGGCCCCAAGATTGGATCTCACGGGAACAAAAGGTTGCGGCGGTGGAACTAGGATTTTCTGTATTGTTCTGATGGTTTCGGGGTACGTAGATATATATAGGTAGAAGGAGGGCACCGGGGGCCAGACGTGGGGCCCACGAGGCAGGGGGGCGCGCCCTATATGGGGGGGGGGCACCCCCCACCGTCGTGGACGGCAGGTGTGCCCTACTCCGTGGTTCTCAAGTCTCCCGTGCGTAATTTGCTCCAAAAATATCTCTCCCGAAGGTTTCATTCCGTTTGGACTTCGTTTGACATTCCGTTTCTGTAAAACCCTAAAATAGGCAAAAAACAACAATCTGGGCTGGGCCTTTGGGTTAATAGGTTAGTCCCAAAAATAATATAAAAGTGTATAACAAAGCCCATTGAACATCCAAAACATCATAAATAATAGGATGGAACAATAAAAAATTATAGATACGTTGGAGACGTATCAATCACCAACCGTCACCACACCGTCGTGCAGCCGGAACTCATCTACTACTTCGTCCGTCTTGCTAGATTAAGAAGGCGAGGACGTCATCGAGCTGAACGTGTGCTGAATGCGGAGGTGCCATACGTTTGGTGCTAGATCCGGAAGGACCGTGAAGGTGTACGACTACATCAACCGCGTTGATAAACGCTTCCGCTTTCTGTCTACGAGGGTACATAGACACACTCTCCCCTCTCGTTGCTATGCATCACCATGATCTTACATGTGCATAGGATTTTTTTTGAAATTACTACGTTACCCAACAGTGGTATCAGAGCCAGGTTATGCATAGATGTTATATGCACGAGTAGAACACAAGTGAGTTGTGGGCGATACTAGTCATACTGCTTACTAGCATGTCATACTTTGATTCGGCGGTATTGTTAGACGAAGCGGCCTGGACCGACATTACGTGTACGCTTACGCGAGACTGGTTCTACCGACGTGCTTCGCACACAGGTGGCTGGCGGGTGTTAGTTTCTCCACCTTCGGTTGAATCGAGTGTGGCTACGCCCGGTCCTTGTGAAGGTTAAAACAACACATACTTGACAAAATATCGTTGTGGTTTTGATGCGTAGGTAAGAACGGTTCTTGCTCAGCCCGTAGCAGCCACGTAAAACTTGCAACAACAAAGTAGAGGACGTCTAACTTGTTTTTGCAGGGCATGTTGTGATGTGATATGGTCAAGACATGATGCTAAATTTTGTTGTTTGAGATGATCATGTTTTGTAACAGAGTTATCGGCAACTGGCACTTTATTGTGTGAAATGCAATCGCCATGTAATTGCTTTACGTTATCACTAAGCGGTAGCGATAGTCGTAGAAGCAATAGTTGCCGAGACGACAACGATGCTACGATGGAGATCAAGGTGTCGCGCCGGTGACGATGGTGATCATGGCGGTGCTTTGGAAATGAAGATCAAAGGCACAAGATGATGATGGCCATATCATATCACTTATATTGATTGCATGTGATGTTTATCTTTTATGCATCTTATTTTGCTTAGATCGACGGTAGCATTATAAGATGATCTCTCACTAAATTTCAAGGTATAAGTGTTTTCCCTGAGTATGCACCGTTGCAAAAGTTCGTTGTGCCGAGACACCACGTGATGATCGGGTGTGATAAGCTCTACGTTCACATACAACGGGTGCAAGCCAGTTTTGCACATGCAAAATACTCGAGTTAAACTTGACGAGCCTAGCATATGCAGATATGGCCTTGGAACACTGGAGACCGAAAGGTCGAGCATGAATCATATAGTAGATATGATCAACATAAGATGTTCACCATTGAAAACTACTCCATCTCACGTGATGATTGGACATGGTTTAGTTGATATGGATCACGTGATCACATAGATGATTAGAGGGATGTCTATCTAAGTGGGAGTTCTTAAGTAATATGATTAATTGAACTTTAATTTATCATGAACTTAGTACCTGATAGTATTTTGCATGTCTATGTTGTTGTAGATAGATGGCATGTGTTGTTGTTCCGTTGACTTTTAATGCGTTCCTAGAGAAAGCTAAGTTGAAAGATGATGGTAGCAACTACACAGACTGGGTTCGTAACTTGAGGATTATCCTCATTGCTGCACAGAAGAATTATGTCCTAGAAGCACCGCTAGGTGACAAGTCTGCTATAGGAGCAACTCCGAACATTATGAATGTCTGGCAAGCTCGTTCTGATGACTACACGATAGTTCAGTGTGCCATGTTTTACGACTTAGAACCGGGACTTCAACGAAATATTGAATGTCATGGAGCATATGAGATGTTCCAGGAGTTGAAGTTAATATTTCAAGCAAATGCCTAGATTGAGAAATATGAGATTGCGAATAAGTTCTACAACTGCAAGATGGAGGAGAACAGTTCTGTCAGTGAACACTTGATCAAAATGTCTGGGTACTACAATCATATGACTCAATTTGGATGCAAAGTTGACGAAGATAGTGTTATTGATAGAGTTCTTCAATCATTGCCACCAAGCTATAAAGGTTTCGGGATGAACTATAACATGCAAGGGATGCAGAAGACAATTCCCGAGCTCTTCGCTATGCTCAAAGCTGCGGAGGTAGAAATCAAAAAGGATCATCAAGTGTTGATGGTTAACAAGACCACTAGTTTCAAGAAAAAGGGCAAGGGAACGAAGGGGAACTTCAAGAAGAATAGCAAGACAGTTGCTACTCCCGCGAAGAATCCCAAGTCTGGTGCCAAGCCTGAAACTGAGTGCTTCTACTGCAAAGGGACTGGACACTGGAAGCGGAACTGCCCCAAGTATTTGGCGGATAAGAAGGATGGCAAAGTGAAGAAAGGTATATTTGATATACATGTTATTGATGTGTACCTTACTAATACTCGTAGTAGCACCTGGGTATTTGATATTGGTTCAGTTGCTAATATTTGTAACTCGAATCAGGGGCTACGGATTAAACGAAGATTAGCTAAGGACGAGGTGACGATGCGCGTGGGAAATGGTTCCAAAGTCGATGTGATCGCCGTTGGTACACTACCTCTACATCTACCATTGGGATTAGTATTAGAACTAAATAATTGTTATTTGGTGCCAGCGTTGAGCATGAACATTATATCTGGATCTTGTTTGTTGCGAGACGATTATTCATTTAAATCAGAGAATAATGGTTGTTCTATTTATATGAGTAATATCTTTTATGGTCATGCACCCTTGAAGAGTGGTCTATTCTTGTTGGATCTCGATTGTAGTTATACACATATTCATAATATTGAAGCTAAAAGATGCAAGGTTAATAATGATAGTGCAACTTATTTGTGGCACTGCCGTTTAGGTCATATTGTTGTAAAGCCCATGAAGAAAATCCATGCTGATGGACTTTTGGAATCACTTGATTATGAATCACTTGGTGCTTGCGAACCATGCCTCATGGGCAAGACGACTAAGACTTCGTTCTCCGGAACAATGGAGCGAGCAACGGATTTGTTGGAAATCATACATACTGATGTATGTGGACCAATGAGTGTAGAGGCTCGCGGCGGGTATCGTTATTTTCTGACCTTCACTGATGATTTGAGCAGATATGGATATATCTACTTGATGAAACACAAGTCTGAAACATTTGAAAAGTTCAAAGAGTTTCAGAGTGAAGTAGAGAATCATCATAACAAGAAAATAAAGTTTATACGATTTGACCGTGGAGGCGAATATTTGAGTTACGAGTTTGGTCTTCATTTGAAACAATGTGGAATAGTTTCACAACTCACGCCACCCGGAACACCACAACGTAATGGTGTGACCGAACGTCGTAACCATACTTTATTAGATATGGTGCGATCTAAATGATGTCTCTTACCGATTTACCACTATCGTATTGGGGTTATGCTTTAGAGACAGCTGCATTCACGATAAATAGGGCACCATCTAAATCCGTTGAGACGACGCCTTATGAATTGTGGTTTGGCAAGAAACTAAAGTTGTCGTTTCTTAAAGTTTGGGGCTGCGATGCTTATGTGAAAAAGCTTCAACCTGATAAGCTCAAACCCAAGTCGGAGAAATGTGTCTTCATAGGATACCCAAAGGAAACTATTGGGTACACCTTCTATCACAGATCCGAAGGCAAGATATTCGTTGCTAAGAATGGATCCTTTCTAGAGAAGGAGTTTCTCTCGAAAGAAGTGACTAGGAGGAAAGCAGAACTTGATGATATAATTATACCTTCTCCCGAATTGGAAAGTAGTACATCACAGAAACTAGTTCTAGTGATTCCTACACCAGTCATCGAGGAAGCTAATGATGATGATCATGAAACTTCAGATCAAGTTACTACTGAACCTCGGAGGTCAACCAGAGTACGTTCCGCACCAGAGTGGTACAGTAACCCAATTCTGGAAGTCATGTTACTAGACCATGATGAACCTACGAACTATGGGGAAGCGATGATGAGCCCAGATTCCGCAAAATGGCTTGAGGCCATGAAATCTGAGATGGGATCCATGTATGAGAACAAAGTGTGGACTTTGGTTAACTTGCCCGATGATTGGCAAGCCCTTGAAAATAAATGGATCTTCAAGAGGAAGAATGACGCCGACGGTAATGTTACTGTCTACTAAGATCGACTTGTTACGAAAGGTTTTTGACAAGTTCAAGGAGTTGACTACGATGAGACTTTCTCACCCGTAGCGATGCTTAAGTCTGTCCGAATCATGTTAGCAATTACCACATTTTATGATTATGAAATTTGGCAAATGGATGTAAAAAATGCATTCCTTAATGGATACGTCAAAGAAGAGTTGTATATGATGTAACCAGAAGGTTTTGTCGATCCTAAAGGTGCTAACAAAGTGTGCAAGCTCCAGCGATCCATCTATGGACTGGTGCAAGCATCTCGGAGTTGGAATATACGCTTTGATGAGGTGATCAAAGCATATGGTTTTATACAGACTTTTGGAGAAGCCTGTATTTACAAGAAAGTTAGTGGGAGCTCTGTAGCATTTCTAATATTATATGTGGATGACATATTATTGATTGGAAATGATATATAATTTCTGGATAGCATAAAAGGATACTTGAATAAGATTTTTTTAGTGAAAGACCTCGGTGAAGCTGCTTATATATTAGGCATCAAGATCTATAGAGATAGATCAAGACATTTAATTGGACTTTCACATACCTTGATAAAGTTTTGAAGAATTTCAAAATGGATCAGTCAAAGAAAGGGTTCTTGCCTGTGTTACAAAGTGTGAAGTTGAGTAAGACTCAATGCCTGAACACTTCAGAAGATAGAGAGAAAATGAAAGGTGTTCCCTATGCTTCAGCCATAGGCTCTATCATGTATGCAATGCTGTGTAGCAGACTTGATATGTGCCTTGCTATTAGTTTAGCAGGGAGGTACCAAAGTACTCCAGGAGTGTATCACTAGACAGCGGTCAAGAACATCCTGAAATACCTGAAAAGGACTAAGGATATGTTTCTCGTTTATGGAAGTGACAAAGAGCTCATCGTAAATGGTTACTTCGATGCCAACTTTGACACTGATCCGGATGACTCCAAGTCACAAACCGGATACGTGTTTTTATTGAACAATGGAGTTGTCAGTTGGTGCAGTTCTAAGCAAAGCGTCGTGGTGGGATCTACATGTGAAGCGGAGTACATAGCTGCTTCTGAAGCAGCAAATGAAGGAGTCTGGTTGAAGGATTTCATATCCTATCTAGGTGTCATACCTAGTGCATCGGGTCCAATGAAAATATTTTGTGACAATACTGGTGCAATTGCCTTGGCAAAGGAATCCAGATTTCACAAGAGAACCAAGCACATCAAAAGACGCTTCAATTCCATCCGCGATCAAGTCAAGGAGGGAGAAATAGATATTTGCAAGATACATATGGATCTGAATGTGTGCAGACCCATTGACTAAGCCTCTCTCACGAGCAAAACATGATCAACACCAAGACTCCATGGGTGTTAGAATCATTACTGTGTAATCTAGATTATTGACTCTAGTGCAAGTGGGAGACTGAAGGAAATATGCCCTAGAGGCAATAATAAATTGTTATTTATATTTTCTTATATGATGATAAATGTTTATTATTCATTCTAGAATTGTATTAACCGGAAACTTAGTACATGTGTGAATACATAGACAAACAAAGTGTCACTTGTATACCTCTACTTGACTAGCTCGTTGAATCAAAGATGGTTAAGTTTCCCAGCCATAGACATGAGTTGTCATTTGATTAACGGGACCACATAATTAGTGAATGATGTGATTGACTTGACCCATCCGTTAGCTTAGCAACTTGATCGTTTAGTTTTTACTGCTATTGCTTTCTTCATGACTTATACATGTTCCTATGACTATGAGATTACGCAACTCCCGAATACCGGAGGAACACCTTGTGTGCTATCAAACGTCACAATGTAATTGGGTGATTATTAAGATGCTCCTTAGGTGTCTCCGAAGGTGTTTGTGGTGTTGGCATAGATCGAGAATATGATTTGTCACTCCGAGTGTCGCAGAGGTATCTCTGGGCCCTCTCGGATGCACATCATAATAAGCCTTGCAAGCAAATGACTAATGAGTTATTCACGAGATGATGTGTTACGGAACGAGTAAAGAGACTTGTCGGTAACGAGATTGAACTAGGCATGATGATACCGACGATCGAATCTCGGGCAAGTAACATACCAATGACTAAGGGAACAACGTATGTTGTTATGCGGTTCGTCCGATAAAGATCTTCGTAGAATATGTAGGAGCCAATATGGGCATCCAGGTTCCGCTATTGGTTATTGACCGGAGAGATGTATCGGTTATGTCTACATAGTTCTCGAACCCGTAGGTTCCGCACGCTTAACGCTCGTTGACAATATAGTATTGAATGAGTTATGTATGTTGGTTACCGAATGTTATTCGGATTCCCAGATGTAATCATGGACATGACGAGGAACTCCGGAATGGTCCGGAGATAAAGATTAATATATGGGATAATAGTGTTTGACCTCCTAAAGGGTTCCAGTATTCACCGGAAGGGGTTCCAGATGTTTCCCAAAATGTTTGGGTACGAGGACACTTTATTTAGGCCAAAGGGGAAAGCCCACAAGGTTTTTGGAAAGTGCAAGAGGAAGTTTTTCGAAGTCCAGGGGCGAGACACCGGGAACCCTGGCATCTGGCCCTGGAGTCCGAGAAGGACTCTTGCCTTTCGGGTGAAACCGACTTTATGGAGGCTTTTACTCCAAGTTTAGACTCCAAGGCTCAACATATAAATAGAGGGGTAGGGCTAGCACCCAAGACACATCAAGATACACCAAGCCGTGTACTGGCAACCCCGACCCTCTAGTTTATCCTCTGTCTAGTTTCTGTAGTGCTTGGCAAAGCCATGGAGAGATTGCTCTACATCACCAACCGTCACCACACCATCGTGCTGCCGGAACTCATCTACTACTTCGCCCGTCTTGCTGGATCAAGAAGGCGAGGACGTCATCAAGATGAACGTGTGCTGAACGCGAAGGTGCCGTACGTTCGGTGCTAGATCGGGACAGATCGTGAAGGTGTACGACTACATCAACCGCGTTGATAAACGCTTCCGCTTTCGGTCTACGAGGGTATGTAGACACACTCTCCCCTCTCGTTGCTATGCATCACCATGATTTTGCGTGTGCGTAGGATTTTTTTTGAAATTACTACGTTACCCAGCAGGACGTCCAATGCTTATGAGTTCACTGCTCGTTTGAGCAGGCGACTGAGTAGCTTGGGGTTCGAGCTGAGGAAGGACTTCATCATCAACAACATTGTCATCATGACCAATGTCTTCAGCTGCAGGAGAGTTAGCAGCTGGAATCTCTTCAGTCTGATGAGCCTCTGAGGGAGCAGGCTCATGGACAACTAGACGACGCTCACGGTTGGAGGAGGCAGGCATGGCCACAGAAATGGGTTCGACCACCAACGGCTCTGTTGAGGAGCCGTGAGGCTGATGTGAAGATTTTGAAGCTTTTATCTTCTGCTTCTTCTTAGAGGGAGCAGCAGTAGAGGCATCAAGATGCTTGCATTCCTTGGCTTCAGCTTCAGCCTGTCTTGTCTTCTTTTGAGAAGAAGCTGTTGATGTGACCTTAGGCTTCGGGCTTGTCATGTTGTCAGGGAAGACAATGTTAGGTCTTTCCTGCCTTGGAGATTCAGTGTCTTCAGCAGCAGGCTTCAGGCTTCTTCTTCTTCTTTGACTTCTTGGCAGCTAGCTTCGGGCCAATGCCTGGACGGCCAAGAACTTTCCTCTTCGCAGCTTCATTATGGGCTTGTACGCACTTCTCAGCATAGTGCTTGAGATGTTCCCTGGAGCCCCTTGCAACATCACAATGCTTGGCAAATTCAGCCTTGAGGTCTGTCATCATGGTCTTGAAGTTTTGAACTTGTTGAGCATTGAGGCTTGCCATATGCTTCTTGAACAGATCCTTCTCATGATCATTTTTGTTCTTTGGCTCAATAACCTTTTGTGCAACAGTCAGTTCTTGAGCAATGCAGCCTTGAAAGGTCACACTGATATCAATGGGAAGCTGAAGATCATCAAGTGAAAGAGATGTATCCTCAAACCATTCATCGATGAAGTTGTTGATGATATCAGCGTCAAAGAGAGGAAAAGCATTAAAGATTTCGGAATTAGCATTTCCAGGGCATCATCAGCAAGATCTTCATCACTGGACAGATCTATGATGTCATCATCATTGCGCAGTATGCTACCAGGAGTGAGTGCTTGGCCAGATGGCTTCACAAGCTACTTTGACCTCTGAGAGATGCAAAAGTGATCCTCAGACTGCACACTGGGTTCAGGAGGTATAGTTTTCAGGGGCTTCACACTTGAAGTTTTTGGGGCAGCAACAGGTTTAGAAGCCTTTGATTTATTCTTGGGATTCACAGACTCAGGAACAACTTCAGGTTCCATGTCTTCAGCAACATCTTCCACAGTTGCTTGTTGAGTAGCAATGCGGGATAGCAATCCATCAAGGCCATTGAAGGGGCCGACACGATTTTCATTGGCTTCGCGTGTTCCATCAGACCGGGGCCGAGATGGGCCAGGATTGAAGTTAATGCTCAATTCTTTCCTGTTCTGGGTTGCAGAGGTCTTGGAAAATTTGTAGTTTTCCTCAAACAATTCATCATCACGACACCATCGAAGACTAGATGGGTCATCATTTGAAGGCATTGGTCCTCTGACCATGCACGGATAGAAGTTCTCGGCAATGGCTTCAGACATAGTCTTGGGCTGTAGCTTCTTGTAGACGATATCACCCCATGGAGGGCGAATGGCATTCTTTGAAGCATACTCAGGAGTCACAAATTTGTATAGAAACCATTGCTCTGCCCAATATCGTCGTATCCATTGGATTCGAGATTTGCGTTCTCCATAGGTTTCTTCTGGGTCAGACTTGTATAGGGTGAACATATCTCGAGGAAGATCTTTGGAAGTGTCAGTACGTCTCTGCCTGCCACCCTTGTTGGACTGTTTTTTAAAAGCCATTGGGTTCAGACAGAAAGGCTTCACAAAGCAGTTTATCTTCCGACGACTGGTCAGATAGGAACTGGCTTCAGGAGATTCAATGTGACACTATAAGAATTCTGTAAATGAATGCAGACTATGAGAACCAAGGGATTCTCCCACGGACATGTACCTATGACAACATTAGAGATACGAGGGAAGGGGAAGAGGTCATATGCATTCTCAGAAGATTTTGAAGATTAAATACGGTTTGAAGACATTGACCTCATCGTGCGAAGACATTCACTTATATGGAGTGAGTTGGTTCCAGATTTGTACGAATCCAAGAATAGGTACAAGTGAGGAATCTAACTAGCAGTTAATCATGAGTGAATATATTTGCATCATATGAGAGAAGGATAGAAAGAAACATCTTTCAGATGTACATAAACCACTTGGGGTGAAGTTGTATGACATTAATGGATCAAAACGACAGTAAAAAGAGAGATCTATTTACCGCGTTGAAGAACTGCTAGACGAAAAGAGAAGGATGCCGAGCAGATCGATCTTCCGTGCCCTAACTTGGCGGCGGAAGACACCTACGGCGGCGGCGAAGAGATGAGGTCCATGTCCGGCGGGAAGACGACGTCGAAGAAGTCGTGGCAGCTAAGCGCTTCGTCTCCGACGTCGACTGGATCTGGCGGAGGCGCTAGGGTTGAGCGAGATGGCGAGAGGTGGGAGAGGAAATAT
>LR738709.1:359272848-359303303 GCA_902687465.1 Secale cereale
AGAGAGAGAGAGAGAGAGAGAGAGAAACCAAACGAATCAACATCGAGACAATGAGTCTTGAAGACAAACAATGTTGAAGACAAACCAAGTAAGATGATAAAGCAGTCATGACGCCAAATGAAAACTTCAGAAAAGTTTGGTGGTGGCGTTACCCACCGTATAGGAAGTATTAGACCAGGACACGGCGCGAAATTATCGTGGCGCTCCAGACTCGAATTCCATATTAATGTATTCACACTCAGATTGTAGGTCTTCATGAACTGAAGACATACGTTACTTAGTGTGTTGCACATCTGAGTCGTCAAAATGGATAAGCGTTAGGATGTGTGTCCAATCACATGACATTTGAGGATTCTAGGATATTTAGCTCACACCGCAGCTTGCAAAACCTTTTCTCATCCAAGGGCTTACTGAAGATATCTGCCAATTGCTCTTTGGTGTTGACATGTATGATTTAAATGTCCTTCTTGATCACATGATCCCTGAGAAAGTGATGACGAATCTCAATGTGCTTTGTCTTCGAGTGCTGAACGGGATTGTGAGCAATCTTGATGGCGCTCTCGTTATCGCAGAAGAGAGGCACCTTTTCCATGTTGATGCCATAATCCTTGAGAGTTTGCTTCATCCAGAGAAGCTAAGCGCAACAAGATCCAGCAACAATGTATTCAGCTTCAGCTGTGGAGAGAGATACGGAGTTCTGCTTCTTTGAAGACCAACAGACAAGAGATCATCCAAGAAAGTGACATGTGCCCGAGGTGGACTTACGATCAACTTTGTCACTAGCATAATCAGCATCAGAGAATCCAACGAGATCAAACATAGAGCCTTTGGGATACCATAATCCTAGTGTGGGGGTGTGAGCCAAGTATCGAAGAATTCGCTTCACAGCGAGGTGATACGATTCCTTTGGTGCCGCTTGGAATCGGGCACACATACAAACACTAAGCATTATATCAGGCCTAGATGCACATAAATGGAGTAAAGAACCAATCATGGAGCGGTATACCTTTTGATCGAACTCTTTACCATTGTCGTCGGAGCCCAATTGATCTTTGGTTGGCATTGGCGTCGTGTACCCTTTGCAATCTTGCATTCAAAACTTCTTCACGCAATCTTTGAGGTATTTCTCTTGAGATATGAATATGCCATTGTGATGCCCCGAGACCGATGCGCCAGGTGTTAGCCAGTTATTCGCCATCGTTGTCATGTCATCTGCTTGTGTGTTGCATTCTGCCATGTCAGCATGTGCATTGTCATCAGCATGTTTTCAAAACTTGCATCCGTTTGTAGTTGCGTGTTTCCTAGTTCTTTTCGTCATTCGTTCTGAGCCCAGACACACTCGCACGCGCCCGCGGCACCTCCGAGTATTTATTTTATTAGTGGCTGAAAAATGTGCTCGGAATGGGATGAAAGTTGGCGTGCGGTCCTATTATAGTGTAGACATGCCGCCTGTCAAATTTCGTCGCATTCGGAGTCCGTTTGATAGCCCAACCGTTAAACTATAGTGGCAATATCGCCGGTAAAATCGTCGGACGTTTCGGTCACCGAAACCCAGTGTCGGGCTGCTTTTTCCCTCTTCTCAGTCCAAGCCCTCCTACACGGTCCACCATGGCCGAGCTACCCCCTCGCGTGCGCGTCCAAAGCTGTCCCGCACCCGACTCGAGCAGTCGTGACCGATGGGTCCGGTTCATCCTCAAACATCCCTAAAATATCTTCGATTTCTTCATTCGATCCCCGAGCCTATTTATTCTCGACCGTCCGATCTAATCGAAGGGTCCAACCTAAATTCTATTTCCCTATATATAGTCCACTTCATACCAAATCAGCCCAACCCTAGATGTCCTATCCGTTCCCCCGCCGATCCCGAAGCCGCCGCCACTCTCTTCCTCGGGTTCATCGCCGAACCACCCGCAGCCAACCAGCTCCTCCCGATCCAAATCCCCTCGCACCCACAGCCTCGTCCCCTCGACCAACCCTGCTCGCTCTCCTCGTCGACCAGAGAGACAAGCTCCTCCCGAGACCAGCCTCTACTCAACCCTGCCGTCCGTCGCGCCACCGGAGCCTCGAGTCGCCACCCCGTCATCTTTCGGCCCTGCAGCCGCGAGCTCCAGCTCCTCGTCCCATGCCCGCAGCAGCAGCAGCAGAGCAGGAGCTCCGCGCCCCGCCTTCCTCCACCTTGTCGTTGCCCTCTCCTTCCAATATCCTGCACCTCCGCTCCTCCAGGAGCAATCCTCTGCCCGAGCACCCGCGCGGGAGATGCCCAACGCTCCTCCCCAAGTGTCAGCAGCGCCGGGCCCTCCTCCACCTCGCGACCCCGTCGACCTCGCCGGTGAGGTCCCGCCGCCGCGCGCCCCCGATTCTCTCTATCTCTGGCCGTGCTGACCTCCCCTGCTCTCCCTCTTTTCTCTGCGAGTAGGAGCAAGAGCTCCAATGGCTGTCGCCGCTATCCTGGCTACCCCGCAGGAGCTCCCCGCCGCCTGATCGATTCGCCTCCGCCCGGTTCCTCCCGCCCCGCGCCGCCGGTCAACTTCAGCAAGCCGCCGCCGCCAAGCTCTGCCTCCGCCGTCGCCGTCCTGTTTGTCCCCGACGAACTGTAGCTGCCGCTCGGGTCAACTATCATGCGCACTCGACCACACGCGCTCGATCTGCCTCCAAGCCAGGCCTTGGGCCGCCTCTCCTTCGCCGTTGACCGCGGTCCAGCTGCCTCCGGCCTCTCCACCGACCGGGCTTGGCCCATGGGTGAGCAGCCTCCAGTGCACATGCTCCTCTCGGGACAGCCAGATTCGGCTCGTGTTGTTTTTTCCCCTTCCTACGAATTTGCTAATTACCGAGAAACTGCCAGTTTACAGTTTAGTCCCTAGGATCATGCATCTAATAACTTGTCACCCGTGCATCGGATTAAAACAAACTTTATATGAATTTTGCTTAGAATTCTGTGTAGATTCATAATAACCAACTTTCATGCATGTTCAAAATGTTTAAATGGCTGTTTGCATTTATTTGTATAAATAACATGTTAAAATGGTTTTATTCATAACTAAATAACCGTAGCTCCAAATTTAATAAAATTTACATGTAAATGGGGTAGAAAAATGCATAGTATAACATGGTGGACTTTATTTTGCTGTTTAATAGCAATAAAATATTGTTTTAGGCAGAACAGTACCAAATTCATATTATGCACATGGGGATTTTCCGGAATTGTTGTTTGTCATTCCGGCCTCATTTAAATTGCCTAAATAGGTAGTTTCATTGTGCTTCACCCCTTGACATGTTAATAAACATTTAATCTTGTCTTGTAAATAAACAAGAGTCAATTAAATAAATAAAATGTGGTGTTTCGTCAATATGCAACTCGTTGCATATTGAGCTCCACTTAACTTGTAGTATAGTTTGTGCACTTTGCCATGCCATGCATTTTTTAAACCGGACATGCATCATACTTGGATGTGCATCGTATGCCCTGTTTATGCTTGTGTGTTTATCGTGTTGTTTGCTTCTTTCCGGTATGCTTCTCTTGTTAGCTTCGGTTCCGTTCCGGAGTTGTGGGGTTTTGTTCGACTACTTCTTGGACTCGTTCTTCTTCCTTGTGGAATCCCAGGCAAGATGACCATTCCCCGATATCACCTCTATATTTGCCTATGCTAACTGTCTCGTCTTTAGATATGCCTCGATGCCTATTCCTGGTTGTCAGCCTCCTATTGTTGCCATGAAACCTCTAACCTTTGACACCTTCCCAGCAAACCATTGTTTGGCTATGTTACCCGCTTGCTCAGCCCCTCTTATAGCGTTGTTATTTGCAGGTGAAGATGAAGATTGCTCCATGTTGGAACTTGTTGTTGGAATATCACAATATCTCTTAAATATATTAACACACCTATATACTTGGCAATGGGTGGAAGGCTTGGCCTTTTGCTCACTATTTTGTTCCACTCATGCCACCTTAGGAACCGATAAACCGGTGTTATGTTCCTTGATTTTGCGTTCCTAACGCGGTTGGGTATATGGGGACCCCTTGACAGTTCGTCTTTGAATAAAACTCATCCAGCAAGGCCCAACATTGGTTTTAATTTGCCTCATAATAACAACTTAATTAATTAATTAATTTGCATAGGGGGTCATGTCCCCGAGGATTCTTCTACATAACAGGGGGGCCAGTGCTGATGGTGTCGGTCCCAAACTAGAGCCACTTGCGGTGCCACCCAGTTATCTGGGGTCTTCGGTTGCCGTACGTACAGCTCATCCGGACGTGGCCTGAGACGAGATACGCGCGGCTACTATCAGGGTGTCGGCACGCCGTGAGGTCTTGCTGGACTTGTTTTACCATTGTCAAAATGTCTTGTGCACCGGGATTCCGAGTCTGATCGGGCTGTCCCTAAGATAAGGGGTAATGTTATTATTATCTCTGCTGATCGTGAGAGCTTGTGATGGGATAAGTTGGGACACCCCTGTAGGGTTATAATCTTTCGAAAGCCGTGCCCGCGGTTATGTGGCAGATTGGAATTTGTTAATATCCGGTTGTAGAAAACTTGACGGAGGATCCGATATAAAACACCCGAACCGCGTGAGTAACCGTGAAGGTCTCTTTTCACTTTGAGAAGAGAACACATTGGGGTTATGTTTACCTCGTAGGTAGTTCAGGATCTTTAGCGATCATTACTAGTTTGCGACCGTCTATGTAGATGCTCTTCTTATTCTTGTACTCGTAAGTTAGCCACCATACATTTGCTTAGTCGCTGCTGCAACCTCACCACTTAACCTCTCCTTACCCATTAAGCTTTGCTAGTCTTGTTACCCATGGTTATGGGATTGCTGAGTCCTCGTGGCTCACAGATACTACAACAACAGTTGCAGGTGCAGGTGAAAGTGCAGTATATCGACTAGAGGGGGGATGAATAGGCGATTTTTATGAAATGCTTCAAAACATGGTAGTTTGGAAGACAAACGATAAGCTTAAGCCTATATGTATGCAGTGGAAAGTGGACTACACTAGATAAGCCATATTCATGTATTCAATTAAGTGAAAGCCTGAAGACTAATAGTAACTAGGCAGTAGTGATCACAAAGGAAGAAGGAATGAAGCCAATCACAACATGTAGATACTCAGTGAAGACAATCAGATAAAGCAAACATGCAATGTCTTCACAACGTAGAGCGGTAAGTAAATGGAAGGAAAGGATAGAACCAGTAGCTCGGGAAAGACATTGATTTGTTAGACCAGTTCCAGTTGCTGTGAAAACTGTACATCTGGTTGGGGAGGCTGAGATTTAACTCAGAAGACCGCGTCTTCACCTTGTTCCCCTTGAGCTAAGAACACCTAGTCCTCGCCCAATCACTCTGGTAAGTCTTCAAGGTAGACTTCCAAACCTTTACAGACTTCGTTCACCGGCAATCCACAATTACTCTTGGATGCTCAGAACGCGACGCCTAACCGGCTGGAGGAAACACAGTCCTCAAGTGTAATAAGTCTTCAGGTCACACAGACAGAAAGACTTCAGTGATGCCTAACACTCTTTGGCTCTGGGTGTTTGGGCTTTGTCCTCACAAGGATTTCTCCCTCAAATGCTTCGGAGGTGGGTTGCTCTCAAACAACAAAAGCCATGCACTAACTCTGAGCAGCCACCAATTTATGGTGTAGGGGGTGGGCTATTTATAGCCACTGGGCAACCTGACCTGATTTGTCCGAAGTGACCCTGGGTCACTAAGGAACTGACACGTGTTCCAACGGTCAGATTTCAAACACACACGACAACTTTACTTGAGCTCCAAGTAAAGCTGACTCATCCGCCTCTGGATAAGATTTGCTCTCATAGTCTTCGCTCGAAGGCATAGGATTTGGTTGAGCATCACTTCAGTCACTCTGACTTAGTTCACTTGGACCCCACTTAACAGTGCGGTGGTTCCTATGACTCAACAAAGAAGAAAAGGAAACAACGACAATTCTACGTCTTCGCTTTCCATAGTCTTCACACAATGTCTTCTCATGTCATAGTCTTCAATATGATTATCTTCATATACCACCACTGATATCAATGTCTTCATACATTTTTAGGGGTCATCTCCGGTAGGTTAACCGAATCAATGAGGGACTACTACCTGTGTTATCCTGCAATTCTCACAAACACATTAGTCCCTCAACCAGGTTTGTCGTCAATACTCCAAAACCACTAGGGTGGCACTAGATGCACTTACAATCTCCCCCTTTTTGGTGATTGATGACAAACTGGTTGAAGTTTTCAACAGGTATAAAGATATGTGAAATTGTAAGGATAAGGTATAATCTTCGTAAGTGGCAAAGGGCTCCCCTTGAAGATGTGCATATAGTTGATTTGCCTTTGAATGCAAATGCACATGGCAGGTTGTACTTGTGGAGATCCTCTTCAACTTATGAAGACAATTCATCATGCATAATTGATATGTCGAAGATAATGACATGCATAATGAAAAATGGACGTCTGCGAAAATGACTAAGTGCGGAATATAAGGTAGCAGATGCGGAATTTATCATCGCATTACAAAGTAGCATAAAAACGTAGCAGATGACCATCAGTCTAAGTGATACAACTCAAAGAACCAAATGTAGCAAAACGAGAGTTGTAAACACTAGGCAAATTATAAAGTACCCGCCCATATGGACCCGCTTGAAGACTATCAACTCATATGCTTCTCCCCCTTTTGTCAGTAAGGACCAAAAAGGTTTGAAGACATAGAGCCTCTACTCGTTCCCAGGTGGAGCAGAAGAGGATGCAGGGTCGGTCTTGTCGTTTGGCAGTGCAGATGTAGTTGGTGCAGTGTCAATGCGCGCTGAAGTAGGAGGTGGTGAAGTAGCATCATCCTGATCATCAATCACCCTGGCGTCAATTGTTGTAGCGGAGGAGGAGTACTCAGAGTCTTCAAGGGATGGAGTTCGACGCATAACAGCAGTCCTTGGAGGAGTGTTGTCAAACTTGAATCTCTCAGTGAAGCCATCGTCTTGAAGATCCGCTTCAGCACTCACCAAGGTCAAGCTCTTCCAAGACCGTCTGCATGTTTCATGAGCAACAAAAGCATTCTTGGTGGCAAGATTGCGAATGTGATAGACATCCACCAAGAGGCTTTGCATCTGGCGCTTTAACCAGAGGTGATGCTTGTCTTGTTTCTGATGAAGGGCTACAAGAAGCTCTCGGTTGTTCAGGACACGAGAACGCTTCTGAGGCCTTTGAGCGATGGTGCTATCAGTGGCTTCGGTTTCAGCGTGTCGAGGTAGACGAGTACGGCCAGCCAGAGGATAGACGCGTGAGACAGCTGGAACCCCTTCAATCTGCTGAGTGAAGCTTTGATGATCAGCGTTGTGAAGACTAACAGGCTCTTTAGCAGGCTCTTGGTAAATGCCTTCAGCTGACATATCAACCTCAGGCAAGAAAATCTGATAGTTGCGAGCAGAGGGTTGATAAGTGACAGCTGAGTGCAACTTGATGAGGCGCATTATCCAAGGGGCATAAAATTTCAGACCAAATAGATCAGCTCCAGACATGGCCAATTGCCTGATGAAGAAATCTTGAGCATTGAAGCTGATGCCATTGAAGATATAGAAGACCAAAGTCTTCATAGCTCTTTCAAGCTTGGCTGATGAAGAATGTCCTTTGATTGGCCATAGAGTACGCCTTATGATGTGATAAATGGTGCGCGGCAGGTACTCAAGGTCTTCAACAAAGAATTCCTTTGGATATTCAGCATCACTTGGTAGAGGCTTCATCATGCTGAGCATTTGGCTCATGTTGGGCTGACGCTTCTGAAAGGTGCTCTCCAAGGCTTCAGTGTGCAGTTGACAGCCAGGTTCATAAAGATCTCCTGGAGTGGGCAGGCCTGTAAGCTCAATGAGATCAAAGGCTTTAGCTTCATGATGCACATCTCCTGTCATCCACTCCTGGACCCATGTCTTCGGATCCCTGCTGTAGCCTCGGATGTGGAGTGTTGCATAGAATTGCAGAAGCAGCTCTTCATTCCAATGCTCTTTATCCAGGACAAAATTGAGGAGGCCAGCATCACGGAAGCAGTCAAGAGCTTCCTCCAAGCAGGGCAGGCCAGCAATAGCTTCAGTGTCAAGACGCATATGAGGGAAAATGTGGCCTTGACCATAGAGTACTCTTGAGTAGTAGCTGCGTTGTTGATGGCTCCAGAACATATCTGATGATATTCTTGGATTGGAATATGGGTTCTTGGAGCTGTCAAAGAAGGTGTTGTGCGCAGTGAAGCTATTGGCATTGAATGACCCTGAAGTTGTTGCAATACCTGGAAGCCTTGTCAGTCTTGGCTTTGGCTTATGAACTTGTGGCATGTGCGCAACATGATGATCAAACTGAGGACCAGCAGCACGTGGTTCAGTTGTAGGTGGCGGAATCAGAATGGGCCACCGGACAATAACAAGCTGATCATCCCTGTTGTATGCTTGCTCAATGGTGTGAGTCCGTGGAGGCGGAACAGGAGCAGAGGCATTGTCTTAAAGCTACAGATTAGTGTCAGGTACAGCATTAGCATCAGGCACAGCACTAGCTTTAGGAGCAGCACTGGCCTCAGGCATAGCACTGGCTTCAGGAGCAGCACTGGCTTCAGGCAAAGCACTGGCTTCAGGAGCAGTTACTTCAGGCGCAGGTGCTTCAGGCATAACAGTGTCTTCAGGTGCCACATAAGCTTCAGCCATGACCACGTCATTGGCTTAAGTGTTGGTGGTGGCATCCTCTTGAGTTGTTACCTCCACTTCAGGAGCTGGAGGGTCGGACACGTTCTCCTGAGAACAGGTGGTGCGGCAGTACTCTCTTCTTCTACTTGGGGTTGTTGGGGTGGTTCTTCTTCGGCTGATGCAGCCGGAATATCTTCAGCCACTTTGGCTTCAGATTCTGATTGGCTTCCAGTAGGAGCAGCATCAGGTGCAGATGGTTGCTCTACTCCTTCTGGAGCACTTGTGGCAGTGACTTGAGGCCTCGGTCCTTTGTGAAGCCTGCGAAAAGCTGGTGACGCCTGAGGAGATGGAAGTTGTTGGGCCTCAAAGTCTTCGTCTTCAAGCACCATACTGGTGTCTTGAGTTTGCTTGGGAGTGTCTTGGGTTTCCTGTGGGTGATCAGCCCACGAGTCATCCTGAGCAATTGGCGTCAATGGACGACCAATGCTGATGCGTTCGCTGTTCGTGAGAACAGGCAAAGAGTCGATGTTATACTCGATCTGAGGAAGGACGGTATCATCTTCAACATTTTCTTGAGGACCAATGTCTTTAGCTGCGGTGGGGTCGACAGCTGGAATGTCTTCAGACTCTGTGGGAGCAGGCTCATGAACAGTCAGTCTTCTTTTTCTCTGGGCAGATGCAGGGCGAGCAACTGAGATAGGCTCGACAAAGATAGGCTCTTTGGAAGCAACCTTATCCTTCTTGGTCTTTCGCTTCTTGGTGGGTGGAGCTTCATCAGTAGATTGCTTACGCTTGCAAGCATCAGCTCCAGCCACCTTAGTCTTCCTGGGCGTTGAGGCGGTTGGAGTTGCCTTAGGCTTCGTGCCAGTCATGCTAGCAGGGAAGACTATGCGAGGCATTTCCTGCCCAGATGCTTCAGCTTCGGGCACAGACTGCTTCTTCTTCTTCTTGGCAGCCATTCTTGGATCAATGCCAGGACGCCCAAGTGCCTTGCGTTTTCCAGCTTCATTGAATGTTTGAACGCATTTTGCAGCCAAGTCTTTGATGCGCTCACGTGAACCTTTAGCTTCTTCACGGCGCTGGCGAAAGGCTTCCTTGAGCTCTTGCATCATAACTTTGAAGTTTTGAACTTCTTGCACACTGAGCTTGTTCATATGCTTCTTGAACTGAGCCTTTTCATAATCTATCTTTTTCTTCAGCTCAACAATTCTTTGAGCCAGAGCCAGCTCAGAAGCAATGGCGCCATGGAAGGAGACGCTGAGGCCAACTGGTAGTTGAAGATCGTCGAAGCTCAGGTTGGGAGTGTCAAACCATTCATCAATGAAGTTATTGAGCACTTCAACGTCAAAGAGTGGCAAATCATTGAAGATTTCAGCATCCTACTTGCTCTTGATCAATAGCTCCAGAGCATCATCACCAAGATCTTCATCACTTGAGAGATCAAGGACATCATTGGCAGTCTTCAGTACTGCATCAGGAGTGAGAGCTGGACTGGGTTGCGTGTTGGCTTTTTCTTCAGCTGTTTGCTCTTGGAGATTCTAGAGTGTTCCTCAGATTGCACACTTGGTGTAGGTGGAGCAGTGGCCAAAGGCTTCACTCTTGAAGCTCTTGGTGGAGTAGCCTTTGAAGCCTTTGATTTCTTCTTCTGAGGCTTCGGCGTGACGGGTGCTTCTTCAGAGTCATCGTCAGCTTCAGGCTGATCAACATCTGCCCCTTGAACCCTTATGTGACTGATGAGGCCCTCTAGGTTGTAGAAGAGCCCAACCAGATTCGGTTCAGCTTCGCGCGAGCCATCAACGCGGGGTGCAGAGGGGCCAGGATTGAAGTCTAATGTAATGCCCAGGATGGGACTATATCTCCTACGTGTCGAGGCACGACTTAAAGATATAAGCCCATTCTGGAATGATCGCAAGTTTGGTATCTTTGCACATCTCATGTAAAAATAGGGATGGAAAACTGAAAAGATAGTTGGCTTACACTCGCCACTTCACACAAATACATTACATAAGCAAAACATCATTCAAAACATCACAGCCCATCTAAGGGTAAGATCCAAAAGACAAGATACCAAACATAACGTTAAACCGCAGGTCTAGATCGAATCCTAGTAGAAACCACTACTGATCGTCGAAAACGTCACAAGCAAACGGCCACTCTCTTCATCGAGCTCCCAGAGAAGTACTTGAACCAGCTCCTGCATCGAACTCGGCTGAACCTGCATCTGGTGTTGTAGTAACTGTGAGCCACGAGGACTCAGCAATCCCATAACCATGGGTATCAAGACTAGCAAAGCTTTATGGGTAGGAAGAGGTAAGGTGGTGAGGTTGCAGCAGCGGCTAAGCATAATATGGTGGCTAGCTTACGAGTACAAGAATAAGATGAGCATCTACGCAAACGGTCGCAAAAGTAGTGATCGCTAAAGATCCTGAACTACATACGAATCAAACATAACCCCACCGTGTTCTCTTCTCAAAGTGAAAAGAGACAGTCACGGTTACTCACACAGTTGTGTGTTTTACTTCGGATCCTGTGTCAAGTTTTCTACAACCGGACATTAACAAATTCCAATCTGCCACATAACCGCGGGCACGTCTTTCGAAAGATCATAACCCTGCAGGGGTGTTCCAACTTAGCCCATCACAAGCTCTCACGATTAGCTGAAGTGATAAATATAATATCATCACGCCTTATCTTAGGGAAATCCGATCAGGCTCGGCATCCCGGTGCACAAGACATTTTGACAATGGTAAAACAAGTCCAGCAAGACCTCCCGGTGTGTCGACACCCTGATAGTAGCCGCACGTATCTCGTCTCAGGCCACAACCGGATGGGTGATCCTACATGAGCCAATCCTCGAGTTTCCCCGTGGTGGCCCCGCATAACCCCCGTTTGGGACCAACATCATCAGCACTGCCCCCCTGTTATGTAGAATTAAGAACCCGGGGACATGACCCCCTATGCAATTAATTAATTATTTAAGTTGTTATTATGAGAAAATTAAAACCAATGTTGGGCCTTGCTGGAGGAGTTTTATTCAAAGTCGAACTGTCAAGGGGTCCCCATCCACCCATCGTGTAAGGAACGCAAAATCAAGGAACATAATGCCGGTTTATCGGCGCCTAAGGTGGCATGAGTGGAACAAAACACCGAGCAAAAGGCCAAGCCTTCCACCCATGCCCAGTATATAGGTGTGTTAATATATATATATAATAATAGATATCGTGATATTCCAACAACAAGTTCCCACCTGGAACGAACTTCATCTTCACCTGCAACTAACAATGCTATAAGAGGGGCTGAGCAAGCGGGAAACATAGCCATACAATGGTTTTGCTAGGAAGGTGTCAAAGGTTAGAGGTTTCATGCAACAAGGAGAGGCTGACATAAAAGATGCGTAGCGCGACATGTAACGATAGCATCGAGACAACTAAGCATGGCAATGGTAGTAAAGGTATCCAAGGGTATGATCATCTTGCCTGGAATTTCGCAAGGGAGAAGAACGGTTCCATGAAGTAGACGGAGCAACATAGTCGAGCGAATCCTCACAACTCCGGAATGAAACCGAAGCTAACAAGAGAAGCAACCGGAAAGAAGCAAACAACACGATAAACACACAAGCATTAACATGGCATACGATGCACATCCAAGTATGATGCATGTCCGGTTTAAATATGCATGGCATGGCAAAGTGCACAAACAAGTACTACAAGTTAAGTGGAGCTCAATATGCAACGAGTTGCATATTGACGAAACACCACATTTTATTTATTTAGTTGACTCTCGTTTATTTACAAGACAAGATTAAATGTTTTTAACATAGCAAGAGGTGAAGCATAATAAAACTACACTATTTAGGCATTTTAAATGAGGCCGGAAGATAACAACAACAATTCCGGAAAATCCCCATGAGCATGTTTAGCAATTTTAAGCAACAACAATTCACACATTTTAATGTTGTTAACATGATGCGGATGACATGATCAAGTTTTATGCAATTTTAGTTAAAGGTTGACATGAAGAAGATATGAAGTATTGTCACCGCGGTGGAAGAAAGGGTGCCACGGCAATGATCTGAAAATGATGCAACAGCAACATCTCGGTTCTGGTAACTCGTTTAGAGACCGGTGCAAAAGAAAAGGTGGCGTGAATGAGCGGAACAAGATGGAAGGTGGGATGATCTCATCACCGGGTTCCCACGGGTCGGCGACGAGGCAACCGAGGAGCACGACAAAAGATGAAACGGGCACGGAGCACACAAGAGAAACATTTCATACAACACATGCATTCCACGGGTCATCGTCTCGGGGTTATACCTTCGGAGCGATCGTTCTCGGAGGGGTTCGAGTCGTAGTGGAAGTAGTGGTACACGGGTCGTAGAGGAAGTAGCCGTTCCGTAGAGGTACTCGTTCGTAGAGGGAAGTAGTCGTTCTCACGATTCGTAGAGGAAGTAGGCGTTCACGGGCGTCGTGGAAGTAGTGGTACACGACGACGATACTTGTACATGAGTCTTCGGCGACGGTAGTGGAAGTAGTTGTTCACGTCGGTGGTAGTTGTACATGTTCCATAGTTGTACTTGAGGGTCTTCGGCGACGGTAGTCGTTCATGTTTCGTAGCCGTTCGGGTCGTCGTGCGTACTTGCCGGTCTTGGTCTTGGCCACGTAGTTGTATAGGAGTGTCATCGGTCTTGCCAAAGCCGAACTCTTCGAGGCCCGTCGTGGTACTTGGCAAAATAACAGCACAGGCAACACAAAAACACAGCGCACGGCAGCAGCAAGGGGGCGACGAGGCCATGGCAACGGCAGTAGCAGCATAGCTAGCCGGAAGAGACGACCATGGCAGCAGTAGCTCGGAGCTCGGCTCCATGGCGGTAGCTACGGGCGGACGACGCGGAGGCGGGGCGTGGACGGATGGCGCGGCGGCCTGGGCGCGCAGCTCCTGGAGAAGAGGCCTCGGTGCTGGACTTGGACTTGGCGCGGTGGCTCTTCTGGCGCGGTCCGGCGCTGGAGACAGCAGGGGCGGCGCCCTGGAGGACGGGCGAGCGAGGAGGAAGGCCGGGCGCGTCGGGCGAAGCAGGGTAGCCTGACGAGGCCGGGCACTGCCGATCTCGGGCTCCAGGCGGCGAGCGAGGGGCATGGCCTGCGCGTCGGACTCCTGGCGCGGCGGGGCGCTCGTGGCCGCGGGCCAGAGGCGAGGCGCACGGCGCGCGGGAGGGGGAATGGGGCGCTGGAGAGCTCCTGTGCGGGAGGAGGAGGAGAGAGCGAGGGGACGTTCGAGGGAATCGGGGATGGGGTTCGGCCGCGAGGGGATCGAGCGATCGGTGGGAGTGCGGCGGCTGAGGGAAAGAGGGTCGAGGGGAGAGCGAGAGAGCGACGAGGCTGAGCGCTAGGGTTAGCGCTGGGGTTGGGCCAGGAGAGGGATTGGGCCGGGGCGGTTGGCTGACTGGGCCTCGGGCCAGGATAGGCCTGGAGGCTGATGGCCAGGGAGGCCTGGGCCGCGGCTTGGCCAGGAGGAGGTCTAGTGGCCGGCTGCCGGCTGCTCTTCTTCTTTAACTGATTTTTTTAGCAGACACCAACAGAGAAGAAAAGAATGAGGAGGGGGGTTAGGGCAATAGTTAGCACAAGGGACTAATATTCTCGGGCTCATAAAAATGAGCACGGTCCGAGAAAATAGAAAAAGCATGAACGAAAAAATATAATTCAAACATATTTGAATTTAATTCAAATGGGTTTGAACTAAGACTTGATTATTGAAGTGTCCAAAATTGTTGAGGTTTTTGGAGGAACCTCGATAAACGAGAAAAGAAATATTGGGAGGGTTTGACGGTGAAACTTGAATTAAGAGGCATGGGGAATATATGCAAGTGTGTTGGGTTAATTCCGAACAAATGGAATATTTAATATAGCTCCCTAATAATATTGAGAGGCTTTTATATGTTATAAAGAGAAGTCACCCTTCCCTCGATTTAAATGGACCGAAGGTCCACACGATTTATTTAAGTTGAGATGCAAAAATTAAAGAGATGAAGGCATGATGACATGATGCAATGCAAAATAAATAAAGCAAGCACAACTGAAACACACGGGAGAACCCGGAACATCTGGAATCTCTGGAATCTTCTAGGACGTCGGTCTTCGGGCGTCACATCTAATCCCCACAGCTTCTTGTTTTCCTTGGCCGAGCTCTTGGCGAATTGAAGATTTCGCTTGAACAGATTGTCGTCGCGACACCAGAGCAGAGAGCTTGGATCAGCATCAGTAGGCTGTGGCCCTCGAACCATGCAAGGATAGAACCCTTGAGCAATGGCTTCAGCACGAGTCTTGGGGGCCAAATTCTTGTAAGTGATATCTCCCCAAGGATGCTTGATGGCGTTTTTCTCGGCATACTCTGGGGTCACGAACCTGTATTTGAACCATTGTTCAGCCCAGTATCTTCGAATCCATTGGATTCGGGTCTTCCTCTGATTGTAATCCTCCTCTGGATCAGTCTTGTATATTTCACAAAGATCAGGAGGCAAATCACGAGAGGTGTTGCCACGGCGCTGTCTGCCACCCTTTCTTATTGTCTTGTCAGTTGTCATTTGCTTCAACCTGAATGGCTTCAAATTGAATGGCTTCAAAACTGGCAAATGCTTCGGTTTGCTGGTCAGACAGGAACTAGCTTCAGGGGAATGAATGTGACGCTGCAAAAACTCTGCAAATGAATGCAGACTATGAGAACCAAGGGATTCTCCCACGGACATGTACCTGTGACAGCATTAGAGATGCGAGGGAAGGGGAAGAGGTCATATGCATTCTCAGAAGTTTTTTGAAGATTAAAGAAGTTTTGAAGACTTTGACCTCATAGTGCGAAGACATTCACTCATGGGAGTTCGTTCCAGATTTGTACGAATCCACGAATAAGTACAAGTGAGGAATCTAACTATAGTTGAAGCATATGTGAATGTACTAGGCAAGATATGAGATGCAGACAGGATAGATCTGTATATCTAAGTAGGCAGAAACCTCTTGTGTTAAAGTAGATGAATCTTTATGGATCTAGAAGATGGTAAAAAGCAAGTTTATTTACCACACGTTGAACTGCTTAGACGGAGTAGGAGTTGGATGCCCAGCAGTTTGGTCGTCCGTGCCCTAACTTGGCCACGGAGGACAGCTACGGAGACGGCGGAGAGGAAGATGTCCGCGGTCGGCGTGAGGACGGCGTCGACAAAGTTGCGGCAGCGAAGCGCTTCGTTGCCGGCGTCGTCGAAAGCTAGCGGAGGCGCTAGGGTTGTTCGAGGTGGAGAGGTGGTGGAAGAAACTTTTGACCGTGATGGGACGTGCATTTATAGGCATGGGAGACGGCACAGCGTAATTACTCAGGTGCCCCTGACGGTTCACGTACGAGTGACACGTGGCGGTCATGTAATGCATTGGGAGTTGTCCCACGATCCCACGTACACCACGACTGTCGGAGTAGTCGTTCCGGCTTCTCCGGGTTTCAGGCATAACGGATGGAGCATTAAAATCAGATTTAAAGTTTTGTCGCCGTATCTTCTGCTGACAAGGATGTAGAGAAGATATTCGACTGTTTCAATAGAATGCATATGATTTGGACAGATAGAGTGTGAGATGAGAAAGCATAGAGAGGTTAGGGTCCGATCACATTCACTTAGTCCAAAAGATTCAAATATGAAGACATAGCTATAAGTGAATGCTGTTGAGGACATAACACAACTCTATATATATCCTATGTGAAGACAAACCAAGTGCGAAGACTTTGCAAATGTAACGCCACAAGAAATGCTTATAACAAGAATTTGGTGGTGGCGTTACCCACCGTATAGGAAGTATTAGACCCAGACACGGCGCACAATTATTGTGGCGCTCCGAAGTCAAATTCCATTTTAATGTATTCACACTTAGAATGTTAGTCTTCATTGATTGAAGATATACTTTACTTCGTGTGTTGCACATCTAAGGCATCAATACGCATAAGTGTTAGGATGTGTGCCTGATTACATGACATTTGAGGATTCTAAGATATTTAGCTCACACCGCAACTTGCAAAACCTTTTCTCATCCAAGGGCTTTGTGAAGATATCTACCAGTTGTTCTTAAGTGTTGACGTGTATGATATCAATATCTTCCTTCATAACATGATCTCTGAGAAAGTGATGATGAATTTCAATGTGCTTTGTCTTCGAGTGCTGAACTGGGCTGTTGGCAATCTTGATGGTGCTTTCATTATCATAGTAGAGTGGCACATGCTTCAGATGGACTCCATAGTCCTTGAGTGTTTGCTTCATCCAGAGAAGCTGAGCGCAGCAAGAACCAGCAGCAATGTATTCAGATTCAGCAGTGGAGAGTGATACACAGTTCTGCTTCTTTGAAGACCAACAGACAAGTGATCGTCCTAGAAAATGACATGTGCCTGATGTGGACTTGCGATCAACTTTGTCACCAGCATAATCAGCATATGAAAATCCTACTAGATCAAACTCTAAGCCCTTTGGATACCATAATCCTAGTGTTGGGGTGTAAGCCAAATATCGAAGAATTTGCTTCACAGCTAAGTGATGCGACTCCTTTGGTGCCACTTGATATCGAGCACACATGCAAACACTAAGCATAATATCTGGCCTAGATGCACATAAATAAAGTAAAGAACCAATCATGGAGCGGTATACCTGTTGATCAAACTCTTTACCATTGGCATCGGGACCCAGATGATGTTTAGTAGGCATTGGCGTCGAGTAACCTTTGCAGTCTTGCATTCCAAACTTCTTCAGGCAGTCTTTAAGATACTTCTCTTGAGATATGAAGATGCCGTTGCTTTGCTGATGAATTTGAAGACCAAGGAAGAACTTCAGCTCACCCATCATAGACATTTGATATTGTTCTTGCATCATGTGACAAAACTCATCACTGTATTTCTTGTCCGTGCTGCCGAAGATAATGTGATCCACATTGATTTGGTAGACAAATAGCTCATCATCATATGTCTTCGTGAAGAGTGTGGGATCTAGGGATCCTGGTTTGAAGCCTTTGCTCTTCAGGAAGACTTTGAGGGTGTCATACCAAGCACGAGGAGCTTGTTTGAGGCCATACAGTGCCTTGTTGAGCTTGTTTACCATATCAGGGCGTTTTGGGTCTTCAAAGCTAGGTGGTTGTGCAACATACACTTCTTCTTCAATTCTTCCATTGAGAGAGGCACTCTTTACATCCATTTGATATTGAAGTATGTTGTGATGATTTGCATAGGCTAGCAGTGTGCGAATAGCTTCAAGTCTAGCCACATGAGCAAATGTTTCATCGAAGTCAATCCCTTCAACTTGAGTGTATCCTTGAGCAACGAGACGAGCTTTGTTTCTGACCTCTTGACCATGCTCATCTTGCTTGTTGCGATAGATCCATTTTGTGCCTATTATGTTGTGCTTTCGAGGATCTGGACGTTTGACAAGTTCCCACACATTGTTCAACTCAAACTGTTGAAGCTCTTCTTGCATTGCTTGAATCCATTCAGGCTCCATAAAAGCTTCAGCAACTTTCTTGGGTTCAGATATTGAGACAAAAGCAAAATGCCCACAGAAATTTGCAAGTTGTGTTGCTCTAGAGCGAGTGAGTGGACCAGGAGCATTTATGCTATCAATTATCTTCTCAACTTGTACTTCATTTGCAACACGAGGATGAGCTGGACGAAGATTTTGTTCTTGCTGTGCATTGTCTTCATCACGAGGATTGTCTTCGGGTTGAGCATTGTCGTCAGGTTGATTTGGAGCAGAGATGATGAGTTCCTCGTCAGGTTGTGCTTCAGAAGGCATGATCTCACCA
The DNA here is from genome assembly GCA_902687465.1 of Secale cereale. Lineage (NCBI taxonomy): Eukaryota > Viridiplantae > Streptophyta > Magnoliopsida > Poales > Poaceae > Secale > Secale cereale. The sequence continues at coordinate 359,291,317 of LR738709.1, forward strand.
GTTCCCATTAGCTTGATAGATTCATTTGGTGAAGCTTCATCTAGCACATTTGGTAGGGATTCTCTTTGTGATCCATTTGTCTCATCAAACCTCACATCCACAGTCTCAACAGTTTTATAGAGAAAAATGTTGAAGACTCTGTAGGAGTGTGAGTCCTTTCCATATCCGAGCATGAAGCCTTCATGAGCTTTGGGTGCAAATTTTGACTTGTGATGAGGATCCTTGATCCAGCACTTAGCTCCAAATACTCTGAAGTAGCTTACATTTGGCTTCTTTCCAGTGAGGAGTTCATAGGATGTTTTGTTCAGAAGCTTGTGAAGATAAACACGGTTGAGGATATGGCATGCAATATCAATAGCTTCGGGCCAGAATCTTCTTGGTGTTTTGTACTCATCGAGCATCGTTCGAGCCATCTCAATTAGAGTTCTGTTCTTGCGCTCAACGATCCCATTTTGCTGAGGTGTATATGGGGCTGAGAATTCATGAGTGATTCCCATCTCATCCAGATAAAGATCGAGGCCAGTGTTCTTGAATTCAGTGCCATTGTCACTTCTAAGGTTCTTGATCTTGATGCCATAATTGTTCATGGCACGGTTGGCGAAGCGTCTGAAAACATCTTGCACTTCAGTCTTGTAGAGTATTATGTGCACCCATGTGTATCTTGAATAATCGTCAACAATGACGAAGCCATAGAGACACGATGTGGTAGAGAATGTGGAGTAGTGAGTAGGGCCAAATAAGTCCATGTGAAGCAGCTCGAAGGGTTTGGATGTCGTTATGATTGTCTTCGAGGGGTGCTTGGCTCTAGTCATCTTCCCAGCTTCACAGGCACCACATAGATGATCTTTCTTGAACTTGACTTCCTCGATGCCTATGACATGCTTCTTCTTTGCGAGAGTGTGCAAGTTCCTCATGCCAGCATGTCCTAGCCTTCGATGCCAGAGCCAGCACTCTGAAGCTTTTGCTAGAAGACATACGGCCATTTGTGGTCCAGCTGAGAAATATACCATATACAGATCACCTTTTCTGTATCCTTCAAATACTAAAGACTTGTCAGATTCCATTAGTACAATGCAACGAAATTTACCAAAGATCACAATCATGTTTAAGTCACAAAGCATTGACACAGACATTAAGTTGAAACCAAGAGATTCAACAAGCATGACTTTGTCCATGTGCTGATCTCTTGAAATTGCAACTCTACCTAGACCCAACACTTTGCTTTTACCAGTATCAGCAAATGTGATGTGACTCTTGTTGGATGGACGTAAAGTCGAGTCCATGAGAAGATTTCGACCACCAGTCATATGATTTGTGCATCCGCTATCCATAATCCATTCTGAAGACTTTGGTGTCACTCCCTACAATGCAGTTAGGAGGATAGGCTTCACCAAAAGCCATTGTGAAGCATAAACAATTGATGCATAAGTGGATTATGAAAGCTTTAGATGTAAGTTAGATAAGATCTTCAGCAAGTGATTTATGGATAGTATGAGCAGTAAGTCATTTTGGGCATTTGATCTTGTGCCCTACAAGTGTTTTAGGTCCCCAGCAATAGCATCTGAAGCCATTGATTATAGGCTGGAGACCTTTCCCTGCAAGAGAAAGTTAGTTCTTCTTAACCTCCCACATCTTCAGGGGTGGCTTAGAAGCAATGAGTCTAAGAGCAGTGTCTGAGAATTTTTGCTTTGGAGCCCTAGCAAATAATCTTGCAGGAGGAGAATAATACTCATAAGAATAGGCAGAAAAGTTCTTTGATTTATGAACATAGCGGTTTGAAGAAACTCGCTCATATTCATGGGTCTGAGTATGATTTCCCTGCAAAACATTCGCGTTAGGATGACTCAGATGAGTCCTTTGTCTGTATGAAGCCTTAGGACCATATGAAGCCTTTGGTCTGGGGTTTGTCTTCATCCCAGGAGGTGTCATGATAGTATTTGCTGGAAGCTTCTCAAGACAACCTTTGGGTACCCAGATCTTCTTCATAGGTGGTCCATTCCTGCAGTTAGTACCAATATACCCGGCAAACACTTCACCATTTTAATTCTTAAACAGTTTGTAGTTTGCATCAAAGGATTCATCAATGATAACAGGATTAGCGCAAGTGAAGCCAGATAAGGTAGGTGGATCCACTGAAGGTTCCTTCGCAGCAACCCAAGTGGTTTTGGGATACTGCTCAGGCTTCCAGTATGAACCATCAACATTCATTTTCCTGTCGAACCCAACACCCTCTTTCCTAGGGTTTCGGTTATGTATCTGCTTTTTGAGGACATCACATAGAGTCTGATGCACTTTGAGGCTTTTGTACATCCCTGTTTCAAGCAAAGTCTTCAACCTAGCATTTTCATCAGCAATATTAGTGGTTTCCTCGGCAGAGGGGTTAGTCTCCACATCAATAGTGGAAGATATTGCAACAGTGGCAGCAGTAGAGCATTCAGCAACAGATGTAGCATTATTACGTTCAATTCATTTTAGACATGGTTGTTCAAATTCTTCGTGAGTGGAGCTGATCAGTTGTGCGCGAAGTGACTCATTCTCCTTTTGAAGATCTTCATGAGCCGCTTTCACATTCTCAAGTTCTCACTTCCTTTGAATGTAATCATGGGAAAGCTTTTCATGAGTTTTTGAAAGCGATTCATAAAGCTCTTCAAGTTCTTTGTACTTAACATGAAGATTTTTTATGTCTTCAATTAAGGACTGAGAACGGGTCATTTCCGCATCCAATAGGTCATCGCTTTTGTCTAATAGTTTTTGAATATGTTCCATGGCTTTCTGCTGTTCAGTGGCAATTTTAGCAAGTGTTTTGTAGCTAGGTTTTGATTCACAATCAGAGTCATCTTCACTAGATGTTTGAAAGTAAGCATCGCGTGATTTTACCTTGGCACCGCGTGCCATGAAGCAGAAGGTGGGTGCAGAGTCGTCGTCCTCATCATCATTGTTGTTGATGGGGCCATTGTCTTCAGTGTTGAAGGTAGACTTGCCCACGTAGGCAGTGGCTAAAGCCAGACATGCTGCACCAGAATCAGACTCTTCCTCCGACTCCACCTCCACCTCTTCAGAAGCAGACTCTTCCTCAGAATCCATCTCCTTGCCAAGAAAAGCACGAGCCTTTCCAGATGAATTCTTCTTGTGTGATGAATACTTTGATGAAGACTTTGAAGAAGACTTTGAGTATTTCTTCTTTTTCTTGTCATCAGAATCGTATTCCTTGCTCTTCTTCTTCTTCTTCTCGTTGTCCCACTGAGGAAACTCAAAGATGTAGTGACCAGGTTTCTTGCACTTATGACATGTTCTTTTCTTGTAGTCATGAGCAGATGCTTCATCATTTCTTGAGCTGGATCTTGAAGATCTTCTGAAGCCTTTCTTCCTAGTGAATTTCTGGAACTTCTTCACAAGCATAGCAAGCTCCTTTTCAATGTCTTCAGGATCATCAGAACTACAGTCGGATTCTTCTTCAGATGAGGAAACAGCTTTTGCCTTCAATGCGCGAGATCGGCCGTAGTTGGGACCAAAGATGTCACGCTTCTCAGATAGCTGAAACTCATGTGTGTTGAGCCTCTCAAGTATATCAGACGGATCGAGAGTCTTGAAGTCAGGGCGTTCTTGAATCATCAATGCAAGAATATCAAATGAGCTGTCGAGTGATCTCAGAAGAGTCTTGACGATTTCATGCTTGGTGATCTCACTGGCGCCAAGTGCTTGAAGCTCATTTGTGATGTTAGTGAGACGATCAAAAGTGTGCTGGACATTCTCATTGTCATGTCTCTTGAAGCGATTGAAGAGATTGCGAAGGACGCTGATCCTTTGATCTCTCTGGGTAGAGACTCCTTCATTGACCTTTGAGAGCCAGTCCCAAACTTCCTTTGACGTGTCCAGAGCACTCACACGACCGTACTGTCCTTTGGTCAGATGACCACAGATTATCTTGGCCGTTGAATCCAATTGAACGAGCCTCTTGACATCAGCAGCGGTGACGCCTTCACCAGTCTTGGGAACGCTGTGCTTGACGACAAACCAGAGGTCCACGCCAATGGCTTCAAGATGCATGCGCATCTTGTTCTTCCAGTAGGGATATTCGGTGCCATCGAAGACGGGGCATGCAGCGGAGACTTTGATTATCCCTGCAGTCGACATAGCTAAAACTCCAGGTGGTTAAATCGAATCACATAGAACAAGGGAGTACCTTGCTCTGATACCAATTGAAAGTGTACTATATCGACTAGAGGGGGGTGAATATGCGATTTTTATGAAATGCTTCAAAACATGGCAGTTTTGAAGACAAACGATAAGCTTAAGCCTATATGTATGCAGCGGAAAGTGGACTACACTAGATAAGCCATAGTCATGTATTCAATGAAGTGAAAGCATGAAGACTAATAGCAACTAGGCAGTAGTGATCACAAAAGAAGAAGGAATGAAGCTAATCACAACAAGTAGATACTCAGTGAAGACAATCAGATAAAGCAAACATGCAATGTCTTCACAACGTAGAGCAGTAAGTAAAGGGAAGGAAAGGACATAACCAGTAGCTCGGGGAAGACAGTGATTTGTTAGACCAGTTCCAGTTGCTGTGACAACTATACGTCTGGTTGGGGAGGCTGAGATTTAACTCAGAAGACCGCGTCTTCACCTTGTTCCCCTTGAGCTAAGAACACCTAGTCCTCGCAGAATCACTCTGGTAAGTCTTCAAGGTAGACTTCCAAACCTTCACAGACTTCGTTCATCGGCAATCGACAATTACTCTTGGATGCTCAGAACGCGACGCCTAACCGGCTGGAGGAAACACAGTCCTCAAGTGTAATAAGTCTTCAGGTCACACAGACAAAAAGACTTCAGTGATTCCTAACACTCTTTGTCTCTGGGTGTTTGGGCTTTGTCCTCGCAAGGATTTCTCTCTCAAATGCTTCGGAGGTGGGTTGCTCTCAAACGATAAAAGCCGTGCACTAACTCTAAGCAGCCACTAATTTATGGTGTAGGGGGTGGGCTATTTATAGCCACTGGGCAACCCGACCTGATTTGTCCGAAGTGACCCTGGGTCACTAAGGAAATGACACGTGTTCCAACGGTCAGATTTCAAACACACACGGCAACTTTACTTGAGCTCCAAGTAAAGCTGACTCATCCGCCTCTGGATAAGATTTGCTCTCATAGTCTTCGCTCGAAGACATAGGATTTGGTTGAGCATCACTTCAGTCACTCTGACTTAGTTCACTTGGACCCCACTTAACAGTGCGGTGGTTCTTATGACTCAACAAAAAAGAAAAGGAAACAATGACGATTCTACGTCTTCGCTTTCCATAGTCTTCACACAATGTCTTCTCATGTCATAGTCTTCAATATGATTATCTTTATATACCACCACTGATATCAATGTCTTCATACATTTTTAGGGGTCATCTCCGGTAGGTTAACCGAATCAATGAGGGACTACTACCTGTGTTATCCTGCAATTCTCACAAACACATTAGTCCCTCAACCAGGTTTGTCGTCAATACTCCAAAAACACTAGGGGTGGCACTAGATGCACTTACAGTAGGTTTCCGATGACTTGACGTGAGAGCAGTGTTACCTTTTGTTGGAGTTCTTTCTTCTTCTTCTTCGTCAGTCTTGGGCTAGATCCTGGTCGGCAGCCTGGGATAGCAGATGGATGTCGTATAGCTTTTCATGTTTACATCTGTAGTCGGATGTCTTGTATTGATGTTGTTGTATTCATGTGACTTGTATGAATTGTTGTATCCCCATGTACTTATGTAAGGGTACGATGTAATGATATCCATCTTGCTAAGCGCCCGAAATGCGGCTGTGCCCCAATCACGAGTGTGTCACGTGATCGGGATAGAATCGCATCTTGTGCCTGACAAGTTGGTATCAAAGCCTCGACCGACCATAGGAGCCCCCTTGATTGATCGTAGCTTGGCCGTTGTCGAGTCTAGCAAAAAACTATTTTTCGGAGTCTAGTTATATCGGAGAGTAGAAATTCTTTTTACTTCTCAGTCCCTTCGTCGCTCTGGTGAGGAATCTTAACGTAGGTGTTTTGAATTACTCCTCTTCCCTTCAAATTTTTTTAGGATCACGCGGTTAGTTTTCTTTCGTTGCGAGGTCTGCTCTTTTTCATCCGGTGCATGTCATCACATCGATTTGACCCTCCTCGTCTTTTGCTTCAATCCTCGGTTCTTTCCAACCGATGTTGTTTCCCCGTCCGAAGTGGTCTTTCTTTTTCCCACCCTCCCACCCTTTTACTTCTCGGAGCCGGAGTCCGTAATCGAGTATCCATCCTACTCGTTTGAATCCTTTGCATTCTTTCCTCAGTTATTTCTACCGGTGAATTCTCGTCTCGTCATCATTATTCATCTCTTTTTCTTCTCCGACGGATTCAATTCAATTTTTTGGTGTTGATCTTATTCTTTTCCATTGTTCAAGTGTTTCCCCTTGCTCGTTCATCTCTCGCCATTTAATTGTTCCGGAGTTCCGAAGACATCTCAGGAGATTCGTTTGTGTTCTAATTTATTCGAGGTTGTCACCTCATTCGAGTCTTTAATCTTTCTGGTGCATCATTTCTCGTTCGAATAATCCTTTCCAACGGTGTTTTCTCTTCGGTAGGCTCATAACCCACAGGTCTTTTCCCAGGATCTTACCTGACTCTTTTAATTTCCCAGAGTATTCCCAATATTCTTTTCAAGTGTGCCGTAAGAATGGTTTCTGTCAGTGATATGCCTTTTCCAAGATTCCTTTCAATTCTTTCCATCATGGGTTCAACATCTCCTCTTTTCATTCTTCTGGAGTATCTCAATAATTTTGGTTGTGTTTCTCCTCGACATTTGAAGACCGAAGAAGCGTTTTCCCCTGAATCTTGTCCGTTCTCTCGGAGATTCATGGTTCTAGCTTCATGCCATCCTCATTATTGTTCCGATTGTGAGGAATTCTTTTCATACCCATCCAAAACATTTCATGAATTCTTTCCATTGTGATCCTTCGAAGGCCATCATTTCAGAAGATTTCCTCGTTCTCAGTTTTCAAATTTGTCCTCCAAATATTCTTCATTGATGCCTCTTCGTTCGTCTCCCTATTCTACCGGTGCTTTGTTCAAGTATTCTTTAATTGGTTCGCGATCTCTTCGTTCTCTTGTATCTAAATTTCCTCAAGTGCTTATTCTTCCCGCTGGATCATTCTTTTTCATCACCCGGTTTCAATTCTTCTGGTGGTTCGTTCAAAATTCCTTTTCCTTTGTTATCATGCCATTTCACTTGTTCCCTCCAAATCCTACTGGTGATTCATTGAATACTTCCTCAAGATTGTGCGAGATCTCTCTTTAATTCTTTGCAATGAGAATAAGTAGTATGCTAAATCCATTGCTTCTCATCGATTTAAGTTGATGAAGGATAGGCATAACATAATTTCTTATTCTTGTTTTCCTCAAGATTATTAATTCCTTCTTCTGATGTTTGTTCATGAGGAATAAACTCTTGGTTTGAAATGATCCATCTTTCTTTTCCGAAGGTCCAAACTATATTAATTATCTCGTCGCGAAGCTCCATCTAATCTTTGCAAGGTTTCTTCTTGTTCTTTTCAACTTCCACTCCCTACCATTTCTTTTGTTACCAGAGTTCTTCATGGTGGTTCGTCATGATTTAATTCATCCTCGACGTCTTCATCAAGATTCTTGGAGAAGCTCAAGTATTCTTCATCTTGCATTTCTAAGTGCAATTGTTTCTACCTTTTTTCTTTTGAGGTGGTGTTATGTCATTCTTGACAATTTCCTTCATGTTTCATGATTCACAAGTTATCAAAAATGAAATATGTAAACCCATCATTTCACTCCAAGTTTTGAGATGTTTTCCATAAGCCCACATCAAGATGATTCTTTTCGTTGTTGAATTTCAACAACTCCATTCAACCCTTCTTGTAAGGATGCTTTCGAAATTCAATTGTGGGAGAAGTTTTCATTTTCTTCTCCGTTCTTTTCTTTCATGGATCTAGCTTCTATTCGTTCATTCCGGTGGCATTGTGATATTGCTCTCGTTCACCATCCCTCATTTTGTCACGATCATGCTCTTTCCTTGATGGTCCATTTAACTGGAATGTTGTGTCATTCATTCAAGTTCTCTCACGTTATCAAGTTTTCACTCTCTGTTAACCGGTGTGTTGTCTGAAATCTTTCTTACCCCTTGTGTCATTCTTTAAATTGTTTTCGGAGGCAATGTGCTATCGATTTCATCAAGTATCATCCAATCTTCTCAAGCTCATGTTCATTCCTTTGATTTTTCAGACGGAGTGCTGTACAAATTCTGTCATTCTTATTCCTTGGCTATACCATTGCAGTTTCATATTCTTTTGGTTTGTAAGCTCTTGTTTCATGTCTTTCAACCTACAAGGTTCTCATAATGTTCCTTGTTCCTCTTTTCTAACGGAGTGTTTCCATCTTCGTTCATCTCCATTGTATTCTTCTTTCAATTTGGTCAACCTCTCAAGTTCGTGGTTTCACTCGTTTGTCAAAGAAGCAACTTTGTTTTACCTCTTCCTTTTCATCTTCTATCCGGTGCCATCTCCAGGATCTCGGGTCGAGACCCTCTGTTAGTGTGGGAGAGTTGTGACGCCCCGAGACCGATGCACCAGGTGTCAGCCAGTTATTCGCCGTCGTTGCCTTGTCATCTGCTTGCATGTTGCATTATTCCATGTCATCATGTGCATTGTTATCAGCATGTTTTCAAAACTTGCATCCGTTTGTAGTTGCCCGTTTCCTAGTTCTTTCCGTTGTCCGTTCTGAGCCAAGACACACTCGCACGCGCCCACGGCACCTCCGAGTATTTATTTTATTAGTGGCTGAAAAATGTGCTCGGAATGGGATGAAAGTTGGCGTGCGGTCTTATTATAGTGTAGACAGGCCGCCTGTCAAATTTCGTCACATTCGGAGTCCGTTTGATAGCCCAATCGTTAAACTATAGCGGCAATATCGCCGGTTAAATCGTCGGACCTTTCGGTCTCCGAAACCCAGTGTCGGGCTGCTTTTTCCCTCTTCTCAGTCCAAGCCTTCCTGCATAGTCCACCATGGCCGAGCTACCCCCTTGCGTGCGCGTCCGAAGCTGTCCCGAACCCGACTCGAGCAGTCGTGACCAATGGGTCCGGTTCATCCCCAAACATCCCTAAACTATCTTTGATTTCTTCATTGGATCCCCGAGCCTATTTATTCTCGACCGTCCGATCTAATCGAAGGGTCCAACCTAAATTCTATTTCCCTCTATATAGTCCACTTCATACCAAATCAGCCCAACACTTGAATTCCGGAGGATGTCCCATCCGTTCCCCCACCGATCCCAAGCCGCCGCCACTCTCTTCCTCGGGTTCATCATCGAACCACCCGCAGCCAACCAGCTCCTGCAGATCCAAATCCCCTCGCACCCACAGCCTCATCCCCTCGACCAACTCTGCTCGCTCTCCTCCTCGACCAGGGAGACAAGCTCCTCCCGAGACCAGCCTCTACTTGACCCTGCCGTCCGTCGCGCCACCAGAGCCTCGAGTCGCCACCCCATCGTCTTTCGGCCCTGCAGCCGCGAGCTCTAGCTCCTCGTCCCGTGCCTGCAGCAGCAGCAGCAGAGTAGGAGCTCCGCGTCCCGCCTTCCTCCACCTTGCCGTTGCCCTCTCCTTCCAATATCGTACACCTCCGCTCGTCCACCTCCCCTCGTCCAGGAGCACTCCTCTGCCCGAGCACCCGCGCGGGAGATGCCCAGCGCTCCTCCCCAACTGTCAGCAGCGCCGGGCCCTCCTCCACCTCGCGACTCCGTCGACCTCGCCGGTGAGGTCCCGCTGCCGCGCGCCCCCGATTCTCTCTATCTCTGGCCGTGCTGACCTCCCCTGCTCTTCCTCTTTTATCTGCGAGTAGGAGCAAGAGCTCCAATGGCTGTCGCCGCTATCCTGGCTACCCCGCAGGAGCTCCCTGCCGCCTGATCGATTTGCCTCCGCCCGGTTCCTCCCGCCCCGCGCCACCGGTCAACTTCAGCAAGCCGCCGCCGCCAAGCTCTGCCTCCGCCGTCGCCGTCCTCAATGTCCCCGACGGACTGCAGCTGCCGCTCGAGTCAACTGTCGTGCGCACTCGACCGCACGCGCTTGATCTGCCTCCAAGCCAGGCCTTGGGCCGCCTCCCCTTCGCTGTTGACCGTGGTCCAGCTGCCTCCGGCCTCTCCACCGACCGGGCTTGGCCCATGGGTGAGCAGCCTCCAGATTCGGCCCGTGTTGTTTTTCCCCTTCCTACGAATTTGCTAATTACCGAGAAACTGCCAGTTTACAGTTTAGTCCCTAGGATCATGCATCTAATAACTTGTCACCCGTGCATCGGATTAAAACAAACTTTATATGAATTTTGCTTAGAATTCTGGGTAGATTCATAATAACCAACTTTCATGAATGTTTAAAATGTTTAAATGACTGTTTGCATTTATTTTTATAAATAACATGTTAAAATGGTTTTATTCATAACTAAATAACCGTAGCTCCAAATTTAATAAAATTTACATGTAAATGGGGTAGAAAAATGCTTAGTATAACATGGTGCACTTTATTTTGCTGTTTAATAGCAATAAAATATTGTTTTAGGCAGAACGGTACCAAATTCATATTATGCACATGGGGATTTTCCGAAATTGTTGTTTGTCATTCCGGCCTCATTTAAATTGCCTAAATAGGTAGTTTCATTGTGCTTCACCCCTTGACATGTTAATAAACATTTAATCTTGTCTTGTAAATAAACGAGAGTCAATTAAATAAATAAAATATGGTGTTTCGTCAATATGCAACTCGTTGCATATTGAGCTCCACTTAACTTGTAGTATTGTTTGTGCACTTTGCCATGCCATGTATTTTTTAAACCGGACATGCATCATACTTGGATGTGCATCGTATGCCTTGTTTATGCTTGTGTGTTTACCGTGTTGTTTGCTTGTTTCCGGTATGCTTCTCTTGTTAGCTTCGGTTCCGTTCCGGAGTTGTGGGGTTTTGTTCGACTACTTCTTGGACTCGTTCTTCTTCCTTGCGGAATCCCAGGCAAGATGACCATTCCCTGATATCACCTCTATATTTGCCTATGCTTGCTGTCTTGCTCTTTAGATATGCCTCGATGCCTATTCCTGGTTGTCAGCCTCCTATTGTTGCCATGAAACCTCTAACCTTTTACACCTTCCCGGCAAACCGTTGTTTGGCTGTGTTACCCGCTTGCTCAGCCCCTCTTATAGCGTTGTTAGTTGCAGGTGAAGATGAAGATTGCTCCATGTTGGAACTTGTTGTTGGAATATCACAATATCTCTTAAATATATTAACACACCTATATACTTGGCAATGGGTGGAAGGCTTGGCCTTTTGCTCGCTGTTTTGTTCCACTCATGCCACCTTAGGAACCCATAAACCGGTGTTATGTTCCTTGATTTTGCGTTCCTAACGCGGTTGGGTATATGGGGACCCCTTGACAGTTCGTCTTTGAATAAAACTCCTCCATCAAGGCCCAACATTGGTTTTAATTTGCCTCATAATAACAACTTAATTAATTAATTAATTTGCATAGGGGGTCATGTCCCCGAGGATTCTTCTACATAACAGGGGGGCCAGTGCTGATGGTGTTGGTCCCAAACTAGAGCCACTTGCGGTGCCACCCAGTTATCTGGGGTCTTCGGTTGCCGTACGTACTGCTGATACGTCCAAAACGTATCTATAATTTCTGCTTGCTCCATGCCTCTTTTGGGTGATATTGCTATGATATTTATACACTTCCATACACTTTTGATCATATTTGGACTAACCTATTAACTCAGTGCACCCCAGTGCCAATTTCAGTTTTCTGCTATTTTTGTATTTCAGGTTTTCCCGTCAAGAAAACTGCCAGAAAAATCCCGGAAAAATTATATAAAAATCAGTATTCCGGAAGCTTCCACACGGCCGAAGTAGGGCCGGAGGGGGGCCACCAGGGCTCCAGGCGCCCTGGTGGCGCGGCCCCCCTCCTGGCC
>LR738709.1:359303336-359323436 GCA_902687465.1 Secale cereale
GGGGGGGGGCGCCTGGGCCACCCAGGTCTCCGCTGATGCCCCCCTTTGGCATATATTTAACACGCGTCCCGAAACCCTTGTGGACGGAACCCTTTTTCGCGATCTCATCTCTGTTCCGCCGCCGCCGCGCTTCCAAGATCGGGAGCACCAGGAGAACTCTTCCCGGCACCCTGCCAGAGGGGAGGATCACCACCGGGAGCCTCTCCACCACCATGGACGCCTCCCGGATGAGTTGTGAGTAGTCTCCCTTGGACCATGGGTCCATGACCAGTAGCTATGTGATTATCTCCTCCCCTTCTTGTGCTTCACTAATTAGACCTCGTGAGCTGCCCTACATGATCGAGGCACATATGTAATCCTTATGCTGTTTCTATGATGAGTTTGCTGGGATCCGATGGATTGTGAGATTATGTCCAGATTGTGTTTGACTAATATATTTGATTTACCTCTTTTATATTTATGTTCTTAAGTAATTCTTGCATGTTCTCCGTTGCTATTTATTGCTTTGGCCAAGTAGTAGGTAGTGACTCCAAGAGGGAACGTTATGCTTGATTGTGGGTTCATGCCCCTCGATGACTAGCTTGAGTGACAGAAACATGAGTCTAGGGGATGTGCTGTTGCCACAAGGGGGAAAACAACGGTGCTTGTACTCGCGGGTGCAAGGATTGTTTACTTTACGCAAAGTTCTTTTAATGCAGTTGTCTGTTGCTTTGAGTTTACACTATGGGTGGGACTCGCAACTTAATACCAGCGAGATGTTCTGGATAGATATCTCAAGGTGGATGATTAGTAGTAGATGCAGATGGATTTCGGCTACTTGCCTTGGCGTACCGCCAATGCTTTGAACCTCTACCTTTCTTGCAACATAGTTAGCATTGGTTTGCGCACATAATTCTGTCAATTGCCCAGCTGTAATTCGTTTACCTCACATAGTTGTTTTATCGTCTTTTGGGAGAGAGACATCACTAGTGAACATCATGGGACCCCGGTCCATATTACCATCACTGATCACATCCGCTATTTATTTTCTGTTTTTACTTACTAGTTGCAACAATACCTATCACTATTATCTCTTGCGTTTGATCCTTTGTAAACGACAAGGCCGGAGGGATTGACAACCTCTCTGTACTCGTTGGGAGCAAAGTTATTTGTATCTGTGTGCAGGTCCAAGTTGATTGCTAAGCATCTGGCGCCATTAGCAGTTGACACCTTCTTGTTGAACCTTGGAGTCTCAGGGGAAATCGATCCTTGGTATCTTTGCCAAGGGAAAACTTTCGCTACACTGCATCTCAAACCTTCCACTTGGGGTAACCAACGAGGGGCGAGAAGCCATCAAGCAAAGTTTTTCTGGCGCCGTTGCCGGGGACTCCACTCTTCAAGATAGGGGAGTTGCACGCTATCTTTTACCTTTGCTTTTTAGTCTTGTTAGTTTACCTTTCAGTTTTGCTTTAGTATCTTTTATCAAAAATCACAAAAATAGTTATCTTGCTTGCTTGCTACTATGGGTTCCGCCGAGAACACCAAGTTGTGTGACTTCACTAGTCATAACAACGATGACTTTATTTGCACGCCTATCACTACACCTGCCACTTCAGCACCTTCTTATGAAATTAAACCTGCTTTACTGAACTTAGTTATGAAAGATCAATTCTCCGGTGCTGGAGATGATGCTGCTTTACACTTAAACAATTTTGTTGAACTCTGTGATATGCAAAAGTACCAAGAAATAGATGGTAATATTGTTAAGCTTAAGCCTTTTCCTTTCTCTTTGAGAGGAGGAGCTAAAATTTGGTTTCAATCCTTGCCTAGAAATAGCATAGATTCTTGGGACAAGTGCAAAGATGCTTTTATTGGAAAATACTATCCACCTGCTAAAATTATCCAACTAAGAAGTAACATAATGAATTTTAAACAATTGGATAATGAACACGTTGCCCAAGCTTGGGAACGCATGAAATCTCTTATCAAGAACTGCCCTACTCATGGTTTGACTACTTGGATGGTTATCCAAACTTTTTATGCAGGCTTGAACTTTACCTCGCGGAACTTGTTAGATTCGGCCGCGGGAGGAACCTTTATGTCAACTACACTTGGTGCTGCCACAAAGCTTCTTGATGAGATGATGACCAATTATTCCCAATGGCACACCGAACACGCTCCAACAGGTAGGAAGGTAAACTCTGTCGAGGAGATTTCCTCCTTAAATGAAAAAGTTGACTTGATCATGTCTCTACTTTCGAAGCAATCTTCTGTTGATCCTCGTGATGTTCCTTTAAATTCTTTGATTGCTCAAGAACAAGTAGATGTGAACTTTATCTCTAGAAACAATTTTAATAACAATGCTTATAGGAGTAATTTTGGTAGCAATCCTAGACCATTCCCCTCTAATTCTTATGGGAACAACAATGCTTATCCTAGCACCAAGAACTCCACTACTGAACTAGAGATTATGCTTAAAGATTTCATCACTACCCAAAAAGCCTTCAATAAGAGTGTAGAAGAAAAACTAAACAAACTAGATGATCTCTCTTCGAAGGTAGACAATTTAGCCCATGAGGTAGAGTTGCTTAAAATTAGAACTTCTCCTCTTGAGGAGAGGAAGGTCACTCCTATGAATGCTATTCAAGTGCAAATTAATGAAAACATTAGGATGTTGGCTAAACTTAAAGAGAGATGGGCTAGAGAAAGGGAGGAAGAAGATAGAATTAAGAACCTTCCTACCCACCACACTGTTGCTACTATCCAAGTTGTTGAGGATATCCAAACTCTTAGGACCCAATGCACTCCTGGTCCCAATGGACCTATTAACGGTGATGCTATGACCATAGAAACTACCAAACAAGTGAACCTAAAGGACACCACTACCACTTTACTTGATAGTAGTGACCTTGATTTTGATAATTGCACTCTTACCGAAGTTATTGATTTCCTTCACAAGATGTCTAGAGATCCCCACACTAGCACGCTTAACCTTGCCTTCACAGAGCATATCACTAATGCTCTCATCAAAGCTAGGGAGGAGAAACTTAGAGTAGAAGCCTCCATACCTAGAAAGCTAGAAGATGGTTGGGATCCTATGATTAAAATTAAGTTGAATAACTTCTCTTGCTATGCTTTATGTGATGTTGGAGCTAGTACCTCCGTTATGCCCAAAAGAATATATGATATGCTTAAACTGAAACCTTTTGATTCTTGTTCTTTTGGTGTTCGTCTTGTTGATTCTTCCATAAAGAAACCTTTGGGGAGGATCGACGATGTTCTTATCATTGTCAATGACAATTACGTTCCCGTTGATTTTACTATTATGGATATTGAATGTGAACCTTCTTGTCCAATTATTTTGGGACGTCCTTTTCTTCGCACCGTTGGTGCCATCATTGACATGAAAGAGGGGAATATAAAATTCCAATTTCCTCTCAAGAAAGGGATGGAACACTTCCCTCGAAAGAAGATTAAGTTACCTTTTGAGTCCGTTATACGGGCTAGCTATTCTTTTACTCTTGATAAGACTTGATCTCTTTGCATTATGCCTAGCTTAAAGGCATAAAAGAAAGCGCTTTTGGGAGGCAGCCCACAATGAATAAAATTTTATTTTGCTTTTGTTGTGTCTTGATGTTGTTACTACAGTAGCATCATCATTGTATCTTTACTTTTCAACTTTGTGCAAGTGTAGCCTCTGATTGCAAGAAAGTTCAAGAGTTGTGACGTGCTGTCCAGGAAACAGATTCTGTCCTTGGATAGAAAAATTCGTATAAAATCACCAGATCATCTTTTTGGTTTGAATTTTTTCGACAGCGTGCTCTATACAATTGTCTTTCGGGCATCTGTTCTGAGTTTTTTGATTAGAGTTGCAGAAGTGCCCCGACAAAATCATTTACTACCTGCTGGTCTGTTTTTCACAGATTTTGTCCTGTTTTGCCTTTCCTTCATTTTGCGAACCTTGAGCTTGCTTTTTCTTTGCAAAAACCTTTTGGCAATCTTGAGAAACAGTAGACCTTCAAGAATATCCTTATTTCCAGCAAGGAACAATTATTTTATTATGGGTACTAACCTCGCTAATCAGATTATGATGAGTTATGTATGAAGGGAGTTTTCAAGTGTGCGAGGGAAGATGATAAAAAGATTCAGGAGTGTCAAACGCTCAAGCTTGGGGATGCCCCCATGCACCCCCAAGAAATATTCAAGAAGACTCAAGCGTCTAAGCTTGGGGATGCCCCCGTGCATCCCCTTCTCCATCAACATTATCAGTTCGTCTTTCGTTCCACTATATTTTTATCACTTCATGTGTTATGTGCTATGCTTGGAGCGTCTTGCTTTTAGTTTCCTTTTTAGTTTTCTTTAGCTTTTCATAATGAGTCGGAACTCAGCTTTGTTTATGTGGGAGAGAAACACGCTCCACTTCAACCTAGAACATAACATAGAATTTTCATGTCTATCCTTGCTGTGTGTGTTCTTTGTCTTTCAATAGCTACTATCATGTTGAGCTTTTAGTTTTCATGCTTATATTTTTAAAGAGCTTTTGTTTAGTTGGTCGTTGGAACTCTCTTTATTTATCATGCTTATCTCGTTAAGAGAGTTGGCTTCTGTTGCATTGGTCGATATGTCTATGATAAAAATGCTACATGCATAATGGTGCTTCGTAGTTCATGTTTTCTTATGGTTAGTCTCAAATAGCTAGGGGGTTCCCAATGTGTTATTGGAGTACCAACATGATTTATTTGCCTATGATGTGGTATGGTTTAGTGATATCTTCCTTCAAGAATTTATTTTGATTGACTTGGCGTATGCTCACGCATATTTAAGACTGTAAAGAAAGTCTGTCAAGCCTTGATGATCTTTTATTTCTGAGTAGCGATATAACTTCCATGACTGATTCAATGTTGCTTTGTCGCTCTGCATGATTATGACCGTCATTGCTCTTTTAGTTGGTCGCTCCCAGTCTTTTGCTAACCTCCACCTGTACTAAGCGGACTGACTGCTTGTGCATCCAAAATCCTTTAAACCAGTTATGCCATATGAGTCCACCATACCTTCCTATACATGGTATTTACCTGCCATTCCTAACAAAGACTTTCATGTACCATCTCGAAATTATACAAAAAAGCATTTCTCTTTTGTGCCTCTGTTTTAGTTCATGAGGAAGTAGTAGTTAATTCATGATCTTTTTAAGTTGGACAAGCTTCACCCCGGGATTGCATGTCTAATGTGCAAACCCATAATACAAGAAGGAACTGGCAAAGAGTGCGCCCGGCTCAAAAATAATACAACAAACAAACCCTCCTTCGCGCTTTGTTCATGAGAAATCAGAAAACTTTGGCAGTGATAAACAAAGGAGATTAAGAGGATGTGATCGTCCTCATTCGGGAGCCGTTCCTCGAAACTTGTCCATCTCAAGAAGTGATTGAGTTGTCTGCTAGCATTCGTTGACGAAACATGCATATCCAAAAAATAATTATTACCTCTGTTTTTAAAACCAAGAGCTCTGGTACATGTTTAGTTTTTGTTTCCGACCACGGGTTTTCAACTTTGCCAACAAAAGCCATGGTTCGAGAGTCTCCACCTTCTTTTAAAGCACCAACTACTGAGAGCATGATTGTCATTCTGAGTGTAATGTGCATTGTCCCAAAGTAGCATTGTCTTTTGCATGATTATGATATCGTTTATTCTGAAATCATTGTATCTAGTCATCACATAAACCTTGGAGGTGCCCCTGCATTTATGTTTTGCTTCACTAAAGCGGGCAAGCGAGATATCACTTTATCATATTTGCACACCATGCTCATTACAAATCTATTTGATGTTTCAGTATCATATTGTAAAACTTTCAGTTCTTTGTGATTTTCTCATGAGGCAACTTAATTACTACAGATTCATTGTCTCAGTAAGCTTTTGTCATATGACTATGAAAAGTCCTTATATGGTTAATAGCATGTCACCACAGAAATTATTCTTGTTATCATTTACCTACTCGAGGACGAGCAGGAATTAAGCTTGGGGATGTTGATACGTCCAAAACGTATCTATAATTTCTGCTTGCTCCATGCCTCTTTTGGGTGATATTGCTATGATATTTATACACTTACATACACTTTTGATCATATTTGGACTAACCTATTAACTCAGTGCACCCCAGTGCCAGTTTCTGTTTTCTGCTGTTTTTGTATTTCAGGTTTTCCCGTCACGAAAACTGCCAGAAAAATCCCGGAAAAATTATATAAAAAATCAGCATTCCGGAAGCTTCCACACGGCCGAAGTAGGGCCAGAGGGGGGCCACCAGGGCTCCAGGCGCCCTGGTGGCGCGGCCCCCCTCCTGGCCGCGCCGGGGGGGGGGGGGCCTGGGCCCCCCAGGTCTCCGCTGATGCCCCCCTTTGGCATATATTTAACACGCGTCCCGAAACCGTCGAGGACGGAACCCTTTTTCACGATCTCATCTCTGTTCCGCCGCCGCCGTGCTTCCAAGATCAGGAGCACCAGGAGAACTCTTCCCGGCACCCTGCCGGAGGGGAGGATCACCACCGGGAGCCTCTCCACCACCATGGACGCCTCCCGGATGAGTTGTGAGTAGTCTCCCTTGGACCATGGGTCCATGACCAGTAGCTATGTGATGTTCTCCTCCCCTTCTTGTGCTTCACTAATTAGACCTCGTGAGCTGCCCTACATGATCGAGGCACATATGTAATCCTTATGTTGTTGCTATGATGAGTTTGCTGGGATCCGATGGATTGTGAGATTATGTTCAAATTGTGTTTGAGTAATATATTTGATTTACCTCTTTTATATTTATGTTCTTGAGTAATTCTTGCATGTTCTCCGTTGCTATTTATTGCTTTGGCCAAGTAGTAGGTAGTGACTCCAAGAGGGAACGTTATGCTTGATTGTGGGTTCATGCCCCTCGATGACTAGCTTGAGTGACAGAAACATGAGTCTAGGGGATGTGTTGTTGCCACAAGGGGGAAAACAACGGTGCTTGTACTCGCGGGTGCAAGGATTGTTTACTTTACGCAAAGTTCTTTTAATGCAGTTGTCTGTTGCTTTGAGTTTACACTATGGGTGGTACTCGCAACTTAATACCAGCGAGATGTTCTGGATAGATATCTCAAGGTGGATGATTAGTAGTATATGCAGATGGATTTCGGTCTACTTGCCTTGGCGTACCGCCCATGCTTTGAACCTCCACCTTTCTTGCAACATAGTTAGCATTGGTTTGCGCACATAATTCTGTCAATTGCCCAGCTGTAATTCGTTTACCTCACATAGCTGTTTCATCGTCTTTTGGGAGAGAGACATCGCTAGTGAACATCATGGGACCCCGGTCCATATTACCATCACTGATCACATCCGCTATTTACTTTCTGTTTTTACTTACTAGTTGCAGCAATACCTATCACTATTATCTCTTGCGTTTGATCCTTTGTAAACGACAAGGCCGAAGGGATTGACAACCTCTCTGTACTCGTTGGGAGCAAAGTTATTTGTATCTGTGTGCAGGTCCAAGTTGATTGCTAAGCATCTGGCGCCGTTAGCAGTTGACACCTTCTTGTTGAACCTTGGAGTCTCAGGGGAAATCGATCCTTGGTATCTTTGCCAAGGGAAAACTTCCGCTACACTGCATCTCAAACCTTCCACTTGGGGTAACCAACGAGGGGCGAGAAGCCATCAAGCAACTGCGCATCCGGACGTGGCCTGAGACGAGATACGCGCGGCTACTATCAGGGTGTTGGCACGCCGGGAGGTCTTGCTGTACTTGTTTTACCATTGTTGAAATGTCTTGTGCACCGGGATTCCGAGTCTGATCGGGCTATCCCTAAGATAAGGGTAATATTATTATTATCTCTACTGATCGTGAGAGCTCGTGATGGGCTAAGTTGGGACACCCCTGCAGGGTTATAATCTTTCGAAAGCCGTGCCCGCGGTTATGTGTCATATTGGAATTTTTTAATGTCCGATTGTAAAAAACTTGACAGAGGATCCGATATAAAACACACGAACCGCGTGAGTAACCGTGAGTGTCTCTTTTCACTATGAGAAGAGAAAACGGTGGGGTTATGTTTGACTCGTAGCTAGTTCAGGATCTTTAGCGATCATTACTAGTTTGCGACCGTGTGTGTAGATGCTCTTCTTATTCTTGTACCCGTAAGTTAGCCACCATACATTGCTTAGTCGCTGCTACAACCTCACCACTTAACCTCTCCTTACCCTTTAAGCTTTGCTAGTCTTGTTACCCATGGTTATGGGATTGTTGAGTCCTCGTGGCTCATAGATACTACAACAATAGTTGCAGGTGCAGGTTTTCGATGACTTGACGTGAGAGCGGTGTTACCTTTTGTTGGAGTTCTTTCTTCTTCTTCTTCGTCAGTCTTGGGCTAGGTTCCTGGTCGGCAGCCTGGGATAGCAGATGAATTGTCATTGAGATTTTCATGTTTGCATCCGTAGTTGGATGTCTTGTATTGATGTTGTTGTATTCATGTGACTTGTATGAATTGTTGTATCCCCATGTATTTATGTAATGGTACGATGTAATGATATCCATCTTGCTAAGCGCCCGAAATGCAGTTGTGCCCCAATCACGAGTGTGTCACGTGATCGGGATAGAATCACATCTTGTGCCTGACAGCCATTCTTCTGTTGGCGAATTTGAAGACCAAGGAAGAACTTCAGTTCACCCATCATGGACATCTGATATTGCTCTTGCATCATGTATCCAAACTCATCACTGTATCTTTTGTCAGTGCATCCGAAGATAATGTCATCCACATAAATCTGACATACGAACACCTCTCCATGATATGTCTTCATGAAGAGTGTGGGATCCAGTGATCTAGGTTTGAAGCCTTTGCTCTTCAAGAAGTCTTTGAGTGTGTCATACCATGCACGAGGAGCTTGTTTGAGGCCATAGAGTGCCTTGTTGAGCTTGTAAACCATGTTAGGACGCTTTGGGTCTTCAAAGCCTGGAGGTTGTGCAACATACACTTCTTCTTCAATTTTCCCATTCAGAAATGCGCTCTTCACATCCATTTGATACAGAAATATGTTACAATGGTTGGCGTATGCTAGCAGTATACAAATGGCTTCAAGTCTAGCAATAGGATCAAAGGTTTCATCGAAGTCAATTCCTTCTACTTCAGTATATCCTTGAGCAACAAGACGAGCCTTGTTTCTGACGACTTGACCATGCTCATCTTGTTTGTTGCGATAGATCCATTTGGTGCCAATGATGTTATGCTTCCGTGGATCAGGACGCTTTACAGGTTCCAATACATTATTCAGCTCGAACTGTTGAAGCTCTTCATGCATTGCTTGAATCCATTCAGATTCCATAAAGGCTTCATCAATTTTCTTGGGTTCAGATATTGAGACAAATGCAGAGTGACCACAGAAGTTGGCTAGCTGAGTTGCCTTTGAGCGAGTAAGTGGACCAATTTCATTAAGGCTATCAAGAATCTTTTCAATTTGGACTTCATTAGCAACACGAGGATGAGCTGGGCGAAGACTTTGCTGAAGCTGTTGATTATCTTCTTGTTCAAGATTGGCTTCAGGCCGAGCACTGTCTTCAAGATAACTAGGTGGAGAGATGATGATTTCCTCTTCAGTTGGTTCCTCGGTGGGTATAATTTCTCCTATACCCATTTGTTTGATAGATACACTTGGGGAAGCTTCATCTAGCACATTTGACATGTGCTCTCTTTGCGAGCCGTTAGTTTCATCGAACCGCACATCTACGATTTCAACCACTTTGTAGTGAAAGAGATTGAAGACCCGCTGTGCGAATCCTTTCTGTAACCGAGCATAAAACCTTCATGTGCTTTCGGTGCAAATTTGGAAGTGTCATGCGGATCCTTGATCCAGCACTTATCACCAAAGACTTTGAAATAGCTGACGTTTGGCTTCTTACCAGTCAGTAGTTCATATGATGTTTTCTTGAAGAACTTGTGAAGATAAACTCTGTAGATGATGTGACATGCAGTATCAATGGTTTCAGGCCAGAACCTTCTTGGTGTCTTGTATTCATCAAGCATAGTACGTGCCATCTCAATGAGAGTCCGGTTCTTGCGCTCAACGATGCCATTCTGTTGAGGTGTGTATGGAGCGGAGAACTCATGTGTGATGCCTAATGTATCAAGATAGGTATCGAGCCCATCATTCTTGAATTCAGTTCCATTGTCACTTCTGATGTGCTTGATCTTGATGCTATAGTTGTTCATGGCTCGATTTGCGAAGCGTCTGAAGACATCCTGCACTTCAGTTTTAAATAGGGTTACATGCACCCAAGTGTATCTAGAGTAGTCATCAACAATCACGAAACCATATAAGAAAGCAGTGGTAGTAAGAGTAGAGTAGTGAGTAGGGCCAAATAAGTCCATGTGAAGCAGCTCGAAGGGACGAGATGTAATCATCATTGTCTTTGAGGGATGCTTGGCCCTAGTCATCTTTCCAGCTTCACAAGCACCACACAGATGATCTTTCTTGAACTTGATGCCCTCGATGCCTATGACGTGCTTCTTCTTGACGAGAGTGTGTAGGTTCCTCATGCCAGCATGACCAAGTCTCCGATGCCAAAGCGAAGACAAACGGCGCACTGTGGTCTAGCAAAGAAATCTACCATATACAGATCACCTTTTCGATGTCCTTTGAAGACTAGAGAGTTGTCAGATTCCATAAGCACAAGGCAACGAAATTTTCCAAGTATCACAATCATGTTTAGATAACATAGCATGGAGACTGACATTAAGTTGTATCCAAGGGATTCAACAAGCATTACTTTGTCCATGTGTTGATCCTTTGAGATAGCAACTCTGCCAAGTCCCAGTACCTTGCTTTTACTAGTGTCAGCGAATGTGATGTGACTCATGGGATAAGGACATAGAGTTGAGTCCATGAGAAGACGCCGATCACCAGTCTTGTGGTTGGTACATCCACTCTCAATTATCCATTCAGTGGCTTCCGAAGCAGTACCCTACATATCAGTTAGCGGCATAGTCTTCACAAAGAGAAGTGTGAAGCATAAACATTTGACGAACAAGCATGCTATTAAAGTTTAGGTCCTTGTTAGCCAAGATAGGAAGCTTGTCAAGAAACCATGGGACAAAATATATGGTTAGACCATTTTGACATTTTATCTTGCGTCCCACAAGATGTTTAAGGTCCCCAGCATTGGCGTCAGAAAATGATTTTTGGCTGGAGACCCTTCCCTGCAAGAGAAGTTAATTCTTCTTAGCCACCCACATCTTTAGGGGTGGCTTAGAAGCAATAAGTCTAAGTGCAGCATCTAAGAATTTTGGCTTAGGATCCCTAGCAAATAGCCGTGCAGGAGGTGAATAATACTCATATGAATAAGCAGAAAAGTTCATAGGTTTATGAACATAGCGGTTTGAGGAAACACGCTCATATTCATAGGTCTGAGTATGATTTCCCTACAAAACATTGGCGTTAGGGTGACTCTGTTGAGTCCTCTGTCTGTATGAAGCCTTTGGACCATATGAAGCCTTTGGTCTGGGGTATGTCTTCTTCCCTGGTGGTGTCATGATGACATTCACAGGAAGATTCTCAAGACAGCTTTTGGGCACCCAGATCTTCTTCATAGGCGGACCATTCCTGCAGTTAGTACCGATATACCTGGCAAACACTTCACTATTCTGATTCTTGAACAGTTTATAGTTTGCATCAAAGGATTCATCAATGATAATCGGGTTAGCACAAGTGATGCCAGATAAAGTGGATGGATCCACTGGTCGACCCTTTGCATCAGCCCATGTGGTTTTGGGATACTTCTCATGCTTCCAGTAAGAATCATCAACATTCATTTTCCTTTCGAACCCAGCACCCTCTTTCCTAGGGTTTCGATTCAGAATCTGTTTCTTTATGTAAGTGCATCTAATTCCACCCCTAGTGGTTTTGGAGTATTGAAGACAAACCTGGTTGAGGGACTAATATGTTTGTGAGAATTTCAGGATAACACAGGTAGTAGTCCCTCAGTGATTCGGTTAACCTACCGGAGATGACCCCTAAAAATGTATGAAGACATTGATATCAGTGGTGGTATATGAAGATAATCATATTGAAGACTATGACATGAGAAGACATTGTGTGAAGACTATGGAGAGCGAAGACATAGATGTTTCGTTGTTTCCTTTTCTTCTTTGTTGAGTCATAGGAACCACCGTACTGTTAAGTGGGGTCCAAGTGAACTAAGTCAGAGTGACTGAAGTGATGCTCAACCAAATCCTATGTCTTCAAGCGAAGACTATGAGAGCAAATCTTATCCAGAGGCGGATGAGTCAGCTTTACTTGGAGCTCAAGTAAAGTTGCCGTGTGTGTATTTGAAATTTGACCGTTGGAACACGTGTCAGTTCCTTAGTGACCCAGGGTCACTTCGGACAAATCAGGTCGGGTTGCCCAGTGGCTATATATAGCCCACCCCCTACATCATAAGTTGGTGGCTGCTCAGAGTTATTGCACGGCTTTTGTCGTTTGAGAGCAACCCACCTCCTAAGCATTTGAGAGAGAAATCCTTGCGAGGACAAAGCTCAAACACCCAGAGCCAAAGAGTGTTAGGCATCACTGAAGTCTTTCTGTCTGTGTGACCTGAAGACTTATTACGCTTGAGGACTGTGTTTCCTCCAGCCAGTTAGGCGTCGCGTTCTGAGCATCCAAGAGTAATTGTGGATTGCTGGTGAACGAAGTCTGTGAAGGTTTGGAAGTCTACCTTGAAGACTTACCAGAGTGATTGGGTGAGGACTAGGTGTTCTTAGCTCAAGGGGAACAAGGTGAAGACGCGGTCTTCTGAGTTAAATCTCAGCCTCCCTAACCAGACGTACAGTTGTCACAGCAACTGGAACTGGTCTAACAAATCACTGTCTTCCCCGAGCTACTGGTTCTATCCTTTCCTTCCCTTTACTTACTGCTCTGTGTTGTGAAGACATTGCATGCTTGCCTTATCTGATTGTCTTCATTGAGTATCTACTTGTTATGATTGGCTTCATTCCTTCTTCCTTTGTGATCACTACTGCCTAGTTGCTATTAGTCTTCATGCTTTCACTTCATTGAATACATGACTATGGCTTATCTAGTGTAGTCCACTTTCCGCTGCATATTAATAGGCTAAAGCTTATCGTTTGTCTTCGAAACTATCATGTTTTGAAGCATTTCATAAAATCGCCTATTCACCCCCCTCTAGTCGATATACTGCACTTTCAATTGGTATCAGAGCAAGGTACTCCCTTGTTCTGCGTGATTCGGTTTAACCACCTGGAGTTTTAGCTATGTCGACTGCAGGGATAATCAAAGTCTCCGCTGCATGCCCCGTCTTCGATGGCACCGAATATCCCTACTAGAAGAACAAGATGCGCATGCATCTTGAAGCCATTGACGTGGACCTCTGGTTTGTCGTCAAGCATGGCATTCCCAAGACTGGTGAAGGCGTCACCCCTGCTAATGTCAAGAGGCTTGTTCAATTGGATTCAACGGCCAAGAACATCATCTGTGGTCATCTGACCAAAGGACAGTACGGTCTTGTGAGTGCTCTGGAAACGTCAAAGGAAGTTTGGGACTGGCTCTCAAAGGTCAATGAAGGAGTCTCTACCCAGAGAGATCAAAGGATCAGCGTCCTTCGCAATATCTTCAATCTCTTCAACAGACATGACAATGAGAATGTCCAGCACACTTTTGATCGACTCACTGACATCACAAATGAGCTTCAAGCACTTGGCGCCACTGAGATCACCAAGCATGAAATCGTCAAGACCCTTCTGAGATCACTTGACAGCTCATTTGATATCCTTGCATTGATGATTCAAGAATGTCCTGACTTCAAGTCTCTCGATCCGTCTGATATACTTGATAGGCTCAACACACATGAGTTTCAGCTATCTGAGAAGCGTGACATCTATGGTCCCAACTATGGCCGATCTCGCGCTTTGAAGGCAAAAGATGTTTCCCCATCTGAAGAAGAATGTGACTGCAGTTCTGATGATCCTAAAGACATTGGAAATGAGCTTGCCATGCTTGTGAAGAAGTTCCAGAAATTCACTAGGAAGAAAGGCTTCAGAAAGTCTTCAAGATCCAGCTCAAGAAATGATGAAGCATCTGCTCATGACTACAAGAAAAGAACATGTCATAAGTGCAAGAAACCTGGTCACTACATCTCTGAGTGTCCTCAGTGGGACAATGAGAAGAAGAAAAGGAAGAGCAAGGAATATGATTCTGATGACAAGAAAAAAAAGAAATACTCAAAGTATTCTTCAAAGTCTTCATCAAAGTATTCATCACACAAGAAGAATTCATCTGGCAAGGCTCGCGCTTTTGTTGGCAAGGAGATGGATTCTGAGGAAGAGTCTGCTTCTGAAGAGGTAAAGGTGGAGTCGGAGGAAGAGTCTGATTCTGGTGCTGCAAGTCTGGCTTTAGCCACTGCCTACATGGGCAAGTCTATCATCAACACTGAACACAATGGTCCCGTCCCCAACAATGATGATGAGGACTACGACTCTGCACCCACCTTCTGCTTCATGGCACGCGGTGCCAAGGTAAAATCACGCGATGCTTACTTTCAAACATCTAGTGAAGATGACTCTGATTGTGAATCGAAACCTAGCTACAAAACACTTGCTAAAATTGCCACTGAACAGCAGAAAGCCATGGAACATATTCAAAAACTGTTAGACAAAAGCGATGACCTGTTTGACGTGGAAATGACCCGTTCTCAGTCCTTAATTGAAGACATAAAAAATCTTCATGTTAAGTACAAAGAACTTGAAGTGCTTTATGAATCGCTTTCAAAAACTCATGACAAGATTTCCCATGATTACATTCAAAGGAAGCGAGAACTTAAGAAAGTGAAAGCGGCTCATGAAGATATTCAAAAGGAGAATAAGTCACTCCGCGCACAACTGATCAGCTCTACTCACGAAGATTTTGAACCACCATGTCTAAAATGCATTGAACGTGATAATGTTACATCTGTTGCTGAATGCTCTATTGCTGCCACTGTTGCAATATCTTCAACTATTGATGTGGAAACTAACCCCTCTGCTGAGGAAACCACTGCTATTGCTGATGAAAATGCTAGGTTGAAGACTTTGCTTGAAACAGGGATGTACAAAAGCCTCAAAGGGCATCAGACTCTATGTGATGTCCTCAAAAAGCAGATACTGAACTGAAACCCTAGGAAAGAGGGTGTTGGGTTCGACAGGAAAATGAATGTTGATGGTTCATACTGGAAGCCTGAGAAGTATCCCAAAACCATATGGGTTGTTGCGAAGGAACCTTCAGTGGATCCATCTACCTTATCTGGCTTCACTTGCGCTAATCCTGTTATCATTGATGAATCCTTTGATGCAAACTACAAACTGTTTAAGAATCAAAATGGTGAAGTGTTTGCCGGGTATATTGGTACTAACTGCAGGAATGGACCACCTATGAAGAAGATATGGGTACCCAAAGGTTGTCTTGAGAAGCTTCCAGCAAATACTATCATGACACCTCCTAGGATGAAGACAAACCCCAGACCAAAGGCTTCATATGGTCCTAAGGCTTCATATAGACAAAGGACTCATCTGAGTCACCCTAACGCGAATGTTTTGCAGGGAAATCATACTCAGACCCATGAATATGAGCGAGTTTCTTCAAACCGCTATGTTCATAAATCAAAGAACTTTTCTGCCTATTCTTATGAGTATTATTCTCCTCCTGCAAGATTATTTGCTAGGGCTCCAAAGCCAAAATTCTCAGACGCTGCTCTTAGACTCATTGCTTCTAAGCCACCCCTGAAGATGTGGGTGGTTAAGAAGAACTAACTTTCTCTTGCGGGGAAAGGTCTCCAGCCTATAATCAAAGGCTTCGGATGCTATTGCTGGGGACCTTCAGTGGATCCATCTACCTTATCTGGCTTCACATGTGCTAATCCTGTTATTATTGATGAATCCTTTGATGCAAACTATAAACTTTTTAAGAATCAAAATGGTGAAGTGTTTGCCAGGTATATTGGTACTAACTGCAGGAATGGACCACCTATGAAGAAGATCTGGGTACCCAAAGGTTGTCTTGAGAAGCTTCCAGGAAATACTATCATGACACCTCTTGGGATGAAGACAAACCCCAGACCAAAGGCTTCAAATGGTCCTAAGGCTTCATACAGACAAAGGACTCACCTGAGTCACCCTAACACAGATGTTTTGCAGGGAAATCATACTTAGGCCCATGAATATGAGCGTGTTTCTTCAAACCGCTATGTTCATAAATCAAAGAACTTTTCTGCCTATTCTTATGAGCATTATTCTCCTCCTGCAAGACTATTTGCTTGGGCCCCAAAGCCAAAATTCTCAGATGCTACTCTTAGACTCATTGCTTCTAAGCCACCCCTGAAGATGTGGGCGCTTAAGAAGAACTAACTTTCTCTTGCAGGGAAAGGTCTCCAGCCTGTAATCAAAGGCTTCTGATGCTATTGCTGGGGACCTAAAACTCTTGTAGGGCACAAGATCAAATGCCCAAAATGACTTACTGCTCATACTATCCATAAATAGCTTGCTGAAGATCTTATCAGTCCTGACTTACATCTAAAGCTTTCATAATCCACTTATGCATCAATTGTTTATGCTTCATAATGGCTTTTGGTGAAGCCTATCCTCCTAACTGCATTGTAGGGAGTGACACCAAAGTCTTCAGAATGGATTATGGATAGCGGATCCACAAATCATATGACTGGTGATCGAAATCTTCTGATGGACTCAACTTTACGTCCATCCAACAAGAGTCACATCACATTTGCTGATACTGGTAAAAGCAAAGTGTTGGGTCTAGGTAGAGTTGCAATCTCAAGAGATCAGCACATGGACAAAGTCATGCTTGTTGAATCTCTTGGTTTCAACTTAATGTCTGTCTCAATGCTTTGTGACTTAAACATGATTGTGATCTTTGGTAAATTTCGTTGCATTGTACTAATGGAATCTGACAAGTCTTTAGTATTTGAAGGATACAGAAAAGGTGATCTGTATATGGTAGATTTCTCAGCTGGACCGCAAATGGCCGTATGTCTTCTAGCAAAAGCTTCAGAGTGCTGGCTCTGGCATCGGAGGCTAGGACATGCTGGCATGAGGAACTTGCACACTCTCGCAAAGAAGAAGCATGTAATAGGCATCGAGGAAGTCAAGTTCAAGAAAGATCATCTATGTGGTGCCTGTGAAGCTAGGAAGATGACTAGAGCCAAGCACCCCTCGAAGACAATCATGACGACATCCAAACCCTTTGATGTGCTTCACATGGACTTATTTGGCCCTACTCACTACTCCACATTCTCTACCACAGCATGTCTCTATGGCTTCGTCATTGTTGATGATTATTCAAGATACACATGGGTGCACATAATACTCTACAAGACTGAAGTGCAAGATGTCTTCAGACGCTTCGCCAACCGTGCCATGAACAACTATGTCATCAAGATCAAACACATAAGAAGTGACAATGGCACTGAATTCAAGAACACTGGCCTCGATCTTTATCTGGATGAGATGGGAATCACTCATGAATTCTCAGCCCCATATACACCTCAGCAAAATGGGATCGTTGAGCGCAAGAACAGAACTCTAATTGAGATGGTTTGAACGATGCTCGATGAGTACAAAAACCCAAGAAGATTCTCGCCCGAAGCTATTGATACTGCATGCCATATCATCAACCGTGTTTATCTTCACAAGCTTATGAAGAAAACATCCTATGAACTCCTCACTGGAAAGAAGCCAAATGTAAGCTACTTCAGAGTATTTGGAGCTAAGTGCTGGATCAAGGATCCTCATCACAAGTCAAAATTTGCACCCAAAGCTCATGAAGGCTTCATGCTCGGATATGGAAAGGACTCACACTCCTACAGAGTCTTCAACATTTTTCTCTATAAAACTATTGAAACTGTGGATGTGAGGTTTGATGAGACAAATGGATCACAAAGAGAATCCCTACCAAATGTGCTTGATGAAGCTTCACCAAATGAATCTATCAAGCTAATGGGAACTGGTGAGATCATGCCTTCTGAAGCACAACCTGACGAGGAACTCATCATCTGTGCTCCAAATCAACCTGACGACAATGCTCAGCCCAAAGACAATATTCCTGATGAAGACAATGCACAGCAAGAACAAAATCCTCGTCCAGCTCATCCTCGTGTTGCAAATGAAGTGCAGGTTGAGAAGATAATTGACAGCATAAATGCTCCTGGTCCACTCACTCGCTCAAGAGCAACACAGCTTGCAAATTTTTGTGGGCATTTTGCTTTTGTCTCAATATCTGAACCCAAGAAAGTTGCTGAAGATTTTATGGAGCCTGAATGGATTCAAGCAATGCAAGAAGAGCTTCAATAGTTTGAGCTGAACAATGTGTGGGAACTTGTCAAGCGTCCTGATCCTTGAAAGCACAACATAATAGGCACAAAATGGATCTATCACAACAAGCAAGATGAGCATGGTAAAGTTGTAAGAAACAAAGCTCGTCTCGTTGCTCAAGGATACACTCAAGTTGAAGGGATTGACTTCGATGAAACATTTGCTCCTGTGGCTAGACTTGAAGCTATTCGTATACTGCTAGCCTATGCAAATCATCACAACATACTTCTATATCAAATGGATGTAAAGAGTGCCTTTCTCAATGGAAGAATTGAAGAAGAAGTGTATGTTGCACAACCACCTAGCTTTGAAGACCCAAAACGTCCTGATATGGTATACAAGCTCAACAAGGCACTGTATGGCCTCAAACAAGCACCTCGTGCTTGGTATGACACCCTCAAAGACTTCCTGAAGAGCAAATGCTTCAAACCTGGATCCCTAGATCCCACACTCTTCACGAAGACATATGATGACGAGCTATTTGTTTGCCAAATCTATGTGGATGACATTATCTTCGGCTGTACGGACAAGAAATACAGTGATGAGTTTGGTCACATGATGCAAGAACAATATCAAATGTCTATGATGGGTGAGCTGAAGTTCTTCCTTTGTCTTCAAATTCGTTAGCAAAGCAACGGCATCTTCATATCTCAAGAGAAGTATCTTAAAGACTGCCTGAAGAAGTTTGGTATGCAAGACTGCAAAGGGTACTCGACGCCAATGCCTGCTAAACATCATCTGGGTCCCGACGCCAATGGTAAAGAGTTTGATCAACAGGTATACCACTCCATGATTGGTTCTTTACTTTATTTATGTGCATCTAGGCCAGATATTATGCTTAGTGTTTGCATGTGTGCTCGATATCAAGCGGCACCAAATGAGTCGCATCACCTAGCTGTGAAGCGAATACTTTAATATTTGGCTTACACCCCAACACTAGGATTATGGTATCCAAAGGGCTCAGAGTTTGATCTAGTAGGATTTTTAGATGCTGATTATGTTGGTGACAAAGTTGATCGCAAGTCCACATCAGGCACATGTCACTTTCTAGGATGATCACTTGTTTGTTGGTCCTCAAAGAAGCAGAACTGTGTATCACTCTCCACTGCTGAATCTGAATACATTGCTGCTGGATCTTGCTGCGCTCAGCTTCTATGGATGAAGCAAACTCTCAAGGACTATGGAGTCCATCTGAAGCACGTGCCACTCTACTGTGATAATGACAGCGCCATCAAGATTGCCAACAACCCAGTTCAGTACTCGAAGACAAAGCACATTGAAATTCGTCATCACTTTCTCAGAGATCATGTTATTAAGGAAGATATTGATATCATACACGTCAACACTGAAGAGCAACTGGCAGATATCTTCAATAAGCCCTTGGATGAGAAAAGGTTTTGCAAGTTGCGGTGTGAGCTAAATATCTTAGAATCCTCAAATGTCCTGTAATCAGGCACACATCCTAACACTTATGCATATTGATGACTTAGATGTGCAACACACGAAGTAAAGTATATCTTCAATCAATGAAGACTTACATTCTAAGTGTGAATACATTAACATGGAATTTGATTTCGGAGCGCCACGATAATTGTGCGCCGTGTCTGGGTCTAATACTTCCTATACGGTGGGTAACGCCACCACCAAATTCTTGTTTGAAGCGTTTCTTGTGGCGTTACATTTGCAAAGTCTTCGCACTTGGTTTGTCTTCATATAGGACGGACACACACACACACAC
>LR738709.1:359323646-359442077 GCA_902687465.1 Secale cereale
ATATATATATATATATATATATATATATATATATAGGGTGGGTCTATTCTCATAACACCCCTTAAGACCTTATTCTCATAACAAAAACCTTATTCTCGTAACACCCCGTCCCTACGCACCTCCTAGCGCGGGAGCGCCCCGGCCGCCGGCGGAAAGCGGCGTCCCCCTCCCTCCCCGCCTCCTAGCTCGGGAGCGCCCCGGCGGCGGTGGCCAGCGGCGTCCCCCTCCCTCCCCGCCTCCTAGCGCGGCAGCGCCCCGGCGGCCGGCGGCGTCCCCCTCAGCCGCCGCGCGCTCTCGGGCGAGATCCCGCCCTCCCTTGGTGCCTTCCCCTGGCTCCGCCTGCTCGACCTCTCCTACAACGCCTTCTCCGGCGAGATCCCGCCGGGCCTCTTCGACCCCTGCCCCCGCCTCCGCTACGTCTCGCTCGCCCATAACGCGCTCCAGGGCGCCGTCCCGCCCAGCATCGCCAACTGCTCCCGCCTCGCCGGCTTCGACCTCTCCTACAACCGCCTCTCAGGTGACCTCCCCGACCAGATCCGCGCGCCGCCGAAGATGAACTACATCTCCGTCTGGAGCAACGAGCTCTCCGGCCGCATCGACGGCAAGCTCGACGCCTGCCGCAGCATCGACCTGCTCGACGTCGGGAGCAACCGATTCTCCGGTGTCGCGCCCTTCGGCCTCCTGGGCCTCGCCAACATCACCTACTTCAATGTCTCCTCCAACGCCTTCGACGGCGAAATCCCCAACATTGCCACCTGCGATAGCAAGTTTTCATACTTCGACACGTCGGGGAACCAGCTCGCCGGCCGGTCCCGGAGAGGGTGGTGAATTGCCGCAACCTGAGGGTGTTGGATTTGGGGGCGAATGCTCTTGCCGGAGACATACCGCCGGTGATCGAGACTAATGCAGTTCATTTTGTGTTTTTTGTTTATTTTGTTCTCGTAGTCCTGGGAGATTGAAGGATTGCCTCTGATTCCCTCTTCCTTTCTTGCAGTTCGTTGTTTGCTTCACTGAAAGAAATTAACCGCGTCGTTGGAGAAGATGAGCTACACATGACCCCCGTGTAGTTTGGCCAACGAGCATTCGGTGGGTCTTTGGTGTATAGCAGCAGTACACTGGAGCTTTGTTGTTGTTAAAGAAGTCCACTGTAGTCATCAACCAGAGCTCGGGAAAAACAACATATACATAAAAAGTTTTCTCGTTCACTTTCCTCGTGGTGCACAGCAGAAAATGTCATATTTTTAATATGTAGCTCACTGTCCTCCCTTGGGGTAATTTTGGTTGTTGTTGCTGCAGTGCAACACACCTCTTCATGACAACAGTGTATGTAATATGCTTGTCTGTAATATGTAGCGTGCAAACAACAAATGCAGTCCTCTCGCATGTTTTTTCAAACATGCAGTTCACCATTTTCAAAAACTGCTATTAAACCGTGCGGAATCTCGAAAAGTGTTCAACATGGCGAAGTTGCGTCTACTCCATAGTTTTTCAACGGTATATTACACGCATAATTCCGATAAACGGTTAAAAAAACTAGAGCAAAAAAGGTACCAAAAAAACAACACGTACAGTTTTTTCAAACATGCAGTTCACTGGTCTAAAAAACAAACAAACGCAGTGCACTTTGGTCTAAAAAAAGTCCATTGCAAAGGACTCTTTGAAGCTCACTTTGTTCTCTCACGAAGTTGGCCATAAAAAACCTTTGTGGTTCACTTGGTGATCCAAAAACAAAAACACATCGGAAAGCAGCTCACTTCTCAACACGCGTAAAAAAATTAATTAGTACGAAAAAAGACAACATCAAATCATGAGGTTCACTTTTGGTAGTGTTCCGCTTCACTTTCGGGAGTGTTGCGGTCCACTTTCCTTCGAAAAAAAAGTTGGAAAAAAGACAACAAAACTCATCTGAAAAAATCTACGTCCAACAAAATAAATCATGAGGTTTGTTTGACTGTCTGATGCAGTGCGTTCTTCAGTTTGAAGCAGTGCGCTTTTCTGTCCGATGCAGTGCACGCGTCGATTTTGTTGTCGCGAAAAACAGAGTTTCCGCGTTTTTGTAATTTCAAAACTGCTCTTAAACCGTAATGATTTAGAGGGAGTGTTCTACATGAAAAAGTAGCGTCTCGGCGATATCTTTCCAACGGTGTATCATTTGGATCATTTCGACCAACGTTTTGTAAAAATTTCATGAAAAAACGGTGGCTGCCCTTCGTAGTCAGCTGCACGATTTTCAAATTTAACTAATAACCGTAAGGAATCTCAAAAACATTTCAACATATGAAAGTTGCGTCTCGTTCATAGCTTTCCAATAGTATATTACACGCCTTTTTTCGACAAACGGTTAGAAAACTGGAGTCAAAACAGTACCGAAAATTTAAAAAAAAATCGAAAAACACAATTCCGCGATTTAGTAAATTCAAAACTGCTCTTAAACCGTAGCGAATTAGAAAAAATAATAGATATGAAAAAGAGGCGCACCGACAATACCTTTCCAACGGTGTATCATACGTTTCATTCCGATGAGCGGTTTAGAAAAAAACGCTCGCTGCCATTCGTTGTGAGCCGCACGATTTTCGAAACTGCTCTTAAACTATGATGAATTTTGAAAAGTGTTCAACATGACGAAGTTGCGTCTACTCCATAGCTTTTCAACGGTATATTAAACGCATAATTTCGATAAACGGTTAAAAAACTAGAGCAAAAAAGGTACCGAAAAAACAACACATACAGTTTTTTCAAACATGAAGTTCGCTGGTCTCTGTGGTGCGGTGCGTATAGCTTTCCAATGCAGTATTACAATGTAGTTCGAAAGTGTTATGAAAATATTATTCTCATAATGTTATGAGAATAGACCGGCTGTATATATATAGTTGTGTTGTGTCCTCAACAACATTCACTTATACCTATGTCTTCGTAATTGAATCTTTTGGACTAAGTGAATGTGATCGGACCCTAACCTCTCTATGCTTTCTCATATCACACTCTATCTATCCAAATCATATGCACTCTGTTCAAATAGTCGAATATCTTCTCCGCACCCTTGTCCGCAGAAGATACGGAGACAAACTTTAAATCTGATTTTAATGTTCCACCCGTTATGCCTGAAACCCGGAGAAGCCGGAACGACTACTCCGATAGTCATGGTGTACGTGGGATCGTGGGACAACTCCCAATGCATTACTTGACCGCCACGTGTCACTCGTACATGAACCGTCAGGGGCACCTGAGTAATTATGCTGTGCCGTCTCCCATGCCTATAAATGCACGTCCCATCAGGGTCAAAAGTTTCTTCCACCACCTCTCCACCTCGACCAACCCTAGCGCCTCCGCTAGCTTTCGACGATGCCGGCGACGAAGCGCTTCGCTGCCGCAACTTGTCGACGCCGTCCTCACGCCGGCCGCGGACATCTTCCTCTCTGCCGTCGCCGTAGCTGTCTTCCGTCGCCAAGTTAGGGTCCGGACGACCAAACAGCTGGGCATCCAACTCCTACTCCGTCTAAGGAGTTCATCGTGTGGTAAATAAAACTTGCTTTGTACCATCCTCTAGATCCATAAAGATTCATCTACTTTACCACAAGAGGTTTCTGCCTACTTAGATATATAGATCTATCCTGTCTGCATCTCATATCTTGCCAAGTACATTCACATATGCTTCAACTATAGTTAGATTCCTCACTTGTACTTATTCCTGGATTCGTACAAATCTGGAACCAACTCCCATGAGTGAATGTCTTCGCACTATGAGGTCAAAGTCTTCAAAACTGTTTTAATCTTCAAAACTTCTGAGAATGCATATGACCTCTTCCCCTTCCCTTGCATATCTAATGTTGTCACAGGTACATGTCCGTGGGAGAATCCCTTGGTTCTCATAGTCTGCATTCATTTGCAGAGTTTTTGCAGCGTCACATTCATTCCCCTGAAGCTAGTTTCTATCTGACCAGCAAACCGAAGCATTTGCCAGTTTTGAAGCCATTCAATTTGAAGCCATTCAGGTTGAAGCAAATGACAACTGACAAGACAGTAAGAAAGGGTGGCAGACAGCACCGTGGCAACACCTCTCGTGATTTGCCTCCCGATCTCAGTGAAATATACAAGACTGATCCAGAGGAGGATTACAATCAGAGGAAGACCCGAATCCAATGGATTCGAAGATACTGGGCTGAACAATGGTTCAAATACAGGTTCGTGACCCCAGAGTATGCCGAGAAAAACGCCATCAAGCATCCTTGGGGAGATATCACTTATAAGAATCTTCCCCCCAAGACCCGTGCTGAAGCCATTGCTCAAGGTTCTATCCTTGCATGGTTAGAGGGCCACAGCCTGCTGATGCCGATCCAAGCTCTCTGCTCTGGTGTCGCGACGACAATATGTTCAAGCGAAATCTTCAATTCACCAAGAACTCAGCCAAGGAAAACTAGAAGCTGTGGGGATTAGACTTCAATCCTGGCCCCTCTGCGCCCCGCGCTGATGGCTCTCGCGAAGCTGAACCAAATCTGGTAGGGGCCTTCTACAACCTAGAAGGCCTCATCAGTCACATAAGGGTTCAAGGGCCAGATGTAGATCAGCCCGAAGCAGATGATGACTCTGAAGAAGCACCTGCAACGCCGAAGCCCCCGAAGAAGAAATCAAAGGCTTCAAAGGCTACTCCACCAAGAGCTTCTAGAGTGAAGCCTTTGGCCACTGCTCCACCCACACCAAGTGTGCAATCTGAGGAACACTCTCGAATCTCCAAGAGCGGACAGCTGAAGAGAAAGCCAACACGCAACCCCAGTCCAGCTCTCACTCCTGATACAGTACTGAAGACTGCGAATGAAACCCTTGATCTTTCGAGTGATGAAGATCTTGGTGATGATGCTCTGGAGCTATTGATCAAGAGCAAGCAGGATGCTGAAATCTTCAATGATTTGCCGCTCTTTGACGTTGAAGTGCTCAGTAACTTCATTGATGAATGGTTTGACACTCCCAACCTGAGCTTCGACGATCTTCAACTTCCAGTTGGCCTCAGCGTCTCCTTCCATGGCGCCATTGCTTCTGAACTGGCTCTAGCTCAAAGAAATGTTGAGCTGAAGCAAAAGATAGATTATGAAAAATCTCAGTTCAAGAAGCATATGGACAAGCTCAGCATGCAAGAAGTTCAAAACTTCAAGGTCATGATGCAAGAGCTCAAGGAAGCCTTTCGCCAGCGGCGTGAAGAAGCTAAAGGTTCTCGAGAGCGCATCAAGGACTTAGCTGCAAAATGCGTTCAAGCCTTCAATGAAGCTGAAAAGCGCAAGGCACTTGGGCGTCCTGGCATTGATCCAAGAATGGCTGCCAAGAAGAAGAAGAAGCAGTCTGTGCCCGAAGCTGAAGCATCTGGGCAAGAAATGCCTCGCATAGTCTTCCCTGCTAGCATGACTGGCACAAAGCCTAAGGCAACTCCAACCGCTTCAAATCTCAAGAATACTAAGGTGGCTGAAGCTGAAGCTCGCAAGCGTAAGAAATCTACTGATGAAGCTCCACCCACCAAGAAGCGAAAAACCAAGAGGGATATGGCTGCTTCCAAAGAGCCTATCTTTGTCGAGCCAATCTCAGTTGCTCGCCCTGCATCTGCCCAGAGAGAACAAAGACTGACCGTTCATGAGCCTGCTCCCACAGAGGCTGAAGAAATTCCAGCTGTCGACCCCACCGCAGCTGAAGACATTGGTCCTCAAGACAATGTTGAAGATGATGCCGTCCTTCCTCAGATCGAGTACAACATCGACTCTTCGCCTGTTCTCATGAACAGCGAATGCATCAGCATTGGTCGTCCATTGACGCCAATTGCTCAGGATGACTCGTGGGCTGATCACCCACAGTATACACAAGTCACTCCCCAGCAAACTCAAGACACCAGTATGGTGCTTGAAGACAAAGACTTTGAGGCCCAACAACCTCTACCTCCTCAGGCGTCGCCAGCTTTTCGCAGGCTTCACAAAGGTCCAAGGCCTCAAGTCATTGCCCCAACAGCTCCAGAAGGAGTAGAGCAACCATCTGCACCTGATGCTGCTCCTACTGGAAGCCACTCAGAATCTGAAGCCAAAGCGGCTGAAGATATTCCGGCTGCATCCGCCGAAGAAGAACCACCCCAACAACCCCAAGTTGAAGAAGAAAGTACTGCCGCACCACCTGTTCTCGAGGAGAACGTGTCTGACCCTCTAGCTCCTGAAGTGGAGGTAACAAATCCAGAGGCTGCCACCACCAACACTGAAGCCAATGACGTGGTCATGGCTGAAGCTTTTGTGGCACCTGAAGATACTGTGGCGCCTGAAGAACCTGCGCCTGAAGTTACTCCTCCTGAAGCCAGTGCTGTGCCTAAAGCCAGTGCTGTGCCTGAAGCTAATGCTGCACCTAACGCCAATTTGCAGCTTGAAGACAATGCCTTTGCTCCAGTTCCACCTCCACGGCCTTATACCATTGAGCAAGCATACAACAGGGATGATCAGCTTGTTACTGTCCGGTGGCCAATTCTGATTCCACCACCTACAACTGAACCACGTGCTGCTAGTCCTCAGTTTGATCATCATATTGCGCACAGGCCCCAAGTTTAGAAGCCTAAGCCAAGATTGCCAAGGCTTCCAGGTATTGCAACATCTTCAAGGTCATTCAATGCCAATAGCTTCACTGCGCATAACACCTTCTTTGACAGCGCCAAGAACCCATATTCCAAGCCAAGAATATCATCAGATAGGTTCTGGAGCCATCAACAGCGCAGCTACTACTCAAGAGTACTATATTATCAAGGCCGGATTTTCCCTCATATGCGTCTTGACACTGAAGCTATTGCTGGCCTGCCCTGCTTGGAGGAAGCTCTTGACTGATTTCGTGATGCTGGCCTCCTCAATTTTGTCCTGGATAAAGAGCATTGGAATGAAGAGC
The DNA here is from genome assembly GCA_902687465.1 of Secale cereale. NCBI lineage: Eukaryota > Viridiplantae > Streptophyta > Magnoliopsida > Poales > Poaceae > Secale > Secale cereale. Next base: position 359,330,541 of record LR738709.1, read on the forward strand.
TGCTTCTGCAATTCTATGCAACACTCCACATCCGAGGCTATAGCAGGGATCCGAAGACATGGGTCCTTGAGTGGATGACAGGCAATGTGCATCATGAAGCTAAAGCCTTTGATCTCATTGAGCTAAGTGGCCTACTCACTCCAGGAGATCTCTATGAACCTGGCTATCAACTGCACACTGAAGCCTTGGAGAGTATCTTTCAGAAGCGTCAGCCCAACATGAGCCAAATGCTCAGCATGATGAAGCCTCTGCCAAGTGATGCTGAATATCCTAAGGAATTCTTTGTTGAAGACCTTGAGTACCTGCCTCGCACCATCTATCACATCATAAGGCGTACTCTATGGCCTGTCAAAGGACATTCTTCATCAGCCAAGCTTGAAGGCACTATGAAGACTTTGGTCTTCTATATCTTCAATGGCATCAGCTTCAATGCTCAAGATTTCTTCATCAGGCAACTAGCCATGTCTGGAGCTGATCTATTTGGACTGAAATTTTATGCTCCTTGGATAACGCGCCTCATCAAGTTGCACTCAGCTGTCACCTATCAACCCTCTGCTCGCAACCATCAAATTTTCCTGCCTGAGGTTGATATGTCAGCTAAAGCCATTTACCAAGAGCCTGCTAAAGAGCCTGTTAGTCTTCACAATGCTGATCATCAAAGCTTCACTCAGCAGATTGAAGGCGTTCTAGCAGTCTCTCACGTCTATCCTCTGGCTGGCCGTACTCATCTACCTCGACACGCTGAAACCGAAGCCACTGAAAGCACCATCACTCAAAGGCCTCAGAAGCAATCTCGTGTCCTGAACAATCGAGAGCTTCTGGTAGCCCTTCATCAGAAACAAGACAAGCATCACCTCTGGTTAAAGCGTCAGATGTAGAGCCTCTTGGTGGATGTCAATCGCATTCGCAATCTTGCCACCAAGAATGCTTTTGTTGCTCATGAAACGTGTAGGCGGTCTTGGAAGAGTTTGACCTTACTGAGTGCTGAAGCAGATCTTCAAGACGATGGCTTCACTGAGAGATTCAAGTTTGACAACACTCCTCCAAGGACTGCTCTTATGCGTCGACCTCCATCCCTTGAAGACTCTGAATACTCCTCCTCCGCTGCAACAATTGACGCCAGGGTGATCGATGATCAGGATGATGCTACTTCACCACCTCCTACTTCAGCGCGCATCGACACTGCACCAACCACCTCTGCACCGCCAAACGACAACACCGACCCTGCATCCTCTTTTGCTCCACCTGGGAATGAGTAGAGGCTCTATGTCTTCAAACCTTTTTGGTCCTTACTGACAAAAGGGGGAGAAGCATATGAGTTGATAGTCTTCAAGCGGGTCCATATGGGCGGGTGCTTTATAATTTGCCTAGTGTTTACAACTCTCATTTTGCTACATTTGGTTCTTTGAGTTGTAACACTTAAACTGATGGTCGTCTGCTACGTTTTTTTTGCTACTCTGTAATGCGATGATAAATTCCGCATCTGCTACCTTATATTCTGCACTTAGTCATTTTTGCAGACGTCCATTTTTCATTGTGCATGACATTATCTTCGACATATCAATTATGCATGATGAATTGTCTTCATAAGTTGAAGAGGATCTCCACAAGTACAACCTGCCATGTGCATTTGCATTCAAAGGCAAATCAACTATATGCACATCTTCAGGGGAGAGCCTTTTGCTACTTACGAAGACAATACCTTATCCTTTACAATTTCACACATCTTTATCCCCGTTGAAAACTTCAACCAGTTTGTCATCAATCACCAAAAAGTGGGAGATTGTAAGTGCATCTAGTGCCACCCCTAGTGGTTTTGGAGTATTGACGACAAACCTGGTTGAGGGACTAATGTGTTGGTGAGAATTGCAGGATAACACAGGTAGTAGTCCCTCATTGATTTGGTTAACCTACCGGAGATGACCCCTAAAAATGTATGAAGACATTGATATCAGTGGTGGTATATGAAGATAATCATATTGAAGACTATGACATGAGAAGACATTGTGTGAAGACTATGGAGAGCGAAGAAATAGATGTTTCGTTGTTTCCTTTTCTTCTTTGTTGAGTCATAGGAACCACCGTACTGTTAAGTGGGGTCCAAGTGAACTAAGTCAGAGTGACTGAAGTGATGCTCAACCAAATCCTATGTCTTCGAGCGAAGACTATGAGAGCAAATCTTATCCAGAGGCGGATGAGTCAGCTTTACTTGGAGCTCAAGTAAAGTTGCCGTGTGTGTGTTTGAAATCTGACCATTGGAACACGTGTCAGTTCCTTAGTGACCCAGGGTCACTTCGGACAAATCAGGTCGGGTTGCCCAGTGGCTATATATAGCCCACCCCCTACACCATAAGTTGGTGGCTGCTCAGAGTTATTGCACGGCTTTTGTCGTTTGAGAGCAACCCACCTCCGAAGCATTTGAGAGAGAAATCCTTGCGAGGACAAAGCCCAAACACCCAGAGCCCAAGAGTGTTAGCCATCACTGAAGTCTTTCTGTCTGTGTGACCTGAAGACTTATTATGCTTGATGACTTTGTTTCCTCTAGCCGGTTAGACGTCGCGTTCTGAGCATCCAAGAGTAATTGTGGATTACCGGTGAACGAAGTCTGTGAAGGTTTGGAAGTCTACCTTGAAGACTTACCAGAGTGATTGGGCGAGGACTAGGTGTTCTTAGCTCAAGGGGAACAAGGTGAAGATGCGGTCTTCTGAGTTAAATCTTAGCCTCCCTAACCAGACGTACAGTTGTCACAGCAACTGGAACTGGTCAAACAAATCACTGTCTTCCCCGAGCTACTGGTTCTATCCTTTCCTTCCCTTTACTTACCGCTCTGTGTTGTGAAGACATTGCATGCTTGCCTTATCTGATTGTCTTCATTGAGTATCTACTTGTTATGATTGGCTTCATTCCTTCTTCCTTTGTGATCACTACTGCCTAGTTGCTATTAGTCTTCATGCTTTCACTTCATTGAATACATGACTATGGCTTATCTAGTGTAGTCCACTTTCCGCTGCATATTAATAGGCTAAAGCTTATCGTTTGTCTTCGAAACTATCATGTTTTGAAGCATTTCATAAAAAAATTGGCTATTCACCCCCCCTCTAGTCGATATACTGCACTTTCACTTTAGGACATCACAAAGTGTCTGATGCCCTTTGAGACTTTTGAACATTCCTGTTTCAAGCAATGTCTTCAACCTAGCTTTCTCATTAGCAATAGTAGTGGTATCCTCATTAGAGGGGTTAGTTACCACATCAACAGTTGAAGATATTGCAACAGTAGCAGCAATAGAACATTCAACAACAGAGGTAGCGTTATCACGCTCAAGGCATTTTAGACATGGTGGTTCAAATCCTTCCTGAGCGGGACTGATCCGTTGAGCATGAAGTGACTCATTTTATTTTTGAAGATCTTCATGAGCCGCTCTCAATTTCTCAAGTTCTTGCTTACTTTGAAGATAATCATAGGAAAGCTTTTCATGAGTCTCTCAGAGCGTTTCATGACGACTTTCAAGTTCCTCGTACTTAACATGAAGATTTTGATGTCTTCAATTAAGGACTGAGATCGGGTCATTTCAGCGTCCAGCAGATCATCGCTTTTGTCTAACAGTTTTTGAATATGTTCCATAGCTTTTTGTTGTTCAGTTGAAATTTTAGCAAGTGTTTTGTAGCTAGGTTTGGATTCACAGTCAGAGTCATCTTCAGTTGATGTTTGAAAGTAAGCATCACGTGAGTTTACCTTGGCACCAAGTGCCATGAAGCATTAGGTGGGAGCAGAGTCATCCTCATCCTTGGAATTTGTGTTGGTGATGAGGCCATGGTATTTAGTGTTGAAGATGGACTTGGCGACATATGCTGAAGCCAGAGCCAGGCTTGCCCCGCCTGAATAAGACTCCTCCTCAAACTCCACCTCTGCCTCCTCAGAAGCAGACTCCTTCTCTGAATCCATCTCTTTGCCAACAAAGGCTCGAGCCTTGCCGGATGAGCTCTTCTTCTGTGATGAAGACTTTGACGAAGACTTTGATGATTTCTTCTTCTTCTTGTCATCAGAATCATATTCCTTGCTCTTCTTCTTCTTCTTGTTCTCATTGTCCCACTGTGGACACTCAGAGATGTAGTGACCAGGTTTCTTGCATTTGTGACATGTTCTCTTCTTGTGGTCATAGGCTTCATCACTTCTCGAGCTGCGTGAAGATTTCCTAAAGCCTTTCTTCTTAGTGAATTTCTGGAACTTCTTCACCACCATAGCAAGCTCCTTTCCAATGTCTTCGGGATCATCAGAACTGCAGTCAGATTCTTCTTCAGATGAGGAAACAGCCTTTGCCTTCAAGGCGTGAGATCGTCCATAGTTGGGTCCATAGGTGTCTCTTTTCTCAGATAGCTGAAACTCATGTGTGTTGAGCCTCTCAAGTATGTCAGACGGATCGAGAATCTCGTAGTCAGGACGTTCTTGAATAATCAGGGCCAGGGTGTCAAACAAGCTGTCAAGTGATCTCAGGAGTGTCTTGACCATTTCATGCTTGGTGATCTCAGTGGCGCCAAGTGCATGAAGCTCATTTGTGATGTCAGTGAGGCGATCAAATGTGAGCTGGACATTCTCATTGTCGTTTCTCTTGAAGCGGTTGAAGAGGTTGCTAAGAACACTTATCCTTGAGTCTCTCTGGGTTGAGACGCCTTCGTTGACCTTGGAGAGCCAGTCCCAGACTATCTTCAGATGACCACAAATGATATTCTTGGCAATTGAATCCAGCTGAATAAAATTCTTAACATCAGCAGGAGTGACACCTTCACCGGCCTTGGGAACTCCGTTCTTGACGACATACCAGAGGTCGACATCAATTGCTTCAAGATGCATGCGCATCTTATTCTTCCAGTAGGGGTAATCAGTGCCATCGAAGACAGGACACGCAGCGGAGACTTTGATTATACATGCAGTCGACATAGCTAAAACTCCAGGTGGTTAAACCGAATCACATAGAACAAGGGAGCACCTTGCTATGATACCAATTGAAAGTGCAAGTTATTGACTAGAGGGGGGTGAATAGGCGATTTTTATGGAAGTCTTCAAAACACGAGGGCTTTGAAGACAAACGATAGAAATGAACCTATATGATAAGTAGTGGAAGGTATCCAGGCATGCGATAGTCAAGCAAGCACCATGAAGATAATACGAAGACTATTGACAGCTGGATAACATGGATTGAGATGGAAGATATAACTGAAGCTCAACAGTGAACAATCTTCACACAGTGAAGTCAAACAGATCAGACAAACAAGCAATGACTTCACGAAGACAAACTGAAACGTAAAGGAAGTTGGGGATAAAACCAGTTGCTTGGTGAAGACAAGGATTTGGTAGACTAGTTCTAGTTACTGTGTCAACTTTACATCTGGTTAGGTTGGCTAAGTATTTAAACATGAGGACACACAGTCCTCAGCGTATTCCCCTTGAGCTAAGGACACACTGTCCTCGCCCAATCACTCTGGTAAGTCTTCAAGATAGACTTCCGAACCTTCACAGACTTCGTTCACTAGCGATCCACAATCACTCTAGGATGCTCAGAACGTGACGCCTAACCGGCTGGAGGAAACACAGTCCTCAAGTGTAACAAGTCTTCAGATCACACAGACATAAAGACTTCAGTGATGCCTAACACTCTTTGGCTCTCGGTGTTTTGGGCTTTGTCCTAGCAAGGATCTTTTCTCTCAAAGGCTTCGGAGGTGGGTTGCTCTCAAACGACAAAAGCCGTGCACTAACTCTGAGCAGCCACCAATTTATGGTGTAGGGGGTGGGCTATCTATAGCCATGAGGCAACCCGACATGATATGTCCAAAATGACCCTTGGTCACTAAGGAACTGACACGTGTCCAACGGTCGGATTGTGAACACACGCGACAACTTTACTTGAGCTCCAAGTAAAGCTGACTTATCCAGCTCTGGATAAGATTTGCTCTCATTTGTCTTCGCTTGACGACATAGGTGTTTTGGCTCAGCATCACTTCAGTCATTCGACAATGTTCACTTGGACCCCACTTAACAGTACGGTGGTTCCTATGACTCAAGAAAGAATAAAAAGAACTACGAAAGAAACTATGTCTTCACATTCTATAGTCTTCAATGAATGTCTTCATAGGTCATTATCTTCACATGAATGTCTTCATGCGCCACCACTGTCTTCAATGTCTTCACACATTTTTAGGGGTCATGTCTGGAAGTTAAATCGAATCAGTGAGGGACTATTACCTGTGTTATCCTGCAATTCTCGAAGACATGCTCCGAGACTATGTCTTGGCATATGGAGCCAAGTGGGAAGATTGTCTCCCTTTTGCCGAGTTCTCCTATAACAACAGTTACCAGTCGAGCCTTTAGATGGTACCATTTGAGGTGTTGTACGGACGCAGATGTCGCACACCCCTCAACTGGTCAGAGACTGGAGAAGGGTTAGTCTTTGGACAGGACATTCTCCGGCAAACAGAAGAGCAAGTCCAGCTAGTCAGAGAGCGTTTGAAGGCAACCAAGTCAAGGCAGAAGAGCTATGCTGACACTCGACGCCGAGACATGAGTTTCCGTGTCGGAGACCATGTGTACCTGCGAGTAACCCCTCTAAAGGGAACCAAGCGTTTCCATGTTAAAGGGAAACTTGCACCAAGATTCATTGGCCCTTTCAAGATCACCGACCGACGAGGAGAAGTGGCTTACCAGTTGGAACTACCACCTGAGCTATCCGATGTGCACAACGTATTCCACGTGTCACAACTCCAAAAATGTCTCCAAGTTCCGGACAAGCCTAATATCTACAAGGATGTTGATCACCAAGCCATTGATCTCCAGCCTGATTTGACCTACCGCGAGAAGCCCATTCGCATTCTGGACGAAGCAGAACGACGGACGCGAAGCCGCACCATCAAGTACTTCAAGGTCCAGTGGAGCAACCACACTGAAGCAGAAGCAACCTGGGAACGTGAAGACTATCTTCGATCCGAGTTTCCCGATCTCTTTTAAGACCTAGTTTAGGAATCTCGGGGACGAGATTCTTGTAAGGGAGGTAGGTCTGTCACACCCTGCATTCTGTAACATGTTATTTGCATCAATGAAGCATAAAAAATTGGACCAGCAAATTTTTTGGCAACATTTGGCTTTTATTTGGAATTGAGTTTTTCTTCCTATGTTTTTCATGTGCTCATTAAAGTCAACTATTACCTCTTGTAGAAGTCATCTCCATACCCAAAACTTCAGCCCAATGATCATGCCAAGTGTTATATAGCAGTATAGTATTTTCTTATAAAATTAATTTGGCCAAAATGTATTTCTAAAATTTAGTTTTCCAAAAACCCCTGAATTGAGGTTTGCACTGCAAGTGCTTGATTTAGGGTGAGAAAATTATTTCAAAAAGCATATTTGAGACCTAGTAGTCATAGGACTCCCAGAAACCACAAAAGTATAATTTTAAAAGTTATTTTCCTATTTTATTTAAAAGCTTTTTCTTAAGGCCAGAAATGGTCTTTAATAGGGAAAAATTATTTAAGTATTTCAATAATATTTGCCAAAATTCAGAGAGACTCATAGGACATATATTGTCCATATATAAGAGTTCCAACACTTGGTCATGTTAAAAATAATGGGCTAATCCCTCTAAAACCCTTTCTGGATATTTCAAGCTTTTGAAATATTTACAAAGGAAATATTCTCCAAAAATTCCAGGGAAATTCTATCATGTCATATATGATATATTTGATGATCTTGCCAAGCCCCATGCCTTGGGAAGCAAAAAAACATCCTCAAAACCCTTCATAACCATTCTGTCCATATTTGAAGTTTGAGCAACTCTACATTGCCAAACTTGTCCAAATGCCCTCAAACTTGGTGCACATGCTAGAAATGCCTAATAAGGCATATAGAACAAATGGGACAAGAATTGGAATAGGGCAACTTGATCAGAATACCCCAAAACCATTTCTGTTCAAATGCAAATTTGAACAACTTTACATTAAGAACTTTTTACATGGAGCTTCAAACTTTGTGGGCATGATCAATACCCAAAATGATGAAACTACACCAAGTGGTGCATCAAGGATAGATGATTAGCTTGACTCAAACAAGATGAAGCCATTTCTGTTGATTTCTAGGGTTCACCAAAGTTACATTGGCTAGTTTCTTCAAATGAGCCCAAATTTGGTGAAACACCCTATTTTCATATGACATTCAATCCTGTTAAGTGTCATGGCAAGTGGAGATCATTTGCTTGACCAAAACATGATCAAACACCTTCTGCTATTTTACCAAAACTACCATCTTGACCCCTTTTACTAATTACTTTTTCCTCAGCTTTCTACCACAGCTTCATCTAGTTACTATCTACCTCCAGTAACTCCCCCATGACCACAGCTCCATGATTGAGGAGTGAAAACCCAAGTTCACCTTGCTGGACAGCCAAAATTCACCTAGTTACCAGCTTCACCTCTCTCTCTCCTTGATCATCCAGAGCATCCAAGGCCTCAGCTGAGACGTCTGCTTCGTGCTGGACGCCCCAGACACGGCGGATGCGCCCAGGGGGCCAATGGCATGCCATGGCATGCGATAAGGCCGCTCCAGAGTGCGCTATAGTGCGCACCCGCACTGTAGCTTCGCCCAATCCAGCGCAGCCGACCACCTCGAGCTCTCCCCTCGCGCCTACCGATGCTCCTTGACGTCTGCAACCTCCCTCGGCGCTGTCCCCCTCCTCCTCCGCCCTCCAGTGGCCGCCTTCGCACGTGCGCTGGCCGCCCGCAACCTCCACTCGTCGGCCTCACACGCGCGAGCCCTCCGGCGCTGTCCCCGCTCCTCCTCTCCCCTCTACTAGGCGTGGACCTCACCCACGAGCACCCCAGACTCAATCCCATCGCTCCCCGTGCACTGTGGCGTCGAGCAGAAGCTCGCCGGCGCACAGGTCCACAGGACCTCGCCGCTCCCCTATAAATAGGGCCTCCGAGCCCCTCTTCTATTCACCAACAACCTCCTCTCCCTCTCAATCGCCTCCCTGAGCCACTCACCTCTCCCCAGACCCGCCCGAGCTCGACATCGAGCTCGAGCTCCGCCGCGGCGGCTTCCCGTCGCCAGCCCAGTACAGCCTCCCTCCGACCCTGGTTTTGCTCGATCTGGAACCGCCATTCCTCACTGATGCTTTCCCCTCTCTTCCCCCTCTCTGCAGCTGCCGAAATCGAGCCAGCCAGCAACCTCCCCACGTTCCTTCGACGTCCCACCTCGCCGCCGGCAAACCAGGCCCCTCCGGCAAGCCGCACCACCACCACTACATCCGCGACACGCTACTGAGCCCGTTTCTGCCCTCCGTTTGCCCCGCCGTGCCCGGAATCGTCGCCGGTGAGCTCGCCGTCGCTCTGACCGTGAGGTTGAAGATGACAGGCGGCCCCCGCCTGTCATCCTCACCTCCCTCCCGCACCCCTCTCTGTCACTGACCGCCGGGCCCCGCCCGTCAGGTTTAAAACCATGACGCGCGCGCTGGCGCCCGTGCGGGTGGGCTAGTGGCCCTGGGCCGTGCACTGTGGCCGTTTTGGCCCATTCTTTTCTGTAAAATTTCAAATAATTTTACAGAAATAAATATTTGTCCAAATAAATTAATTCCAACTCCTAAAATCTTGTAATACTCCAACCTATTTAATGGTGTCACTTTCACACATATCCATGAAACTTTTCTGTTCTGTTCAAATTTAAATTCAAATTTGAGCATTAAAACTTCTATTCAAAAATCCTTAGATTCCATTCTGTAACTCCAAAACTCCAACTAAGAATTTTTGCCATCTTAGTTTTCCCTCTAGTATTTAACAAAAATAAGTTGACATTTTTCTGAGCACTTTGATTTTTCTGTTTTTATTGTGGTCTTATTTTCCCGTTGTTATTATGCGACGTATAGATACTGTATTTGACGAAGTTGCTGAAGAAGAAGGTGGAGAAGGATTTGAAGACTTTGAAGACCAAGCCAATCCAGGCAAGTAGCCCTTTGACCATGATACACTTGTGATCTTCGGAACCCGTTTGTTTCCGAATGCATGATGATAAGAGTTGTGGTGGTGACCTAGTTTAAAACCACCACATGATGCATGCTTTGCTCTTGATCTTGCTATGTCCTAGATGCATTGCAAATGACTAGTAGTAATGCTTAGTGATGCATGTGTGACATGAACCTTCGTGGTTGAAATCTTTTCATAAACCCCATCGGGTGCCCCTAATGCCCGAGGGTGATGTTGAGTTGGTCATCACTTGAGGAAGAAGTGATGTGCCGGTAAAAATCTTGTGCATGGGTGAAATGATGGATTAGATTTATGTGTGACTACCGTCCCAACCAAACATGTGCAACCACTCTACCCCTTATGGGACGGGGCATTATTGATTACTTAGGTCGATACTAGCATGGTGCCCGCATTACTAGTGATGGGAAGACTTGAGGTCTTTCCCGGGACGGGGTCGTGCTTGGATAGACGACCATGACTGTTTTTTACAGGGCACCGGACACACCGTTGGTCCCTTCGGGTACGCGTGACATTGAAATTAGGGCAAGTCCCATGATCTATTGTTTGTACTCGAGGGCCGTGTACCAACGGGTGGACTCTATGTTAGTGTCATCTAAGGAAAAATAATGACCGGGTTCTTCCCCCGAGTACTTGAGGTACTGCGGGATCGTGGGTGACACGAAAGCTTCCCGGATCTTGTGGGTAAAGTGCGCAACCTCTGTAGAGTGTAAAACTATTCGAATAGCCATGTCCACGGTCATGGACAGTTGGGTGGTGCTACTTAAACTATGTCCAGAGTTTTACTACATCGGTGAAAGTATGTGTGTGTGATGAGTCAAGGTGGTGACTTGACTCGATGAGATGAATCATATTCATGTTGATATCGGTAACCTGCCTTCGAGGTTACGAGAATTTATTGATGCATATACTTGATGGTAGAATATTTCTTCTAGCTCGTTGCTAGATTGCTCATTGTTGTTAAATTGCATTGTTACTTTGAACCAAATCGTGGGTTGCTTGCGAGTACATTCAAACTACTCATTGGCTTGGCACTGGTTATTTAATTGGACATGCATGAAGGAACAGGAATATGAAGAAGAGTTCTTTGGAGACGAACATGCAAACTAGGACGTTGTCCCAGTCAGAATGCCTGTAGGGTTAAGGCAGATGGCATGGGTTCTACCTATCATCGAAGACTTCCGCTATTTGAGTTATTTGCTATTCAGCCCTTGAGGCTTTATCTATGTAAGACTTGGCCATAATGGCCTTAATTTGTGTAAGACGGTATGTATGGATGTAAGACTCTTATTATTCAGCTTCTGTGTGTTCAGTGAGCATTGATCTCTGGGATCACTGTACACGTGCATTCGGTGATCTCGACTTCTAAGTCGGAGTCCCCACAGAGCTGGTATCAGAGCCAGGTTGACTGTAGGAAGCCTTAGTTAGCATGGGCGTTAGTTAGTTGAGACCCCCTTTTCAAAAACCTTCTGAACCTCTCTTCTTTTCTAAACCTGAGATTTCATCAGCTTATTAACCCCTCCTATTCGACCTTTGTAGATGGCCGCTGTACCTGAAGAGCACCTGACCACTGGGTTTCCCTTGCTTCTCGAGGATAGCCTCCAGGAGTGCCAGTTCCACCGAGCACCCATCCTCACCTACCTTGAGCATTGGGTTAGCGACACTGAGGTGGAATATCATGTGGAAGTGATCATGAAGGCAAACAATCCTCCCACAAGCTGGTTCTTTGAGGGACCCCAGATGGCAACACTACCTCTCGCTGTCGAGGCGGCTGCCCTCAAGGCACTAACCCGTCTCCGCGAGCTTCTTCCAGAAATGGCAGCCAAGAGGACAACCCGCTTCTTGACTTACCGGAAGGAAGGTGAAGATGAAAGCAGCGCACTAGCCCCTCCACTGAAGGAAGGACTCTCGCTTCGATTCCAGACCTACTTCAGTCTATGTGCCGACAGCTTGGCACAAGACTTGGCCTGGGAATCAATGAAGCTCCGGGAAGAACTTCACAAGACCAAGGCACTTCTCCGTCGAGCTCAAGAGAAGACAAATAGGATCAAGAAAGAAGGAGCGCCTTCCGGACAGTCCGCTATCGCATACCGAGGCGGAAGGCCCTCCGGAGATGTATCTTCCAAGGATGAAGAACCACCTTGTCGACGTCGGATGACGGCAAGGGAATATCGCAAGCTTTTCCCTGCACCACCGACGAAGCACCGTCGTATTCAACTCCTCCACTCCCCCACACCCTCAAGTGACAAGGGGGCCCAAACAGATGAAGACAAGGAGGAAGACCCAGAAGAGCCGGAATACGCGACCGAGCATTCCGCCGCTTAGGCATTATTCGCTACTCGGATATGCCAGTTCGTGACCTCTACGGTAGGATAGGTCGTGTAACCCCTATGCGCAGTCGAGTCCTTGTATGGTTCATATGAAACCATCTAGTGTTGTTTTTGTTGTGTTTGGATGCATGTCGTATTCTTCCTTCAGGAATGTGTAAACGACTACATCACCCATTTGGATTTTTAATGAATGTGTTTTGGCCTTTCGGCCTTTGCATGATTTGATTAGTGTCACACCCACCCCCTTACTAGGCACCCATCTATCTTGCTTTCCCTCTTCCAAGTCATGAGACCTTTTACCACTCCAACAGGATGCCTGTTGTAACTCATACTGCTACCTCTACCCAGCAGCCTGAAGCCGGAGCGTCCGCTCAGTCAGAGGACGGCCACGACCAAACCAACGACCAAGCTCCACCACCACCACCTCCTCCAAACATGGACATGGCTCAGCTTCTCCAAGCTTTTCGAGAGGAACGCCAAGCCAACACCGCAGCCCTTCAGTTGATTGCTCAAGCTGTCACCAACAACCGCCAGCCGGCGGGGAATGGCAATGGACGTTCCATGTTGGCAGAGTTCAAGAAGCATGCACCGCCAACTTTCATCGAGACTGCTGAACCCCTGGATGCAGACGACTGGGTCCGCACCATTGAGCACTTGCTGGAACTAGTCGGATGCACCGAAGACCGCGAGAAGGTTGCTTATGCAGCCCACTGCCTAGGGGGACTGCTAGAGCTTGGTGGGATGGATTCAAGGTCATGCATGCTGAACAAGACATCACTTGGGTCAACTTCAAGGCAGAATTCCGCAAGGCCCACATTCCTTCTGGAATCATGGCTATCAAAAAGCGTGCGTTCCGAGCCCTGAAGCAAGGAAGTGGCACTGTGAAGGAGTACATGCAGAAGTTCAGTGTTCTGTCAAGGTATGCCCCTGAAGATGTCAGCACTGATGCTGCGAAAAGGGAGCGCTTCATGGAAGGCCTCAATCAGACTCTGCAATACTCGCTTGTCGTGTGCGACTGCCCGACCTTCCCTGACCTGGTGAACAAAGCACTTATGCTTGAAGACAAGCGGCGTGCTTTGGAAGACACTCGCAAGCGCAAGATGGTCAGCAAGGGAAGTTCCAGCAACCAGAAGCCTCGTCCGTGGCAGTCAGCCCCGGCCAAGCCAACCTTCCAGCAACCAAGAGCTCCTGCACCTCGCACCAACTATCAGCCTCAGCAGTATGCCAACCCAAGGCCAGCCTTCAACCCCAATAACAGTGGTGGCAACAAGATCAACAATCCAAACCAAGTCACTTGCTTCGGATGTGGTCAGTCAGGACACATCTCAAGGGTGTGCCCCAACAAGAAGCCTGATGTCCCGCATCCCAATGCGCAGAACCCAGGACAAGACCGCGGGATGCCACCAAGGAACCCAGCTCCTCGCAACCCGCCTAACCATGGGAAGGGGCGTGTGAATCACGTCACTGCTGAAGAAGCCCAGGAAGACCCGGACGTCGTACTGGGTACGCTGGGTACGTTCCTTGTCAACTCAGCACCTGCAACTGTCTTGTTTGATTCTAGAGCAACGCATTCATTTGTCACTCAAAGATTTGCATTAAAAAGTGGCATGACCCCTACACCCCTGAATAACCCTATGGTGGTACAAACCCCCGGCGCAGAGATGAGAGCCAAGATAGGCTGTAAGGGAGTCAGTATTACCATTAACGGTGTAGATTTCCTAGCAGACCTTATCATCCTGAGATCGCAAGGCTTGGATGTGATCCTAGGGATGGATTGGCTCAGTAAGCACCAAGGCTTATTAGACTGTGCCAATCGGACTGTCACTGTGACTAATGACCAAGGAGTCGAAGTCAAGTTTGCCCCCAACTCCTCTTCCGCTCAAGCCGTTCAAGTCAACTGTCTATCTGAAGTTGGGCTAGAGCAAGTACCGGTGGTATGTGAGTATCCCAATGTCTTTCCGGATGAGCTACCGGGAATGCCCCCTGACCGTGACTTTGAGTTCATCATCGAGCTCGTGCCCGGGGCAGGACCCATCTATAAGAAGCCTTATAGAATGGGGATGGAAGAATTAGCCGAGTTGAAGAAGCAACTGGAAGAGCAGCTGAGGAAGGGATTTATCCGCCCAAGTGCCTCCCCTTGGGGATCACCTGTTCTGTTTGTGGCATAGAGGGACGGTACCATCCGCTTATGCATTGACTATCGTTCCCTCAATGAAGTTACAATCAAGAACAAATATCCACTTCCCAAGATTGAAGATCTGTTTGATCAGCTCAGCGGAGCCAAGGTGTTCTCCAAGATCGACCTTAGATCTGGGTACTACCAGTTGAAGATCAGACCCCAAGATATTCCGAAGACGGCATTCGTAACCAGATATGGCCTGTACGAGTGCACGGTCATGTCCTTTGGGTTAACCAATGCCCCAGCCTATTTCATGTATCTCATGAATAAAGTCTTCATGGAATATTTGGACAAGTTCGTTGTTGTCTTCATCGATGACATTCTTGTCTTCTCGAAGACGGAGGAAGAACACGAGCAACATTTGAGGATGGTCCTAGACAAGCTTCGGGAGCACCAACTATATGCCAAATTCAGCAAGTGTGAGTTCTGGCTGCAAAAAGTTGGATTCTTAGGTCATGTCTTGACCGAAGAAGGATTATCAGTTGATCCCGCGAAGATCGAAGCTGTGACCCAATGGCAATCTCCAACGACCGTCAAGGAAGTCAGAAGCTTCCTCGGACTTGCGGGCTATTACCGCAAATTCATGGAAGGATTCTCTAGCATTGCCCGACCGATGACTCAGCTCCTCAAGAAGGACAAGAAGTTCGAGTGGACGCCAAAATGCGAAGAGAGCTTCCAAGAGCTCAAGAAGAGATTGACCACCGCCCCAGTTCTGGCAACACGTGATATTCACAAGGAGTCCGTGATATATTGTGATGCCTCTCGAACCGGACTGGGAAGCGTTCTGATGCAAGGAGGCCGAGTCATAGCATACCTCTCCAGGCAGCTACGACCTCATGAAGAGAACTATGCTACTCACGATCTTGAGTTAGCGGCAGTGGTTCATGCCTTGAAGACATGGCGGCATTACCTCCTAGGGAAACGGTGTGAGATATACACAGACCACAAAAGTCTGAAGTACATTTTCACCCAAAAGGAATTGAACATGAGGCAGCGAAGATGGTTGGAACTCATCAAATATTATGACCTTAGTGTTCAATATCACCCCGGGAAGGCTAACGTGGTGGCCGATGCCTTAAGCAAGAAGGCTTGCTCCTTGAATGCCATTATTGAAAAGAGGCAGCCAGCCTTGTTTAAGGAACTCGAACAATTCAGTTTGGAATTGGTCACCCCTGGATTTCTGGATCATTTGGAAGTCAGACCGACTCTGATAGATGAAGTCAAGAAGGCCCAAGATGGACATGCAAGCATTGAAGGCATCAAGAAGAAGATGAAGCTAGGCAAAGCCCCAGGATTCTCTGAAGACGAGCACGGGATTGTTTGGTACAAAGGTCGCATCTGCATACCAAACAAGATGGAGCTGAAGAACCTGATCCTGCAAGAAGCCCATGACACACCGTATTCCATCCACCCCGGAGGAACCAAGATGTACCAAGATTTGAAGGAAAGATTCCGGTGGCACGGGATGAAAAGAGAGATTGCAACCTATGTTGCAAAGTGTGATGTGTGCCAAAGGGTCAAGGCTGAATATCTGCGACCCGCTGGATTCCTCCAACCACTCAAGATTCCCGAGTGGAAGTGGGATAAAGTCGGAATGGACTTCATCACTGGACTACCAAGGTCGAATAGAGGACATGACCCCATCTGGGTCATAGTCGACCATTTGACCAAGGTGGCCCATTTCATTCCTGTCAAGACTACCTACTCCGGCAACCAGTTGGCAACTCTCTATATCAAACGAATCGTGAGCCTCGATGGCGTTCCCAAGGAGATTGTGTCAGATCGAGGAACCCAGTTTACTTCAAGGTTCTGGAGAAGATTCCAAGAAGCCCTGGGAACCAAGTTATCTTTCAGCACGGCTTTTCACCCACAGACCGGAGGTCAGATAGAACGAGTAAATCAAATTCCCGAAGACATGCTCCGAGCCTGTGTCTTGGCATACGGAGCCAAGTGGGAAGATTTTCTCCCTTTTGCTGAGTTCTCCTATAACAACAAGTACCAGTCGAGCCTTCAGATGGCACCATTTGAGGTGTTGTACGGACGCAGATGTCGCACACCCCTCAACTGGTCAGAGACTAGAGAAGGGTTAGTCTTTGGACTGGACATTCTCCGCGTAGCAGAAGAGCAAGTCCAGCTTGTCAGAGAGCGTTTGAAGGCAGCCAAGTCAAGGCAGAAGAGCTATGCTGACACCCGACGCCGAGACATGAGTTTCCGTGTCGGAGACCATGTGTACCTGCGAGTAACCCCTCTAAAGGGAACCAAGCGTTTCCATGTTAAAGGGAAACTTGCACCAAGATTCATTGGCCCTTTCAAGATCACCGACCGAAGAGGAGTAGTGGCTTACCAGTTGGAACTACCACCTGAGCTATCCGATGTGCACAACGTATTCCACGTGTCACCACTCCGGAAATGTCTCCAAGTTCTGGACAAGCCTAATCTCTACAAGGATGTTGATCGCCAAGCCATTGATCTCCAGCCTGATTTGACCTACCGCGAGAAGCCCATTCGCATTCTGGACGAAGCAGAACGACAGACGCGAAGCCGCACCATCAAGTACTTCAAGGTCCAGTGGAGCAACCACACTGAAGCAGAAGCAACCTGGGAACGTGAAGACTATCTTAGATCCGAGTTTCTCGATCTCTTTTAAGACCTAGTTTAGGAATCTCGGGGACGAGATTCTTGTAAGGGGGGTAGGTCTGTCACACCCTGCATTTTGTAACATGTTATTTGCATCAATGAAGCATAAAAAATTGGACCAGCAATTTTTTTTGGCAACATTTGGCTTTTATTTGGAATTGAGTTTTTCTTCCTATGTTTTTCATGTGCTCATTAAAGTCAACTATTACCTCTTGTAGAATTCATCTCCGTACCCAAAACTTCTGCCCAATGATCATGCCAAGTGTTATATAGTAGTATAGTATTTTCTTATAAAATTAATTTGGCCAAAATGTATTTCTAAAATTTAGTTTTCCAAAAACCCCTGAATTGAGGTTTGCACTGCAAGTGCTTGATTTAGGGTGAGAAAATTATTTCAAAAAGCATATTTGAGACCTAGTAGTCATAGGACTCCCAGAAACCACAAAAGTATAATTTTAAAAGTTATTTTCCTATTTTATTTAAAAGCTTTTTCTTAAGGCCAGAAATGGTCTTTAATAGGGAAAAATTATTTAAGTATTTCATAAATATTTGCCAAAATTCAGGGAGACTCATAGGACATATATTGTCCATATATAAGAGTTTCAACACTTGGTCGTGTTCAAAATAATGGGCTAATCCCTCTAAAACCCTTTCTGGATATTTCAAGCTTTTGAAATATTTACAAAGGAAATATTCTCCAAAAATTCCAGGGAAATTCTATCATGTCATATATGACATATTTGATGATCTTGCCAAGCCCCATGCCTTGGGAAGCAAGAAAACATCCTCAAAACCCTTCATAACCATTCTGTCCATATTTGAAGTTTGAGCAACTCTACATTGCCAAACTTGTCCAAATGCCCTCAAACTTGGCGCACATGCTAGAAATGCCTAATAGGGCATCTAGACCAGATGGCACAAGAATTGGAATAGGGCAACTTGATCAGAATACCCCAAAACCATTTCTGTTCAAATGCAAATTTGAACAACTTTACATTACCAACTTTTTACCTGGAGCTTCAAACTTGTGGGCATGATCAATACCCCAAATGATGAAACTACACCAAGTGGTGCATCAAGGGGAGATGATTAGCTTGACTCAAACAAGATGAAGCCATTTCTGTTGATTTCTAGGGTTCACCAAAGTTACATTGGCTAGTTTCTTCAAATGAGCCCAAATTTGGTGAAACACCCTATTTTCATATGACATTCAATCCTGTTAAGTGTCATGGCAAGTGGAGATCATTTGCTTGACCAAAACATGATCAAACACCTTCTGCTATTTTACCAAAACTACCATCTTGACCCCTTTTACTAATTACTTTTGCCTCAGCTTTCTACCATAGCTTCATCTAGTTACTATCTACCTCCAGTAACTCCCCCATGACCACAGCTCCATGATTGAGGGGTGAAAACCCTAGTTCACCTTGCTGGACAGCCAAAATTCACCTAGTTACCAGCTTCACCTCTCTCTCCTTGATCATCCAGAGCATCCAAGGCCTCAGATGAGACGTCTGCTTCGTGCTGGACCCCCCAGACACGGCGGACGCGCCCAGGGGGCCAATGGCATGCCATGGCATGCGATAAGGCCGCTCCAGAGCGTGCTACAGTGCGCACCCGCACTGTAGCTTCGCCCAATCCAGCGCAGCCGACCACCTCGAGCTCTCCCCTCGCGCCTACTGATGCTCCTCGACGTCTGTAACCTCCCCCGGCGCTGTCCCCCTCCTCCTCCGCCCTCCAGTGGCCGCCTTCGCATGCGCGCTGGCCGCCCGCAACCTCCACTCGTCGGCCTCACACGCACGAGCCCTCCGGCACTGTCCCCGCTCCTCCTCTCCCCTCTACTAGGCGTGGACCTCACCCACGAGCACCCCAGACTCAATCCCATCGCTCCCCGTGCATTGTGGCGTCGAGCAGAAGCTCGCCGGCGCATAGGTCCATGGGACCTCGCCGCTCCCCTATAAATAGGGCCTCCGAGCCCCTCCTCTATTCACCAACAACCTCCTCTCCCTCTCAATCGCCTTCCTGAGCCACTCACCTCTCCCCAGACCCGCCCGAGCTCGAGATCGAACTCGAGCTCCGCCGCGGCGGCTTCCCGTCGCCATCCCAGTATAGCCTCCCTCCGACCCTACTTTTGCTCGATCTGGAACCGCCGTTCCTCACTGATGCTTTCCCTTCTCTTCCCCCTCTCTGCAGCTGCCGAAATCGAGCTAGCCAGCAACCTCCCGACGTTCCTCCGCCGTCCCACCTCGCCGCCGGTGAACCAGGCCCCTCCGGCAAGCCGCACCACCACCACTACATCCGCGACACGCTGCTGAGCCCGTTTCTGCCCTCCGTTTGCCCTGCCGTGCCCGGAATCGTCGCCGGTGAGCTCGCTGTCGCTCTGACCGTGAGGTTGAAGATGACAGGCGGGCCCCGCCTCTCATCCTCACCTCCCTCCCGCACCCCTCTCTATCACTGTCCGCCGGGCCCCGCCCGTCAGGTTTAAAACCCTGACGCGCACGCGCTGGCGCCCGTGCGGGTGGGCTAGTTGCCCTAGGCCGTGCACTGTGGCCGTTCTGGCCCAGTGGCACAGGGCCATTTCCTCTTTTTCTTTTCTGTAAAATTTCAAATAATTTTACAGAAATAAATATTTGTCCAAATAAATTAATTCCAACTCCTAAAATCTTGTAATATTCCAACCTATTTAATGGTGTCACTTTCACACATATCCATGAAACTTTTTTGTTCTGTTCAAATTTAAATTCAAATTTGAGCATTAAAACTTCTGTTCAAAAATCCTTAGATTCCATTCTGTAACTCCAAAACTCCAACTAAGAATTTTTGCCATCTTAGTTTTCCCTCTAGTATTTAACAAAAATAAGTTGACATTTTTCTGAGCACTTTGATTTTCTGTTTTTATTGTGGTCTTATTTTCCCGTTGTTATTATGCGATGTATAGATACCGTATTTGACGAAGTTGCTGAAGAAGAAGGTGGAGAAGGATTTGAAGACTTTGAAGACCAAGCCAATCCAGGCAAGCAGCCCTTTGACCATGATACACTTGTGATCTTCGGAACCCGTTTGTTTCGGAATGCATGATGATAAGAGTTGTGGTGGTGACCTAGTTTAAAACCACCACATGATGCATGCTTTGCTCTTGATCTTGCTATGTGCTAGATGCATTGCAAATGACTAGTAGTAATGCTTAGTGATGCATGTGTGACATGAACCTTCGTGGTTGAAATCTTTTCATAAACCCCATCGGGTGCCCCTAATGCCCGAGGGTGATGTTGAGTTGGTCATCACTTGAGGAAGAAGTGATGTGCCGGTAAAAATCTTGTGCATGGGTGAAATGATGGATTAGATTTATGTGTGACTACCGTCCCAACCAAACATGTGCAACCACTCTACCCCTTATGGGACGGGGCATTATTGATTACTTAGGTCGATACTAGCATGGTGCCTGCATTACTAGTGACGGGAAGACTTGAGGTCTTTCCCGGGACGGGGTCGTGCTTGGATAGACGACCATGACTGTTTTTTACAGGGCACCGGACACACCGTCGGTCCCTTCGGGTACGCGCGACATTGAAATTAGGGCAAGTCCCATGATCTATTGTTTGTACTCGAGGGTCGTGTACCAACGGGTGGACTCTATGTTAGTGTCATCTAAGGAAAAATAATGACCGGGTTCTTCCCCCGAGTACTTGAGGTACTGCGGGATCGTGGGTGACACGAAAGCTTCCCGGATCTTGTGAGTAAAGTGCGCAACCTCTGCAGAGTGTAAAACTATTCGAATAGCCGTGTCCACGGTCATGGACAGTTGGGTGGTGCTACTTAAACTATGTCCAGAGTTTTACTACATCGGTGAAAGTATGTGTGTGTGATGAGTCAAGGTGGTGACTTGACTCGATGAGATGAATCATATTCATGTTGATATCGGTAACCTGCCTTCGAGGTTACGAGAATTTATTGATGCATATACTTGATGGTAGAATATTTCTTCTAGCTCGTTTCTAGATTGCTCATTGTTGTTAAATTGCATTGTTACTTTGAACCAAATCGTGGGTTGCTTGCGAGTACATTCAAAGTACTCATTGGCTTGCCACTGGTTATTTAATTGGCCAGGCATGGAGGAACAGGAATATGAAGAAGAGTTCTTTGGAGACGAACATGCGAACTAGGACGCTATCCCAGTCAGAATGCCTGTAGGGTTAAGGTAGATGGCATGGGTTCTACCTATCATCGAAGACTTCCGCTATTTGAGTTATTTGCTATTCAGCCCTTGAGGCTTTATCTATGTAAGACTTGGCCATAATGGCCTTAATTTGTGTAAGACGGTATGTATGGATGTAAGACTCTTGTTATTCAGCTTCTGTGTGTTCAGTGAGCATTGATCTCTGGGATCACTGTACACGTGCATTCGGTGATCTCGACTTCTAAGTCGGGGTCCCCATAGAGCTAGCACGATATTTTCATGGCTTGTCCGTTTTTTGATATCTTTGCTATGCTAGATCATTGCACATCCTGGGACGCTGCCAGAGCATTCATTTAGAGTCATACTATGTCATAGGTATCAAGTTGTAATTTTTATTTCTTTTGATTTATAAGTAAATAGAAGTGTCATGATCATCATTATCCATTATTAGAGCATGCCCCCATGATGAAAGGATGATGCAGACAATGATTCCCCCACAAGTCAGGATGAGACTCCGGATTTTAAAAATAATAAACGAGGCCAAAGAAGCCCAAATAAATAAAAGGCCAAAGAAGCCCACCAAACACAAAAAAAGAGAAAAAAAGAGAAGGGGCATGCAAATACCACACTTTCGCTTCAAAGTAGCACCATGTTTTTCACGTAGAGAGTCTCCTATGCTTTCACTTTCATATACTAGTGGGAATTTTTCATAGTAGTTTGATGTATACCCACTTAGTTTCATATTGAGCTTTCATACACTTATAGCTCTTAGTTGCATCTGTTGCATGGCAATCCCTACTCCTCACATTGATATCGATTGATGGACATCTCCATAGTTCATTAGTTTGCCTAGTTGATGTGAGACTTTCTTCCCTTCTTTTGTCTACTACCACCGCATTCTATTCCACCTATATAGCTATATCCATGGCTTGCGCTCATGTATTGCGTGAGAGTTGAAAATGCCGAAGCACATTAAAAAGTATGAACCAATTGCTTGGCTGACAACTGGGGTAGTACATGATTTATACTTTGAGTTGGGAAGACAGAGCGTGACAAGACTATATGATTTTGTAGAGATAACGTTCTTTAGCATTTTATATTTTGAAAGACATGATTGTTTGTTGGGATGCCCGGGTATTGATGTCTTTATGTCAAATTATAGACTATTGCTTTGAATCACTCATGTCATAATATTCATGCCATGACTAGATATATGATCAAGTTTATGCTAGGTAGCATTCCACATAAAAAAATATTTTTTATCATTTACCTACTCGAGGACGAGCAGGAATTAAGCTTGGGGATGCTGATGCGTCTCCGTCGTATCTATAATTTTTGATTGTTTCATGCCAATATTATACAACTTTCACATACTTTTGGCAAATTTTTATAAGATCTATTTGGATTAACTTACTTACCCGGTGCCCAGTGCCAGTTCCTGTTTTCTACATGTTTTTTTGTATCGCAGAGTATCCATATCAAACGAAGTCCAAATGCAATAAAAATTTACGGAGCATTATTTTGGAATATATGTGATTTTTGGGAGGTGGAAGCTACGTAAACAGAGGCCCGTGGTGGGCACAACCCACTACGACGCGGCAGAGGAGCCAGGCGTGGCCTGGTGTATTGTGCCCACCTGGAACGTCGGTTGGAGCTGTACTTCGGGCGCAAGGAATCTTATATCCAGAAAAAAATTGTGTAAAAATATTAGCGCAATCGGAGTTACGGATCTCCGAGAATATAAGAAACAGTTTTCGGCCAGATCTGGGAACACATAAACAGAGAGAGACAGAGAGACAGATCCAATCTCGGAGGGGCTCTCGCCCCTCCCATGCCATGGATACCAAGGACCAGAGGGGGAACCCTTCTCCCACCTAGGGAGGAGGCCAATGAAGAAGAATAAGGAGGGGGGCTCCGCCCTCGCTTCCGGTGGCGCCGGAGTGCCACCGAGGCAACGATCGAGACGACGATCTACATCAACAATCTTGCTAACTTCCACACCAACTCTCTCCCCTTTATGCAGTGGTGTAACCTCTCTATTCCCACTGTAATTCTCTACTTAAACATGGTGCTCAACTCCATATATTATTTCCCAATGATATTTGGCTATCCTATGATGTTTGAGTAGATCTGTTTTGTCCTACAGGCTTATCAGTGAAATTGTTATGGTTGGTTTACTTTGCTTATGGTTATGTTGATGTCCTTTGGTGCCCATCATATGAGCACGCGTGTGGATCACACCATAGGGCTAGTTTTATGCTGATAGGACTATGTATTGGAGGTCAAGGGTGACAACAGCTTCAGCTTGGCATAGAAATTGATGCATATGGGATTGAAGGGGGACAATATATTTTACGGCTATGGTTGGGTTTTACCTTAATGAACGATAGTAGTTGCGGATGCTTGCTACAGTTCCAATCACAAGTGCATAGAATTCCAAGTAAGGGACGATATGCTAGCAATGCAGTAATGTAGTTGATGGCCTATGGACAAATCATTCTCTTGTGATACAAAAAGCTTGCTACTACACTACTTTTATTGTCTTGCAACCTATTTCAAGTTCCCACAAAGAACCCCTACTTTTATACTTGTTTATGGTAAAGCAAACATTAAGAGTGTGTAGAGTTGTATCGGTGGTCGATAGAACTTGAGGGAATATTTATTCTACCTTTAGCTCCTCGTTGGGTTTGGCACTCTTACTTATCGAAAAAGGCTACAAACGATCCCCTATACTTGTGGGTTATCACCGGTCTTCTTGGATTGGTGGAGGAAGGCGGCGGTTACTCGTCGAGGAACCAACCCCCATCCCTAGCTGCCCTATAAAAGGAGGAGCGGGGGAGGAGCAGAAGCATTCACCCATATCCCTCTCCTCCATTTCCTGCTCTTCTGATTATGCTGAAGGGAAGGGTCTGGGACCAGGCCCCAGGTGATAGCTTGTGGTTGGGGATGTCGATTGCTCGCGCTGATGCTCGGGGAGTGAGACTGGCCCAAAATATGGGGAGATGCAGTGGCTGGGGCGCCCAGGACATGGGAGGCGATGAGCATCGTCTGAGTGGCAGAACGCTCACCTCCCTCGCCTGGGTTGGTTTCTTGATGAGGGGTGTTGGTCCCTGCCGCGAATTGCCGAGGCATGCCACCCTAATGATGAGGCCTCTGAGGTTTTAGGTGCCATCCTGGGGTGCAGTGTTCGGGGTCACGGATGCCCCCAGCACTGCTCCTTTCAGCAGAGCCGAAGCTGATGTTGAAAATGGTGGCGCCCTCCTGCCCGCCGAGGTGGGTGGCGGCGCTCCACATGCATTTCGGGCGATGCTGCTACTGTTTTGTCGCCCCTTTGGAGGAGGTGGAGGACCGTACCCGTCACCTTGCGCGACTCCTGAGTGCACGTCACCCGCAGGCCGTAGCGGGCGCTCAGCTTTCGGCGCGTTCTCCTGGGGCGACGGGGGCGGGAACATGATGAGGGAGGACAGAGGAGGCGGGAGGCAGGCCGTCAGGTTGGAGTACAACGGCACTGGAGGCTTCGTCCCGCATCGACGGCCCGGTGCCTCATTTTCTGCTCCTTCCCTTCCTCCCCAGCACCATCGTCAGCAACCTCTCCAAGGTGGTTGCCGGGGAGGGGCTGTCCTCTCAGCGCCTTCGGCTCTTTCCAGTAGTCTTCCAGCGGGACCCCCGGCAGGCCACCTCGTGGCTTCCGGCTTCGTCCACCCCGCTACGTCATGCTGGCCCTGGTGGTGGTGATTGGGGAACCGCTCATGCTGCTCCCTTCGTCACCACCTTTACCCAAGCGCTCCTTTTGTCCCCTTCCCCTCTTGCCATAGTGTTGGGGAACGTATTATTTCAAAAAAAAACCCTACGCACACGCAAGATCATGGTGATGTATAGCATCGAGAGGGGAGAGTGTCGTCTACGTACCCTCGTAGACCGTAAGCGGAAGCGTTATGACAACGTGGTTGATGTAGTCATACATCTTCATGGTCGACCGATCCTAGTACCGAACGTACGGCACCTCCGCGATTTGCACACGTTCAGCTTGGTGACGTCCCACAAACTCACGATCCAGTAGAGCTTCGAGGGAGAGTTCCGTCAGCATGACAGCGTGATGACGGTGACGATGAAGTTACCGACGCAGGGCTTCGCCTAAGCACCGCAACGATATGATCGAGGTGTGTTTCTGTGGAGGGGGGCACCGCACACGGCTAAAAGATCAATGATCTACTTGTGTGTCCATGGGGTGCCCCCACCCCCGTATATAAAGGAGTGGAGGAGGGGGAGGGGCCGGCCCTCTATGGTGCACCCTAGGAGGAATCCCACTCCCACCGGGAGTAGGAACCCCCTTCCAATAGTAGAAGAAGGAGGGAAGGAAGGAGGGGAGAGGAGGAAGGAAAGGGGGGCTCCGTCCCCCTTCCTTGTCCAATTCGGACTAGAGGGGGAGGGGCGTGCGGCCAGCCCTGGTGCCCCTTCCTCTCTCTCCCAAGGCCCATGAGGCCCACTTCACTCCCCGGGGGGTTCCGGTAGCCCCCCCGGTACTCCGGTAAATGCCCGAAACCATCCGGAACCTTTCTGATCTCCAAACATAGGCTTCCAATATATCGATCTTTATGTCTCGGACATTCCGAGACTCCTCGTCATCTCCGTGATCATATCCATGACTTTGAACTACCTTTGGTACATCAAATCTCATAAACTCATAATACCGATCATCACTGAACGTTAAGCATGCGGGCCCTACGGGTTTGAGAACAATGTAGACATGACCGAGACTCCTCTCCAGTCAATAACCAACAGCCGAACCTGGATGCTCATATTGGTTCCTACATATTCTACGAAGATCTTATCAGTCAAAACCGCATAACAATATACGTTGTTCCCTTTGTGATCGGTATGTTACTTGCCCGAGATTCGATCGTCGGTATCTCCATACCTAGTTCAATCTTGTTACCGACAAGTCTCATTACTCGTTTCGTAATGCATCATCTCGTGACTAACTCATTAGTCATTTTCTTGCAAGGCTTATAGTGATGTGCTTTACCGAGAGGGCCCAGAGATACCTCTCCGACACTTGGAGTGTCAAATCCTATTCTCGGTCTATGCCAACACCACAAACACCTTCGGAGACACCTGTAGAGCATCTTTATAATCACCCAGTTACGTTGTGATGTTTGATAGCACACAAGGTGTTCCTCTGGAATTCGGGAGTTGCATAATCTCATATTCATAGGAACATGTATAAGTCATGAAGAAAGCAATAGCAGTAAAACTAAACGATCAAGTCCTAAGCTAACAGAATGGGTTAAGTCAATCACATCATTCACCAATGATGTGATCCCGTTAATCAAATGAAAACTCATATCTATGGCTAGGAAACATAACCATCTTTGATTCAATGAGATAGTCAAGTAGAGGCATACTAGTGACACTTTGTTTGTCTATATATTCACACATGTATTATGTTTCCGGTTAATACAATTCTAGCATGAATAATAAACATTTATCATGATATAAGGAAATATAAATAACAACTTTATAATTGCCTCTAGGGCATATTTCCTTCACGTAGTACCTGGGAAAGGAGGGATAGAGAATGGGATTACGGGGCACTTATCTTGTTTTAATCTTAAACTTGTAGGCATCTGCCAAATTTTAGTTCAAATAATGTAATCTCTTTTACCCATGTTTGTGTTCTGTAAGATTTGTACTTGTTGATCAACATATTAATGAAAAAGATAAACCTTGTCTGGGACTCGTGCATGTAATGTGTCCATGCAGAGGTGGGAAGCCTCTATACATTTAAGAAAACAAGTTTTCCCCTGGTGGGCTACCTTGCCGGTACCCTCAGTCTTGTTGCCGGGGAGTTAGGCCTACCGAGCACAAGTCACGAAGAGGGACTAGCCCCCCACCAATTCTTTTTCATCAAAGGCCACTGCGACCATCCTGACATAAGAAGCGTTCGGGTCGAAGGATGGGAGCACCTGAGTTTTGAAAGGTAGCGGGGTTTTCCTATGCATAAGTACTTACATAACACGTATGGATAAAGGAAAAAACTTATCTGTTTGGCTTGCCGGAGACTGCAGTGTTGGCTTCTCTTTTCATCTCTCCTTGGGGAACCAAGTCCACGGCAGGAACATGTGGTTTATGCAGATGAAAATGATGCCAAATGCAATCTTATCTACATGAACATGAGATGCTCATCATATGTGTGCATGCATGCAACTTGTCAGGGCCCCCCAGTGCCTCGTTTATTTCTCTGTTACTCAGGGTCTGCGCCTGGCTTTGTACAAGGGGTTACATGCAACTGAGGCAAGGCTTGTACAAAAGGGTGTCTGCCGAGCAGGGCTCGACAACCGCGCCTTACGGTAGTACTTGCGGAGATGCTCAATGTTCCATGAGTTTTGCAACTGAATGCCATCTCCAGTCTCTAGACGGACTGCGCCAGGTCTGGTGACTCGTACCACCCGGTAAGGACCTTCCGACTTCGGTGTTAACTTGTTTGCACCCTTAGAAGACTAAACGCGCCTAAGGACAAGGTCACCTTCCTCAAAACATCGGGAATGAACTCCGTGGCCATGGTAGCGACGCATGGCTTGCTGATAGCATGCAGCACGGGTAGCAGCCCGGAGACGGTTCTCCTCGAGAAGCACAACATCGTCACGCCGGTGCTGATCCTGCGCTAGTTCATCATAGGAAAGCACTCAAGGAGACCCGTAAATGAGTTCCATGGGGATAACTACTTCTGCCCCATAGACTAAGGAGAAGGGAGTCTGTCCGGTAGCTCGATATGGTGTCGTTCTGAGGGACCAGGGAACCATCGGGGGCTCATCGATCCATCGCCTGCCGCACTTCTGCAGCTTATCAAATGTTCCTGTCTTGAGTCCCCGCAACACTTCAGCGTTCGCCCTCTCAGCTTGTCCATTGCTTCTGGGATGTGCAACAGAGGCAAATGAGATCTTGCTTCCGAGGGCATGAACATATTGCATGAAGGCGCTGCTCGTGAACTGGGTGCCGTTGTCGGTGATGATCCGGGCAGGGACCCAGAAACGGCACACCAATCCTTTCAAGAACTTGATAGCTGACTGAGCAGTCACCTTCATCACAACATCTACTTCCGACGACTTTGTAAACTTTTTGATGGCAATGAACAAGAATTCAAAGCCCCCAGCAGCTCGGGGGAAAGGACCGAGGATATCGAGCCCCCAGACCGAAACGGCCATGACAAAGGGATTGTCTGAAGAGCTGGAGCAGTCACCGTTGGGCCTTCTTTTGTATATAGTGTCATCGACAAATTGATACATACTGGCCCTCCAGGCTACTCTTTCAGCTTCTTCTTGCTCTTTGGTAAGTTCTCCAATTTGGAGGAAGTGGACTATGTGCCTTGCGCAAGTTGGAGCCTGGGGCTCGACAACGAGGACTAGCGGCACCTTTGCATTCGTGGGGGTGCATTCCTCGACCACGGGGACCATAGGCCCGACAGGAGGGTGCAGCCCGACAAGCGAATGGGAGTTGTTTCCGGCAGGGTCCCTACCAGGTGCCCTCGAAGGCTCTACCGGGAGAGGCTTATCAGAGTCCAGTTTTCTCCTCTTTTGGGCCATTGTTACCGGGGATACGGAGGGTTGAGTAAGGTGGAGAACAAAAGTTCCTGGTCCCACAGGAAGCTTCTGCGCAACACACTTTGACAGATGATAGCAATGTTGTTTTCCGCACGGTGTACGTGCTCTGTTTGCAATCCATCAAAGTGTTCATCCAGTCTTCTCACTTCCTCGATGTATGCCTCCATCAATGGGCTTTGGTAATACTTGTTGACTTGTCTCACTACAAGTTGTGAATCTCCTCGAATGATCAACTTCTCGATTCCCAACTCTGCAGAAATCCTGAGCCCGGCAAGGAGCCCTTCATACTCTGTTGTATTGTTGGTCGTCTCCTCCCAGGGAAAATGCATCTGGACGACGTACTTCAGGTGCTCCCCAGTGGGTGGAACGAGAAGCACACCAGCCCCTGCACCTTGTAGGGAAAAGGCGACATCGAAATACATGATCCATTCTTGGGGGGATTCCTTGCCGGGAACAACTGTTTCTAGCACTTCCTCATCAGGGGTTGGCGTCCATTCTGTAATAAACTCTGCCAATGCCCTGCTCTGAATCGTTGATGTGCTTTCAAACTTCTGGCCAAAGATGGATAACTCCAATGCCCACTCCACTATCCTGCGGATAGGCTCTGGGTTTCAGAGTATTCTTTGCAACGGGAAGCATGTGAAAACCGTGATCTCATGGGCTTTGAAGTAGTGGCGCAGTTTCCTTGAGGCCATGACTAGACCAAAAATCAATTTTTGCACGCCAGAGTACCTGGAACTAGCCCCCTGCAATAGGGAGCTGACGAAGTACACTGGGCGCTGCACCACTTTCTTCGTTGTTGCGTCCATGGGGTTGTTTCCGCTACCGTGCTCTTATCTGTCCTGCTCCACATCTGTCCTTGCCGAGTTGTTCTCATTCTCCTGCCCGAAAGGTACGCTAGGTGAGGCTGTAGCTTCCTCTACTTCCCGTTGCTCCACCAGTGATGCACTAACCACTTGATTAGTTGCTGCTAGGTATAGCAGCAACGACTCTTGTGATTTAGGAGCAACCAAACTGGGCACAGAGGACAGGTAGGTCTTCAAATCCTGTAATGTTGTATCTGCTTCCTGGGTCCACTTCATGGGCCGTGCCTTCTTTAAGGATTTGAATAATGGTAAGGCGCGCTCCGCAAACTTGGAGATGAATCTTGAAAGTGCAACTAATCCCCGGGTGGTTTTGGTAATTAATAACAACATATATATCATTGAACTAATATTTACTTGAGAATCATTTCAGAGAAGTTCGATGATATGGGTATGGAAATGTCTGAAGAAGTGGACCCCTCAAAATGCTAAGACAAGCATTGGCAAAAGCTCAAGACTCTATTTTTGGTTTAGTGATCAAAGATCACATTGAGTCCATAGGAAAAGCCAATACTATTAAAAGGGGATGAGGTTGTGTTGATTATCTGGTTGCTCAAATGCTTAGTGATCTAGCTCCCTCAACTATCAGCACCCTTCACTACTTAACACACTCATAAGTAATCTCGGACAAACCGATTCTGCAAACTCGGTCCCACCGAGATGAACCACCTCAGTTATTCTTCCAAACCCTAATTTTTCGGTCCATCCGATTTTGAGTTCGGTCTCACCGAAACTGGACTGCCAACCTTCTGTAACCAATTGACATCATATCGGAATATCCGAGTTGTTAATTTCGGTCCCACCGAGAATGGCAAGCTCCTACCTTGACTCACATCGGACACACCGAGATGGTATTTTCGGTCCCACCAAAAATCCCAACGTTCACTATATTTGAACTTTCGGTCTGACCGAGTTTTCACTTCGGTCTCACCGAGATTGCTCAAATATGTGTGTAACGGTTGGTTTTTGTGTGGAGGCTATATATACCCCTCCACCCCCTCTTCATTCGTGGGGAGAGAGCCATCAGAAAGTCTACCACTCCTACCATACACTTTCTGAGAAGAGAACCACCTACCCTTGTGTTGAGATCAAGTCATTCCATTCCTACCATATGAAACTTGATTTCTAGCCTTCCCAAGTTGCTTTCCACTCAATCCCTTCTTCCACCACAGCCAAATCAGTGAGGAGAGTTGAGTGTTGGGGAGATTATCATTTGAAGCACAAGAGCAAGGAGTTCATCATCATCAACAACATCTATTACCTTTTGGAGGGTGGTGCCTCCTAGATTGGTTAGGTGTCGCTCGGGAGCCTCCGTCTTTGAGATGTGGAGTTGAACCAAGAAGTTTGTAAGGGCAAGGAGATCGCCTACTTCGTGAAGATCTACCCCGAGTAAGGCTAGTCCTCCGTGGGCGTAGGCCATGATAGAATAGACAAGGTTGCTTCTTCGTGGACCCTTCGTGGGTGGAGCCCTCCGTGGACTCGCGCAGCCGTTACCCTCCGTGGGTTGAAGTCTCCATCAACGTGGATGTACGATAGCACCACCTATCGGAACCACGACAAAAATCTTCGTGTCTCCAAACTGCGTTTGATCTTCTCCACCTCTCTTTACTACATGTGCAATTTACTTTCCGCTGCTTATACTCTAGAATTGCATGTGTAGGGTGATACTTGAATTGATCTTAATTGTGAAACTGCCAAAAACTTTGCATAATCAAAAGGCAGATTTTTTATATTGTCAAGTAGTCTAATCACCCCCCCTCTAGACATACTTTCGATCCTACAAATCTGCTAAGTGCGGCAACACACCCTGTCAAATGCCTGACATCCTTCACTATCTTTGGTGCCCGGATCTGCTCAATAGCCTTGATCTTATTGGGGTTGGCCTCTATCCCGCGACGGGACACAAAGAAACCAACTAGCTTGCTGGAAGGAACGCCAAATACGTACTTCTCTGGGTTCAGCTTCAAGTAGATCTTGCGCAGATTGGCAGACGTCTCTTCTAAATCATGGATGAGGGTTGATCTGTCCCTGGTCTTGACCAAAATATCATCCATGTAAGCTTTGATATTTTGGTGCAGCTATGATTCAAAACCAATCTGGACTACTCTTGCAAAAGTGGACCGGGCACTCTTCAACCCAAAACGCATGCGCACGAAGCAGTATATGCCACATGGGGTGACAAATGAGGTCTTCTCTTCGTCTTCCTTGGACATAAAGATCTGATGGTACCCAGAGTATGCATCCAAGAAAGAGAGCAAATCACAACCCAAAGTGGAGTCCACAATCTGGTCGATCCGCGGCAAGGGAAATGGGTCCTTCGGGTAGGCTTTGTTCAGATCAGTGAAATCTATGCACAACCTCCACTTTCCATTAGCCTTGTGTACAACCACTTGGTTTGCTAACCATGTTGGATGCAATACTCCTCTGACCAGACCAGCTTCCCCAAGTTTCTTGATCTCCTCAGCAATGAACTACTGCCGCTCCAAAGCTTGCTTCTGGTCCTTCTGCTTGATGAGCCGAACATGTGGGCAGACAACAAGGCGGCGCTCGATTACCTCCCTAGGAACACCGGGGATGTCAAATAGTTGCCAGGAAAACACATCGACATTCACCCGCGAGAAGGCAATGAGCGCGCTTTCTTATTTGTCATCAAGGGTGGCACTGATAGTAAAGGTACCGTCAGTGCCATCCAGCCCCGCTGGGACCCTCTTCACACAAGGTGCAACAACTTTGGATCTTTTGCTGTTGGAACTCTCCGGCAAGTCATCAACAGGCGTAGCGCACCCCGGGGAGGCGCGCTTCCCGGGTTCCTCACCGGGGCTCTTAACAGCTCTCTTCTTTTTCTTGTTTTCCTTGGCAGGAATGACGATTTTCACGGCCTCTACCGCAGCTGCATCCTGATACATCTTGTCCACACAAATGATTTCTCATCTGATGGAATGGAAATGACCCCCACTGGCCCTAGCATCTTCAAGGTGTTGTAGGCATAGTGGGATGCCACCATGAATATGGCCAGAGCTTGGCATCCAAGGATTCCATTGTACAACAGGGGGAGATCGACCACATTAAACACAACCTTCTCAGTCTGGTAATTCAATTCTCCCCCAAATGTCACCGACAACGTGATCTTTCCCTTAGGACGGCTCCTGCCGTGATTAACTCCTTGAAATGTGCCGGTAACCTCAAGTTCTTCCTCTGCAATCTAGAGTCTGCTGATGACCTTTGGGGAAATCAGATTCAACCCAGCCCTGCCGTCAACCAACATCCTTGTGACCTTGAGGTTGCGGATTGTTGGTGAGACCAACAACGGCAATCACCCTACCACAGTGGTGTGGCTAGGGTGATCCTCTTCATCAAAGATGATGGGCGTGCCTGACCACTTGAGCAACTTCCGAAATTCTGCTAGTGGCTCCACGGCATTGACCTCACGTGCCCACTATTTAAGTTGGCAATGACAGGAATGCAGGGATGCACCACCGTCAATGCACTGAGCATCAGTAGCTTTCTAAAATTCCTTGAGTCCGTGCCTAGACCAAAAATCAATTTTTGCACGCCAGAGTACCTGGATCAAGCCCCCTGCAATAGGGAGCTGACGAAGTACACTGGGCGCTACACCATTTTATTCCTTGCCGCGTCCTTGGGGTTATTTCCGCTGCCATGCTCTCCTCTGTCCTGATCCATATCTATCCTTGCCAAGGTGTTCTCATTCTCCTCCCTGGAAGGGACGCTAGATGAGGCTGTTGCTTTCTCTACTTCCCGCTGCGCCACCAGTGCTGCACTAACCACTTGATTAGTTGCTTCTAGGTATAGCAGCAACGACTCTTTTGGTTTAGGAACAACCAAAGTGGGAACAGAGGACAAGTAGGTCTTCAAATCCTGTAATGATGTATCTACTTCTGGGGTCCACTTCATGGGCCCTGCCTTCTTCCAGATTTTGAAGAACGACAACGCGCACTCGGCAGACTTGGAGATGAATATGCTAAGTGCGGCAACACACCCTGTCAAACGCCTGACATCCTTCACCGTCTTTGGTGCCTGGATCTGCTCGATTGCCTTGATCTTATCGGGGTTGGCCTCTATCCCGTGATGGGACACAAAGAAGCCAAGTAGCTTGCCGAAAGGAACGCCAGACACGCACTTCTCAGGGTTCAACTTCAAGTTGATCTTGCGCAGATTGGCAAACATCCCTTCTAAATACTAGATGGGGGTTGATTTTTCCTTGGTCTTGACGACGATATCATCCATGTAAGCTTCGATGTTCCGGTGCAGTTGTGATTCAAAACCAATCTATACTACTCTTGCAAAAGTGGACCCGACACTCTTCAACCCGAAAGGCATGAGCACGAAGCAGTATGTGCCACAAGGGGTGATGAATTATGTCTTCTCTTCATTTTCCTTGAACATAAACATCTGATAGTGCCCAGAGTATGCATCCAAGAAAGAGAACAAATCACAACCTGAAGTGGGGTCGATGATCTGGTTGATGCATGGCAAGGGAAATGGGTCCTTCGGGCATGCCTTGTTCAGATTAGTGAAATCTATGCACAACCTCCACTTTCCATTACTCTTGCGTACAACCATTGGGTTTGCTAACCATGTTGGATGCAGTACTCCTCTGGCCAGACCAGCTGCCTCAAGTTTCTTGATCTCGTCGGCAATGAACTATTGCCGCTCCAAAGCTTGCTTTCGAACCTTCTTCTTGACGGGCCGGGCAAGTGGGCAGACAACAAGGTGGTGCTTAATTACCTCCCTAGGAACACTGGGGATGTCAGATGGTTGCGAGGCAAACACATCAACATTTGCCCACAGGAAGGCAACGAGCGCGCTTTCCTATTTGTCGTCAAGGGTGGCACCGATAGTAAAGGTACCGTCAGTGCCATCGAGTCCTGCCGGGACCCTCTTCACAAAAGGCGCAACAACTTTGGATCTTTTGCTGTTGGAACTCTCCGGCAAGTCATCAACAGGCATAGCGCACCCCGGGTTGGCGGGAATGACGATTTTTCATGCCCTCTGCCGCAACTGCATCTTGGTACATCTTATCCACGCAAATGATTGTGTCCTTCTCGTCTGAGGGAATGGAAATGACCCCCACTGGCCCTGGCATCTTCATGGTGTTGTAGGCATAGTGGGATGCCGCCATGAATTGGCCAGAGCTGGGCGTCCAAGGATTCCATTGTACGGCAGGAGGAGATTGACCACACCAAACACAAGCTTATCAGTCCGGTAATGCAATTCTCCCCAAACGTCACCGGCAACTTGATCTTTCCCTTAGGACGGCTCTTGCCATGATTTACTCCTTGAAATGGGATGGTAACCTCAAGTTCTTCCTCTACTATCTGCAGTCTGCTGATGACCTTCGGGAAATCGGATTCAACCCGGCCCCACCATCAACCAACATCTTTGTGACCTTGAGGTTGTGGATTGTTGGTGAGACCAACAACGGCAAGCACCCTACTGCGGTGGTGCGGCCAGGGTGATCCTCTTTGTCAAATATGATGGGCGTGCGAGACCACTTGAGCGACTTCCAAAATTCTGTTGCTGGCTCCACGACATAGACCTGATGCGCCCACTGTTTAAGTTGGTGGTGAGAGGAATGCAGGGATGCACCACCGTCAGTGCACAGGGCGTCAGTAGCCTTCTAAAAATCCTTGAGGCCATGACTAGACCGAAAATCAATTTTTGCACGCGAGAGTACTTGGATCAAGCCCCCTGCAATAGGGAGCTGACAAAGTACACTAGACGCTGCACCACTTTCTTCCTTGACGTGTCCTTAGGGTTGTTTCCGCTGCCGTGCTCTCCTCTGTCCTGATCCATATCTTTCCTTGCCGAGCTGTTCTCATTCTCCTCCCTGGAAGGGACGCTAGCTGAGGTTGTTTCTTCCTCTACTTCACGCTGCGCCACAATTGCTGCACTAACCACTTGATTAGTTGTTGCTAGGTACAGGAGCAACGATCTTGTGGTTTAGGAGAAACCAAAGTGGGCACCGAGGACAAGTAGGTCCTCAAATCTTGTAATGTTGGATCTGCTTCTGGGGTCCACTTCATGGGACCTGGCTTCTTCAAGATTTGAAGAACGACAAGGCACGCAGGGTAGACTTGGAGATGAATCTCCTAAGTGCGGCAACACACCTTGTCAAACGGCTGACATCCTTCACTGTCTTTGGTGCCTGGATCTGCTCGATATCCTTGATCTTATCGGGGTTGGCCTCTATCATGTGATGGGACACAAATAAACCAAGTAGCTTACCGGAAGGAATGCCAAACACGCACTCTTCCGGGTTCAGCTTCAAGTTGATCTTGCGCAAATTGGCAAACGTCTCTTTTAAATCCTGGATGAGGGTTGATCTGTCATTGGTCTTGACCACAGTATCATCCATGTAAGCTTCGATGTTCCAGTGTAGCTATGATTCAAAACAAATATGTACTGCTCTTGCAAAAGTGGACCCGACACTCTTCAACCTGAAAGGCATGTGCATGAAGCAATATGTGCCACATGGGGTGATGAATGAGGTCTTCTCTTCATCTTCCTTTAACATAAAGATCTAATGGTACCCATAGTATGCATCCAAGAAAGAGAGCAAATCATAGTCTGAAGTGCAGTCCACGATCTTTTTGATGTGCGGCAAGGGAAATGGGTCCTTCGAGCAGGGCTTGTTCAGATCAGTGAAATATATGCACAACCTCCACTTTCCATTAGCCTTGCGTACGACTACTAGGATTGCTAACCATGCTGGATGTAGTACTCCTCTGACCAGACCAGCTGGCTCAAGTTTCTTGATCTCCTCGGCACTGAACTATTGCCGCTCCAAAGCTTGCTTCCCGACCTTCTGCTTGACGGGTCGGGCACGTGGGCGACAACAAGGTGGTGCTCGATTACCTCCCTGGGAACACCGGGGATGTCATATGGTTGCCAGGAAAACACATCGACATTTGCTCACAGGAAGGCAACGAGCGTGCTTTCCTATTTGTCTTCAAGGGTGGCACCGATAGTAAAGGTACCGTCAGTGACATCCAGCCCTGCCGGGACCCTCTTCATAGAAGGCGCAACAACTTCGTATCTTTTGCTATTGGAACTCTCCGGCAAGTCATCAATAGGCGTAGCGCACCCCGGGAGGCACGCTTCCCGGGTTCCTCACCGGGGCTCTTAACAACTCTCTTCATTTTCTAGATTTCCTTGGCGGGAATGATGATTTTAGCGGCCTCTGCCGCAACTGTATCCCGGTACATCTTATCCGCGCAAATGATTGTGTCCTTCTTATCTGGTGGCATGGAAATGCCCCCCACTGGCCCTCGCATCTTCAAGGTGTTGTAGGCATAGTGGGAGGCCACCATGAATTTGTCCAGAGCTTGGCGTCCAAGGATTCCATTGTACGGTAGGGGGAGATCAACCACATCAAACACAACCTTCTAAGTCCGGAAATTCAATTCTCCCCCAAACGTCACCAATAACGCGATCTTTCCCTTAGGACGGCTCCTACCGTGATTAACTCCTTGTAATGTGCCGGCAACCTCAAGTTCTTCCTCTGCTATATGGATTCTGCTAATGACCTTGGGGGAAATCAGATTCAACCAAGCCCCGCCGTCAACCAACATCTTTGTGACCTTGAGGTTGCGGATTGTTGGTCAGACCAACAACGACAAGCAACCTACCACAGTGGTGCGGCCAGGGTGATCCTCTTCGTCAAAGATGATGGTCGTGCGAGACCACTTGAGCGGCTTCCGAAATTCTGCTACTAGCTCCACGACATTGATCTCACGCGCCCACTGTTTAAGTTGCCGATGAGAGGAATGCATGGATGCACCACGATCAATGCACAGGGCATGAGTAGCCTTCTAAAATTCCTTGAGGCCATGATAAGACTAAAAATCTAAATTTGCACGCCAAGGTACCTGGATCAAGCCCCCTGCAATAGGGAGTTGATGAAGTACACTGGGCGCTGCACCACTTTCTTTCTTGCCGCGTCCTTCGGGTTTTTATGCTGCCGTGCTCTCCTCTGTCCTGATCCATATCTGTCCTTGTCGAGCTGTTCTCATTGTCCTCCCCGGAAGGGACGCTAGCTGAGTCTCTTGCTTCCTCTACTTCCCGTTGCGCCACCAGTGTTGTACTAACCACTTGATTAGTTGCTGCTAGGTATAGCAGCAACGGCTCTTGTGGTAGGAGCAACCAAAGTGGGCACAGAGGACAAGTAGGTCTTCAAATCCTGTAATGTTGTATCTACTTCTGGAGTCCACTTCATTGGCCCTGCCTTCTTCAAGATTTTGAAGAATGGCAAGGCGCGCTCGACAGACTTGGAGATGAATCTATTAAGTGCGGTAACACACCCTGTCAAACGCATGACATCCTTCACTGTCTTTGGTGTCTGGATCTGCTCGATAGCCTTGATATTATCGGGGTTGGCCTCTATACCGTGATGGGACACAAATAAACCAAGTAGCTTGCCAGAAGGAACGCCAAACACGCACTTCTCCGGGTACAACTTCAAGTTGATCTTGCGCAGATTGTCACATGTCTCTTCTAAATCCTGGAGGAGGGTTGATCTATCCTTGGTCTTGACCACAATATCATCCATGTAAGCTTCGATATTCCGGTGTAGCTGTGATTCAAAACTAATCCATACTGCTCTTGCAAAAGTGGACTCGACAATCTTCAACCTGAAAGGCATGTGCACGAAGCAGTATGTGCCACATGGGGTGATGAATGAGGTCTTCTCTTCATCTTCCTTGAACATACACATCTGATAGTACCCACAGTATGCATCCAAGAAAGGGAGCAAATCACAATATGAAGTGGAGTCCACGATCTGGTTGATGCGCGACAAGGGAAATGGGTCCTCCGGGCATGCCTTGTTCAGATCAGTGAAATCTATGCACAACGTCCACTTTCCATTAGCCTTGCGTATGGCAACTGGCTTTGCTAACCATGTTGGACGCAGTACTCCTCTGGCCAGACCAACTGCCTCAACTTTTCTTGATCTTGCCGGCAATGAACTTTGCTGCTCCAAAGCTTGCTTCCGGACCTTCTGCTTGACGGGGCGAGCACATGGGCAGACATCAAGGTGGTGCTCGATTACCACCCTGGGAACACCAGGGATGTCAGATGGTTGACAGGCAAACGCATCGACATTCGCCTGCAGGAAGTCAACGAGCGCGCTTTCCTATTTGTCGTCAAGGGTGGCACCGATAGTAACGGAACCGTAAGTGCCATCCGGCTCTACCAGGACCCTCTTCATAGAAGGCGCAATAACTTTGGATCTTTTGTTGTTGGAATTCTCCGGCAAGTCATCAACAGGTGTAGCGCACCCCGGTGAGGCGCCCTTCCCGGGTTCCTCACTGGGGCTCTTAACAACTCTCTTCTTTTTCTTGCTTTCCGTGGCGAGAATGACGATTTATGCGGCCTCTGCCGCAACTGTATCCTGGTACATCTTATACACGCAAATGATTGTGTCCTGCTCATTTGATGGAATGGAAATGACCCCCACTAGCCCTCGCAACTTCAAGGTGTTGTAGGCATAGTGGGATGCCGCCATGAATTTGGCCGCAGCTTGGCGTCCAAGGATTCCATTGTACGACATGGGGAGGTTGACCACATCAAACACAACCTTCTCAGTACGGTAATTCAATTCTCCCCCAAATGTCACCGACAAGGTGATCTTTCCCTTAGGACGGCTTCTGTCGTGATTAACTCCCTGAAATGTGTTGGTAACCTCAAGTTCTTCCTCTGCTATCTGGAGTCTGCTGATGACCTTTGAGGAAATCAGATTCAACCAGGCCCTACCGTCAACCAACATCTTTGTGACCTTGAGGTTGCGGATTGTTGGTGAAACCAACATTGGCAAGCACCCTACCGCGGTGGTGCAACCAGGGTGATCCTCTTCGTAAAAGATGATGGGCATGCGAGACCACTTGAGCGGCTTTCGAAATTCTGTTGCTGGCTCCATGACATTGACCTCACGCGCCCACTGTTTAAGTTGGCGGTGAGAGGAATGCACGGATGCACCACCGTCAATTCATAGGGCATTAGTAGCCTTCTAAAATTCCTTGAGGCCATGAGTAGACCAAAAATCAATTTTTGCACGCCAGAGGACCTGGATCAAGCCCCCTGCAATAGGGAACTGACAAAGTACATTGGGCGCTTAACCACTTTCTTCCTTGTTACGTCCTTGGGATTGTTTCCGCTGCCATGCTCTCCGCTATCATGATCCATATCTGTCCTTGCCGAGCTGTTCTCCTTGTCCTCCCCGGAAGGGACACTAGCTGAGGCTGTTGCTTCCTCTACTTCCCGCTACGCCACCAGTGCTGCACTAACCACTTGACCAGTTGCTGCTAGGTATAGCAGAAACGACTCTTGTGGTTTAGCAGCAACCAAAGTGGGCACAGAGGACAAGTAGGTCTTCAAATCCAATAATGTTGTATATGCTTACGGGGTCCACTTCATGGGCCCTACCTTCTTCATGATTTTGAAGAACGGCAAGGCCCGCTCGGCAGACTTGGAAATAAATCTGCTAAGTGCGGCAACACACCCTGTCAAACGCCTGACATCCTTCACTGTCTTTGGTGCTTGGATCTGCTCGATAGCCTTGATCTTATCAGGATTGGCCTCTATCCCGTGATGGGACACAAAGAAACCAAGTAGCTTGCCGGAAGGAACGCCAAACATGCACTTCCACGGGTTCAGCTTCAAGTTGATCTTGCACAGATTGGCAAACGTCTCTGCTAAATCCTATATGTGGGTTGATCTATCCTTGGTCTTGACCACAATATGATCCATGTAAGCTTCGATGTTTCGGTGCAGCTATGATTCAAAACCAATATGTACTGCTCTTGCAAAATTGGACCCGACACTCTTCAACCCGAAAGGCACGTGCACGAAGCAATATGTGCCACATTGGGTGATGAACGAGGTCTTCTCTTCATCTTCCTTGAACATAAAGATCTGATGGTACCCAGAGTATGCATATAAGAAGAGAGCAAATCACAATCTAAAGGGCAGTCCACAACCTGGTTGATGCGAGGCAAGGGAAATGGGACCTTCGGGCAGGCCTTGTTCAGATCACTGAAATCTATGCACAACCTCCACTTTCCATTAGCCTTGCGTACGACCACTGGGTTTGCTAACCATGTTGGACAGTACTCCTCTGGCCAAACCAGCTTCCTCAAGTTTCTTGATCTCCTCGGCACTGAACTGTTGCCGCTCCAAAGCTTGCTTCCGGACCTTCAGCTTGACGGGTCGGGCACGTGGGCAGACAACAAGGTGGTGCTCGATTACCTCCGTGGGAATACCGGGGATGTCAGATGGTTGCCAGGAAAACACATCGACATTCGCCCGCCGGAAGGCAACGGGCACGCTTTCCTATTTGTCGTCAAGGGTGGCACTGCTAGTAAAGGTATCGTCAGTGCCATCCAACCCTGTCGGGAACTTCTTCATAGCAGGCGTATCAACTTTGGATCATTTCCTATTGGAACTCTCCGGCAAGTCATCAACAAGCGTAGCAGACCCCGGGGAGGCGTGTTTGCCGGGTTCCTCACCGGGGCTCTTAACAGCTCTCTTCTTTTTCTTGCTTTCCTTGGAGAGAATGACGATTTAAGCGGCCTCTCCCGCAACTGCATCCCGATACATCTTATCCACAGAAATGATTGCGTCCTTCTCGTCTGATGGGATGGAAATGACCCCCACTGGCCCTGGCATCTGCATGGTGTTGTAGTTATAGTGGGATGCCGCCATGAATTTGGCCAGAGCTGGGTGTCCAAGGATTCCATTGTACGACAGGGGGAGATCGACCACATCAAACACAACCTTCTTAGTCCGGTAATTCAATTCTCCCCCAAACATCACCGGTAATGTGATCTTTCCCTTGGGACGGCTCTTGCTGGCATTAACTCCTTGAAACGTGCCAGTAACCTCAAGTTCTTCCTCTACTTTCTAGAGTCTGCTGATGACCTTTGGGGAAATCAGATTCAACCCGGCCTCGCCGTCAACCAACATCTTTGTGACCTTGAGGTTGCGGATTGTTGGTGAGACCAAAAATGGCAAGCACCCTACGTGGTGGTGCGACCAGGGTGATCCTCTTCATCAAAGATGATGGGCGTGCGAGACCACTTGATCGGATTCCGAAATTCTTCTGCTGGCTCCATGACATTGACCTCACGCCGACTGTTTAAGTTGGCGGTGAGAGGAATGTAGGGAGGCACCACCGTCACTACACAGGGCATCAGTATCCTTCTGGAATTCCTACTCACTGGTTACCTCTTCATCTCCTCCATCACTCTCTGTATTGCAATCCTCCTTCTCACGGCCCCTGGCGGGTTTTCCTTGGTTCCTAGGAGCATTGCCAGGGCGATTTGCTTCACCGCCCCGGCCCTTCCCGCCAATGCCATTCTGACTTTTTTCCTTATCTCGCTTCTCGTATTCAGCCCTCTGCTTCTTGACAAGATGCTCAACCTGATGACACTCGTGGAGATCATGGCCCATGGTCTGATGGATCTTGTAGTCTGGGCCATCACTCTTCCCAGCCTTTTCGGCGGCAGCAGCCTCCCAACAATCACTGCACGCGGCAACCTCCTTGCGAGGAGCTTCAGCCTTAGCCTTCTTGCCGGTACTAGGTGTGCTCGGTCCCTCTGCGGTCATCACTACCTTATCCTTGTGCTTCTTGCCGCGCTTCTTGTTCTTCCTCTTTTGACTGATGGCATCATCTTCATCTTCTGAGTCGATGTCGACGCCATTCTCTTCCCCAGGGAGTTTTCTCCTCTCCTCCACTCGAGCACACTTGTCCAGCAAGGTATAGAGCTCCTTCATAGTCTTGGGCACCGATCGTTCATCTTGGAACGTATTCGACGATTGCGCACGTCGGACTGGAACGCTGCTATCACTGTTGCCGGGTGGATGTCTGGAATATTTCCGTGGACTCGGCTAAACCTTTGCATGTACTTCCGCGGATTCTCTTCTTCCTTCTACAGGAGAAGCTGGAAATCGCCGGGCCGCCCTGGTTCTCGATGGCCGCCCGTGAAGGTGCCAACGAACTCATGGCACAGGTCTGCCCAGGTCGAAATGGAGTTCTCCGGCAGGTGTTTCCGCGAGGAGCGTCCACCGACCCCGTCCGGGCGCGTCTCGCGAGTACCTGCAGTTGGCGCAAGAGTGATTGGCGGTCCGGCCACGGATCAGACAGGACGTGTGCCCACGCCTCGGCCCCTCTTCGCGAGGAGTGATTGGGCGGGGTCGTGGACGTAGTCCGCCTTAGCTAAGAAAGGTGAAAAATGGACTGGGCGAAGGAAAACTCAGTGAAAATCGCAAAACACGGACGAAAAACTCTCCCCCTTTATTTCAAAAAACGAGTCGCGCGACCGCGAGGTCGACTTGAAAATGCAGATACGAAGGAGGCAAAGGTGC
Source organism: Secale cereale (assembly GCA_902687465.1). Classification (NCBI taxonomy): domain Eukaryota; kingdom Viridiplantae; phylum Streptophyta; class Magnoliopsida; order Poales; family Poaceae; genus Secale; species Secale cereale. Next base: position 359,373,730 of record LR738709.1, read on the forward strand.
ATGGCAAAATGAGGGGCCGCGTCCGGCCCCTGAGCAGGTCTTTGGTCTTCTCCCCAGCGCGGAGCATAGGGCTACCACCGACGGGTGTGGGCATAGCCATTGGAGGGCAGTGTAGACGGCCAGTGCGGAGCATGGTGCATCCACTAGGACGTGGGAGGGAACCCCCAAGGCCCTAGGGCGACGCTCCGGGGACTCCGGGGCATGTACAGCCCAACTCATTATTACGTGAGAGTGTCATGAGCAGAGATCTTCTGACGTGCCTGCCCCTTTGCTTTGAGGGCCCCGCCCCGCGCTAGTCCGCTCCCGCCATGAACTCACCAGAAGGCGGCATTCATGAGGTGGGACACTGCGCATGGTGGGGGGGGTGAGACCTTGGCTATAGGCCCCCCTGCCGTGCACTAGGTACACCGCTTACGCGATCTTCGAGCGCGCTTTGCCCCTGGGGGCTAACGTCGTCCGGAGACGCGGCGTCCTGAGGTGCGAGGGGGACCCCGCCCCACCCACGCTCCTAATGACCCCTAAGCCCTCCTGATCAGGGTCGGGCCCAGAGGATACGGGATTACGTGAGCGGGGGGGCGAAGCCGCGGTCTTGGGCCCTCCTGGTGCGCGTAGGACGGGCTGCCGTACCGCCTCCAAACGCACCCTCCACAGCCCGGAGGATGGTGCATCGGGAGGCGCGGCGTCTTGAGCCTCAACGGAGGGAGAGAAGGCCCCTCCCCACGCACATCTTACCCACCGCCAGCGAGCCCCTGGTGAAATCCAGGGCGGGCTCATGCGCGATGGGTCACGCGTGAGGGGACGAGGGCCTGACCCGGGCCTTCCCTCCCTTACTATCGTGACGCGGTACCTGGGGTGTCTGCTTGGCTTGCCGAGGCCCGGGGCCAGAGATGCTGGCAGCCCGAGGCCTACGGCCAGTGCCGCGAGTGCCTCCCCCTGTAGGCACCCCGGCGTTTCATTCTTGCTCCATGGCCGTCGGTGGTGATGGTGGAGAGTCGAGGGCTAAAAGTGGGAGGTCTGCACCCTGACCTTCTGCCCCCAAGCCCCCTCGTGTCGATGCCTGGTCGCATCCAGCGTCGGGCGTAATCCTGCGGTTGCTTCCTAACGGTTCCTCGGCAGGGGCGGGTACAAAGGGCTTCGAGGCAAAGGGGCGGCGTCATACGCAGGGTTCAGGGGGTCATACCCCATGTCGCCCTCGTAGGTCGCCGTAGGTATTGACCACACGGGTGACAGGGCATGGCCGGCGCGGCCCCCGGTTCCTGGCGTCGTTGTGTGGAAGCAGAGTGGCTCGGCTCCGGTGCTAGCGGCATCGAGGATCTTGGCCACCCTGAGGAGCAGCGCGTCGTGGCCAGTATAGAGCAACCGACACCTTAGCAGCTCCCTCCCCACCAGCAGTGCGGCCCTCATGTTTGCCATTTTGCGCTGGTCCCGCGAACTTGCTGCCGCGTGCTCGGCGGCCCGCGCTGCTGCGTGGCTTTGGCGTCGTGTGGGCGGTGGGTGCTGCTGGTCCCCAGGCGGCGGGTCGGTGATGCTCATCGTGCCGTCGGCCCCGATCAAGGCGCGGTGATGGCGAGTCCCATAGCCAAAGGGCGATGCTAGAGCGGTGCGAGCGCCACGGGCTTCCGCGCGCGTCCAGTGTGCTCCCGCCATCGGGCTGCGATCCGTTGAGGCGGGTTGACGTGGGGTCAACGGACGAGAGTGGGACGAGGTCGTCGGAGAGGCGAGATTTCGACACGCCCCCTACCTGGCGCGCCAAATGTCAGATTACGGGCTCCGCAAACCCAAGAAGTTTGAACACAGGGGTGTGAACCAAGATCTCTCCCACTCACGTCTACCTAGCGTCTCGCCCTCGCCCGGTGAAGAGATTCAAGCGAACAACAAGTAAAGCACACAAGAGTTTACCTAGGTTCAGGCCACCTTGCGGTGTAAAACCCTAATTCATGCTTTGGTGGATTGGCCTCGGGAGGGCTTGAATATGGATGAATACAGTGGTTCCTGATATTAGGAGGAGAGCTTAGGAGGGTCAGGAGACAAGAGTTCTTGCTTCCTTATGCGAGGGCAAAGTTTCTGGATCTGATCCACCTTCCTCTCATGGTGGGGATCCTAGCTACTTATATAGGCGGCCAGGGTCCTCTTCCCCCGAAATGTTTAGGCGGGAAGGGATCCCACAACGACCATTTTGAGCGGGAACACAAGGACGTTCCTACCCTGACAAAAGCAGTCTTCGCATGCAAAGGGATCGGCGATGACGCGGTGGTGGACTCGGTGGTGAAATCCTCCCTGTCGTCCTTGCGGTCTTCGGTCTTGTTGCACCAATGGGGAAACCTTCGTCCTGCTCCTCGGGAACCTGCGTCTGCGCTGTCTCCCTTGCACCAGAATGACAACTGCGCCGCTGGCACCCGCTGGCACGGTGCGTCACTACATGCATCACTGCCTCCTCCTGAGGCAGGCTTGGCCTTGGATTCTCCGCCCCTCTGGAGCAACCTAGCCGAGGCCACTCCCGAGAAGGTCTGGACGTCATTCTCCTCGCGAGGTATAGCCCCCTTGCGAGGATCTTGAGCAGCTGGTCGATCAGCTGGGTTGTAGCAGGCCGTGGTAGGAGTGCGTCGCGACCCGCAGACAGGCAAGTCTGGGTACCCTGGTTCCCAGGACGCCGACAGCCATGCTAAGTGCTGCCCCGAGGACAACGGCGGCGGCGAGGTGCTTGGTCTGGGCGACGGCCGCAGCTCGTCGAGCTAGGCGGCTCCTCCTTGAGTGGCAGCTCCAGCAGCGGTGGCTACGACCAGCCGCCACGCTACCGCGCCCGCCTTGAGGGTGGCGCTGGATCGTCTCGTCGCCACGCCCGGGGTGAAGCATGAGGAAGGTTCCGGCTGAGCTCGGGGAGCGGGTCCTCGTGAGCAGCCGTGCCTCGAGGGTCGTCACCACCCGTTCTCGATCTTTCTTTCTTCCTGCAGTGTCCAAGCAAACAAGTATGGAGCCCTGGGAGGGGATGTAATGAACAGTGTTTTTATGATATTTAGCGCCATGCTTAGTGTCCCTGTCCATCACCGTGTGATCTGAGTACTATGCGCTCTTAGGGTGAGGAGACTTATCTCGATGCACTTGGTATTGCCCTCATATAGCGACGCTTGACTCTTCGTGAGGTTGCGAAAACTCGTTAGGCGATTATTATCCTCTACCGCCCGAGGTCCCTGACATGGCCGAGCATGGTCGGACGCTCCCTGTCGCGGTACCAGTGAGGCACAGACATAAGGAGGGGGGCGTGCCCATCACGAGCCCCGGCATGGGCGCCTTATGAAGGCTAAGGAAGGCGCGCTGTGGAGAGCGCCGATCAACTTCCGCTCTCCTTGGGCAAGCCCAAAAAACCGAGGGGAGGACCACAGGAGGAAATTAAACCAAGCAAACGGGGCACACCAGAACTTCCAGAATCCATTTAAAAGAAGGAAAAGGGAAAGCCAACTCCAGAAAGCAAATGAACAGCCGCGTCCGGCACCTAATCTAGTCTTTTCACCAGTGCGGAGCTAAGTGCTGCCATTAGGACGTGGGAGGGAGCCCCTGAGGCCGAGGGCGGCTCTCCGGAGACTCCGAGGTGTGTACAGCCCCACTCATTGTTACGTGAGAGTGTCACGGGCAGAGATCTTCACAGGCGTGAGCCTTGCTTCACAGGCACTAGGCCTTGGCTTCTCAGGTGCAGGGCCTTGTTCCTCGCAGGCATGGAGCCTAGTCTTCTCAGGCACAGGGCCTTGTTCCTCGCAGGCATGGAGCCTAGTATTCTCAGACGCAGGGCCTTGTTCCTCCCAGACACGGAGCCTAGTCTTCTCAGGCGCAGGGCCTTGTTCCTCGCAGGCACCGAGCCTAGTCTTCTCAGGCGCAGGGCCTTGTTCCTCGCAGGCACGGAGCCTAGTCTTCTCAGGCGCAGGGCCTTGTTCCTCGCAGGCACGGAGCCTAGTCTTCTCAATCGTGGGGCCTTATTACTCGCAGGCACGGAGGCTACTCTTATCAGGCGCAGGGCCTTGTTCCTCGCAGGCACGGAGCATAGTCTTCTGAGGCGCAGGGCCTTGTTCCTTGCAGGCACGGAGCCTAGTCTTCTCAGGCACAGGGCCTTGTTCCTCGCAGGCACGGAGCCTAGTCTTCTCAGGCGTAGGGCCTTGTTCCTTGCAGGCACGGAGCCTAGTCTTCTCAGGCGCAGGGCCTTGTTTCACGGGTAAAACTTCTGGAGGTGTCGGATGTTCCATCCGTTCTGGATGGGGATGTCATCCCCCGTTTCCAAGCGCACGGCGCCAGGCCTGGAGACCTGGGTGATCTTGAACGGGCCCTCCCACATGGGTGAGAGCTTGTACAGCCCTTCTCAGGAGAGGACTCGCCTCAAGACGAGATCACCTACCTCGAGTGTCCTGGGGCGGATGCTGCGGCAATGGTACCGCCGCAACGCCTGCTTGTATCTTGCGGCTCGTAGTGAAGCGTCATGTCGGTGCTCCTCCCCCTGCACGAGGCCCGTCCCTCGCATGGCACCCTGCCGCGCCTTGTCGAACGCTAGGAATCGCGGGGAGCGGTGCCTGACCTCATGGAGGACCATTTCAGCTCCGTAGACGACGAAGAATGGGGTCTCGCCTGTAGGTTTGGTGGCTGTGGTGCGGATTGACCATAGCACGGATGGGAGCTCGTCATGCCAACCCCTTCTGTAAGCTTCGAGCTTCTTCTTGAAGGTCCTGGTCTTGAGGCCCCTCAGAACCTCCGCGTTGGCGCGCTCGGCCTCGCCATTGCTTCTGGGGTGTGCTACAGAAGCGTAGCAAATCTGCGTTCCAAGGTTAGCACAATATGTCATGAAAAGATTGCTAGTGATCTCTGAACCGTTATCGGTGATGATGCGGTTGGGGACCCTCAACCGGTTGACGAGGCTCTTGATGAACTTGATTGTGGAGCCGGCTGGGATGGCTCGGACAGCTTCCACCTCCGCCCATTTGGTAAATTTGTCGACGGCGACGTAGAGGTATCGGTAGCCCCCGGCCACTCGAGGGAAAGGGCCCAGGATATCCAGCCCCCAGACCACGAACGACCAGTAGAGCGGGATGGTTTGGAGGCCCTGTGCCAGCTGGTGGATCTGCTTGGCATTGAACTGGCAAGCCTCACAAGCTTTCACCAGTTCGGCGGCATCGTTGAGTGCCGTGGGCCAGTAAAAACCACTTCGGAACGCCTTTCCGACCAAGGTGCGCGATGATGAGTGATGCCTGCAGTCCCCAACGTGGATGTTAGCTAGCAGCTCGCCTCCCTGCTTCCTGGAGATGCATCGCAAATAAATATCATTCGGTCACCTTCTGTAGAGCTCACCGTCTTGGATGTAGTATGTCGTAGCCTATCGGGCCACGCATTCGGCATCCTCCTCCTTTTCTAGCAGCGCTCCTCGCACCAGGTACGCCTTGTGTCGTGGAATTAACACGTCAGATGTCCGGTTTAGCGGACTTAGTGGTGAGGCCGCGCATCTATGTAGTAGCTTGAGAGGGGTTGAGCGGAATCGAGAGGCGCGATGCAAGACACGAATTTAGACAGCTTCGGGCCCCGGGAAACATCATCCGGTAATAACCCTACATGCTGTTTGAGGCTAGGTCTCATTATGATCCTCGTGGTGTCGCCGGTAAACCGGCTCTTTGTGTCTAACCCTAGAAACTTGTCTAAACTTCTCCTCTAAAACTTGTCTTCTCTAACTTGTGAGAACTTGTCCTCTTTGGGGAGCCCTGCCCCTCCTTATATATGTTGAAGGGGCGGGTTTACATAACTAGTCCTAGTAGGACTAGGATTGATCTATTACAAGGAGTCCTAGTCTTGTTTCCTTTATATGAGAATATTCCTTGCGCTTTATTCATAAACCGGCCCACTATTAATATGAACCGGCCTTCTGGGCCTTGGGCCTTGTCATCCATGATCCGCCTGCCGGGTCACCAGTAACTTGCCAAATATAAACCGTCTTAAGTAGAATGCCAAGTCCGGCCGGGTCATAATTCCGGCCGGTTCATACCGCGGGGGTATATCCCCGACATTAGCCCCCAAGTTTAGCTTGGATGTGTCCATGGTAAACTTATGCTCCAAAACAAACACAAGAACAAATTTGATAAGTTGTGCTCCGGGTTAAGAATTCTTGAAAACCGGCACCTGATCATCTTTAAGTCCTTGTCCTTCCTTCTTCTAGAAAATCCGGGTCAACAGACCAACTTCATATTCAACTTGCTTGCATAAGAAATATAGTAAATAAAGAATCCATTTGAATCGGCCTTCCAATGTTCTGACTTGACAAAAATATTGATCTTCAAATATTCCATTGATATTCAACCGGTTTGGAGATGTAGAACTTGCCGGTTTATGATTGCCAAAATTGTCGGGTCACATAATTAATCTGATTTGCCAGAACTGAAAATTTGAAGATGTTCCTCCTTTATATGCATATTACTTGTAGCCCCCAAGTGCCGGGTTATTATGTAATAATGAGCAGGTACTTTGTATAAACTTCATTGAAAATAGCCTTGTATAATCTTGAAGAAATCCGGATTGTACATCCCAATCACTATGAAACTGAATATACCATATCACGTAGCCCCCAAGTGCCGGGTCATTATGCAATAATGAGCAGGGACTTTGAAAATATGATCATGTGAACTTGAACAGCCATATGTAGCCCCCAAGTGCCGGGTCATTATGCAATAATGAGAAGGGACTTTGTAGATATAATCATTGAAAATAACACTATATAATGTAACTTCCATCGTGTGGTTTGAATCCACGTCCACAAGGTTAAGAGCTTTGTGCTTTACCAACTGAGCAGTGGACCCTTCAATATAATGGATTAATACTTGTGTATCTTGAATTGTTGATAGGAGCGATTGGTAGCCCCCAAGGGCCGGCTCATTATAATGTGATGAGTCGGGTCTTCAATAAAGTGAGCGAAAAATGACTTTGCATTAGCCCCCAAGTGTCATGGTGCATGCTTGCAGCGACATGAGACTTGTGTATTTGATGTAATCTCAATCTGAATAATGTAGCCCCCAAGTGCCGGGTTGTAAGCCTGCGGCGATTCGGGACTTTTCCTTTGTAGAATAAATCACTTTCATTGATGAAATAATATCCATTGCGCTTTAAAGCGACTTTGAAGATCTCAATCATAATATTGATAATCATAATAGGAATCCAGCCACGTTTGGCTATTGAAAAATATAATCCGGTTTTGAAGACCGGTTCCAATGATGTTTGATCACAATCGGGCCGGGTTAATAAACACCGGTCATTATTTTGTCTCATACTGGCGACTTATAGTCAAAACCAGGCCGGTTTAATAAACACCGGTCATTATAACTGATCATGTACTGCCAATATGTATTAAAAAACAAGATACTTCATACCTGCGATCAAGTATGCTTGATATTCTTAATCCGGTAGAACCTTAAAATTTCTTGATGAAGATCTTCATAGATCCAATTAGAAACCCGGGTTGTGATGATAGACTCCGGTTTATCTCGTTCTGAAACTTTGTTCAGAAATTTGTGGCTTATTGCCTGATAGATGATCCGGGTTATAATGAACACCGGTTTACTCATGCTGGTATTCATGACCCAGACTTTTCACTTTATAGATATGTGGTCAGCTTCTGTAGCTGTTCCAGTCCGGTTTAAAGGGTTATAAAACACAAACACAAAAAAGATGCAAATTTTGCAAATAAAACCATGTAGTCGAGGCTTTTTAAGAGCTGCCAGGCTCAAAGCAAGGTTCAGCCAATCAATGGGACGTGGATTGGCCAACACTCCCAGGGGGCCTAGCCAATCACTGAACGTGGATTTATCCAACTTTTCAGAGGGCCGAAAGAACCGCAAATAAAAACTGAGCCAATCAATGGGACGTGGATTAGCCAACACTCCCAGAGGGCCTAGCCAATCACTGAACGTGGCATTATCCAACTTTTCAGAGGGCCGATAGAACTATGAAACTGATCCGATCACTGGAAGTAGGTGATACTATTCCCAGAGGGCCTCCAGGGTTCCTCCTGAACCGGTGGGTCAATGTAAACCAATCACTGAACGTGGATTTATCCAACTTTTCAGAGGGTCGGTAGAACTAGGAAACTGATCCGATCACTGGGAGTGGGCGATACCACTCCCAGAGGGCCTCCATGGTTCCTCCTGAACCGGTGGGTCAATGTAAACCAATCACTGAATGTGGATTTATCCAACTTTTCAGAGGGTCTCCAGGGTTCCTCCTGAACCGGTGGGTCAATGTAAACCAATCACTGAATGTGGATTTATCCAACTTTTCAGAGGGTCTCCAGGGTTCCTCCTGAACCGGTGGGTAAATCGTGAAGCGTCCTCTCTTCGAACCGGGTATGACCTCATGTTCTTTTTAGTGCTTCTGAGTACATATTCTCTGCACAACTAGAGAGACTGATCAAAGCATCTTATTTTCTTTTCTTTTTTAAATAATATATAATAAGAAAAATAATACTGTGGATGGATATCACCTGAGTGATTTTGAACCGGTATTCTGAATAGACCGGATTACAGGGTGGATAGTAAAATGACTGCTGCATCAGTGGCACCACATATATGTGAATCGGCCGTAGTTGTAAACCGGTGGAAATGAACAAGTTGTCCTCCTGTATATAGAAAACACCAATGGGGCAGTATAACAGTGCTCATAGGAAAAATGATAAAATATATAGGAGGGATAACACCTGATTTGCTCAAACAGCAGATGGGTCGGCCGGCGCCTGACGGGCTAGTTGCCTTCCTAGTTGTAAGCCGGCATAGTCGTGAGAGACGGCCATGACGTTGAAACCCGGCGCGATCGCGAGAGATGGCCATGAACTGACCGCGAGGGTGGACGGGTGAATCGTCCGTGGCGTTGTACACTTGGCATTGTAAAGCGGCGCGGATGGGCGAGTCATGCCATGTTGATGTAAATTAGGCCGTAAAGCGGCGATTTGTATACATATTCATCATGGCATGGTCATCGCTCTTGAAGTGAACAATTGCCCTGCATAAACAATACACAGACCTAGGCAAAGATCAACTGTTTTTTGACAAAAAATAATATGTGCTAAATACACAAATTTAGATAGATATCACCTGATTTGTCCGGATGATAAATGGATCGTCCGCGGATCACCTTGGTATTTTTTGTTGGTTGATTTTCAACTGTAGAGTTAACGATGACTTCTGGATCCACGTAGGAAGTAGTACTAATAGTACTATGCAACGCACTAATAACAGTAACATTTGTTGTCTGTCTTTGGCACACTTTTGTCATCATATGGATATTCCTTGAAATTCTCCCCACTGCACGAACGCCCAAGCAATAATAGTATTTGTAGTCTACCACCGTCCCTCATCACTGCGTTGTACAGTCTTGCGGTAATTCCATCTACAACACGTTTGCTTATTTGAACTGGCACCAGAGTGCAGTAGCCAGGGCGCATCAACGGGTCGTTGAAGTGTGTCTGCCACAGTGGTATGTTGGAGAGGTTCGGCCGCGACCGGTTCAGTGCAGCCCCGCAGACGAGGGCCGCGGCTCTACACCGTTGTTGGCATGCGCCTCGGCGAGGTAAATTCAGCAGCAGCAGGCGACCGAAGTATTGTACGCAGAAGAGGAAACGGTCTACCACGATCACTTAGCGGTATGAACCGCCGCGAGGCGCGCAGGACGGCGGCTGGCGAAGACAGGGCCGTGGCCGTTATGGTGAACTGAACACCCCCGGGGAAGTACAACAGTGGCGTCAGAATCCTCACGAGGCCGAGGCGGCTTCGCAACGAAGATGAGCGAAGGCAGCTCAAAGCCCAGGCACTCAGAGCAATGGCTCAAAGCAGAGGCCGGCGGAGACACCCGGCGACTCGCAGCTGAGGCCCTGGTCACAAAGGCAGCAAAACCTGGCGTACGGCGGCTCGCTGACAGCAATGAAACGGAGGTGAACTCGCGTGCGGTTGGGCTGACGACTAATTAGAATATGTAGAGGTACAGGCAAACCACATCAGAAGCGGCTGCGATACAGGGCGGCTCACGGCGCCAAGCGGCTCAACGCAGCGTCTTGACCCGAGGTGCTGTGACCCGGCGCGAAAGTGGATGCTTAACCCTGATGGGATGGGGACTCGGACCAGAGGCAAGGTGCGACAGAGTCCGGGGTCGTGGTCGTCCGTGGGGCTGGCTCGGTCATCAATTACGGCCGTCTCGAAACTTGATCCGATACGCCTTTAGACACAATACCAGTCGGACATGGATACCGTACACACCGAGACTAAAACCAAAAATTTTGCAGGCCTCGAGCCGGCTCCCTGCGGCGGTGGCCGAAATTGATATGTCGACTTGTGGTGGTGCTGCCGCGGATGGAATATTATAGTGGCAACCTTATGTCCACCTCGGCTTCTGACGGCTACATGGTAAAAATCCATCAGGCTTCAAAAGATCACCCGGCCGCGGAGGTGCTAACCCATGCAAACCTAATTTCTTATCAACTCGAATCTCGAATCTCGTTTCCCAGATCCAAAGTGAATCATGCGTGCTGGCTCTACTTCATCCAATCAATCGCATACTTTCAATCCTTATATAAGATCCCTGCAAGAACTCAACACCACCGTGCGCTGGCCCCACGGTGGGCGCCAAGATTCCTCGGTCCAGCATCCCTCCTGATGCTCGAGCGCCAGGAGCAAGCGGGCTCCTGAGGTCGGGCCGCAGGCGGGGGCTCCCGAGGTCGGTGGCTGGGGGAGTTCCTCCTAAGGCTTCACCGGCCCTTCTCGTTGGGGCGACGCCGAGGGCCCGAGGAGCCTTTCCTCGAAGACACCTGGCTCTTGGGGAAGGCGCCTGGACGCTCTCTTGGCGATGTCGTCGGCTTCCTTGTTAGTGCCGTTTGGCACATGCTGCAGCTCCAGGCCCAAGAACTGCTTCTCCATTTTGCGTACCTCCGCGAGGTATGCCTCCATATGCTCGTCCTTCAGCTTGTACACCTTGTTGGAGAAGTTGACGAGGAGCTGGGAGTCACCCCTGATGACGAGGCATTTCAACCCCAGGGCCATCGCCGCCTTGAGACCAGCGATGAGGCCCTCGTACTCCACGATGTTGTTGGAGACTTTGTCGCCCGGCTAAAAGCAGAGCTGCATGGCATAGTAGAGTTTGTCTTGACTGGGCGAGATGAGCACAGCCCCAGCCCCCGCGCCCTGGCAGGCGAACGCGCCGTCGAAGTACATGACCCAGCCATCCGGCACTTCGCTCCCCGGCGAGAGGGACTGGTTTTGACTTGCTTCGGGTCCTGGGGCGTCGGTCCATTCTGCCACAAAGTCAGCAAGTGCAGCTCCCTTGATGACTCTGGTTGTGCTGAATTCTAGCTGGAACATCTGCAGCTCTATATTCCATTCCGCGACCCTTCCTATCACGTTTGGGCTCCGAAGTACCCTTTCAAGAGGGTAAGCTAAGACGACCTTTATGGGATGGCCTTGGAAGTAGTGGCGCAGCTTACGTGAAGCAATGAGGAGCGCAAGTAGAAGCTTCTGCGGCATGGGATAGCGCGCACGGGCATCACGGAGCACTGTGCTGACAAAGTATACCGGGTGCTCGATCGATGTCGAGACCCCGATCCTAAGTCACACCGATCTAGCTGTAACACGTCATATCACTTTGCGGCCTCACGCACGATAACCCCACGACCTTACCTGGCCCGGGACCGTTTGCGCATTTTGGCACACGTATATGACAGTGTCGCTAGCATCCATATGACAGAGAACCCGGGCCGACATGGCTAGTTATAAACCAAAAGTGGCACTAGATTACAGAGACAGGCATCCATGACCCAGCAACGAACGTGTCGGTCATCAACGTATGAACCCAAGTCGTAGCAAGCTACATGGACTTAAAGGAACAACGCGTGACATTTCCCCTAAGGGACAGACACAGGAATGAAGAAGGACACATGCCGGCCAGCCTACGTGTTCCGAGCAGTAGCAAGCTACCAAGGCTCATTGGAATCACTAGGAGGCATTTCTCTGTAAGGTAGGCTACCAAAGGAAAACAACTAGGTGTCGGATCCCACACATACCAAGCATTTCAACCATACACACAATATGCTCACTATGTGCGAATACAACATTGCATCACAACAGAACTCTATGACTCAAAGTACTTTATTTAAGAGGCTCCAAGAGCCATACATAACATATCCATACAAGTAGGGGTCACATGACCCAACACTCAAGTCATACAGTGATACAAGCACAAGCGGAAGCTACATGTCTGAGTACAGACAACTTAGAAAATAAAACAGGCTTGGTGTAGCCTGACTATCTACAAGGCCCTTCACAAGCTCCAGATCTCCGTCTGGGTGTCAAGCTACTCGTCGACGTCAACGTCTATGTAGAACCCATCAGCAGGGGCAGGGTTCTCCTCTGCAACAGTTATTAAGCAAACATGAGTACAAAGGTACTCAGCAAGTCTTACCACATAACCTATCATACATGCAAAATTATCAAAGGGGGTAGTGGAGTTCATAGCAGAAAGCCAGCTTTGACTCTTGGCTAACCTATACTACAACTCTCAACAGATAGCAAGATGTTATTACGAACACGAGTCCACTACTCACCACAACAATACACTACCGAGGATCCTCTTCCGTCATCCTACGGAAGGGCCATCCACGGCACTCACACTTATCTTGAGGCTTTTAGTAGTATCCATCAACTTGTCTATGAACTGTAAGAGTAACCAAGTAGTCCGTACCGCGAACAACGGCTATTCGAATAGATTGATAACCCTGCAGGGATGTACTTCTTCACACATGTTTTCACCACTTAGCGTCTGCACACGACATGTGCTCGGCAGACTTCAAGCGAAAGCCGACGTGGGTGTAGACCACGACCTAACCAACCACTCAGGTCTCTCGTCCAGGTTTATCGCCTATTTGGGTTCCATCCGTGGGGAGATCCGGCCGGGGTGTCGCTCACGGCCCCAAACGATGTGTACAGGGTTCCCGAGTCACCAAACGGGCAACCGGTACACCGTGCCACGTACCTATCGCATCACAGCCCACCCCGAGGGTCAGCGCTGTGCACGACCTCCAGTAATCTATAAACACGAGAAACTAGTTGCAACTCCTGGACAGAGAACATGGCAGTCGATAAGTCGAGCGGGGTCATATTTCAGGGCCCAATGTGTGGTAGTAACTGTAACTTGAATCACACACACAGATCTCGGGTCCTATGGACGATTCCAATGAAACAACCCACCACGTACTCCTACATGGCCTTTCATCGATACCTTTACCAAGCGTATTCCACACTTCCTTCTCTTTAACGGTATGACTGTTTCACTCTGGTCCATCACCCAGATGAACCAGACCAGACACAACACTAAGCATAGTAGGCAACATAAACAAATAGCATGGTGGATCACACATCACATGGCTTAATCAACTCCTACACATGCTAGTGGGTTTCAACTATTTACTGTGGCAATGACAGGTCATGCAAGGGAATAGGGTTCAACTACCGCAGCAAGTAGCAATTCACACGCTGTTGCCTTAATGCAATAAAAGAGAGCATGAGCGAGGAGATTGGGTTTGTATCGGAATGATCAATGATTGCTTGCCTGACAAAGTGGTTGTCGGGTACTGCTCTTCAACTGGATACGCAGCAGTATCCTCGGGAGCAGGACCTAACACAGAGAATACCGGCGATACAATCATTGAACAAACAAATGCAACAATATGATGCATGCTCATGACATGGCAAGATGCATGTGATTTGGCTAATGCAACTAAAACCAGAAGTGTTTGAGCTTATTTGATTCAAAGATTCAAATTGGCACTTTAGCTAATATTTAAATAAGTGCATTATCATGTTTTAATGTATACAGCAAGGTTAACTTGCTCAAACATGCATGAAACCAGTGCCATTGGAAAGATTGGATTTTTCTGATCATTTTTCATATATAAATCTTTTCCATCTGAGCTACTGTTGAATTTATATGATTTTTTGAAGTTTAGGCATTTTCTGGAATTTCCTAAATTATTTTAAATCTAAAAATCCCAGAAAATCCTTTACTGTGTCAGCATGACATCATGCTGACGTCAGTCAGACAACAGGGCTAGTCCAAGTCAAACCTGACCAGTGGGACCCACTGGTCAGTGTCACAGACAACTAATTAACTAATTAGAATTAAATTAACACCTAAACTAGGTTTGACTTGCAGGTAGGGCCCACATGTCAGTGACCCAGGGGGGTCAAACCCGTGGTCAAACAGGTCCAACTCGCCGGCGTTTAGCCGCCGGCGAGGCCAAACACGGCGGTGAGGTGCGGGTTTCGTGCTCCGGCTGCCAAATCGACGGCGGAGCACACCTACGCGTAGCTGGAGGCAAACCGCATCGATTGGAGGTGGTGGCTGGCCTCAGGGTCGCCGGAGATGACGTCGGCGACGAGTCCAGCGGCTGCCGGAGTCCGGCGAAGTCGAAAACGACGGTGCGGTGCTCGTAGAGGAGCGTGAAGTGGTCCTACAGCACCTACGCGTGACGGCGAAGCTGATAGGCACGGTGGCCGGACCAATGGATGGTCGGAGCCTCATCGGCGACGAGCTCCGCGGCGGTGCGTGCAGGTGAGCTTCGTGCGGTGCGTTCCAGTGCATTAGAGAGCCAACGGAGAGGGGGAGGACGAAGTTGGGCTCACAGGGGTTGCAGCAGACGCCGGAGCGGGCTTGGGGTGGTCGGAGCTGAGCGGGACGGCGAAGGGGATCTCCGTGGCCGGAGTTGGGGAGGAAGGGGTCGGCGGCGTCTCCAGGGCGGGCGAGCGCTCGGGGCTCGGCCTGTTCGAAGTAGTCGAGGGCGGCGGAGACGACGGACACGACGACGGAGCTCAGGGACGACGGTGGGCGCGGCTACTACGACGGTGCGAGCACGGCGGCGTCGGCCATGGTGCGGGGAGGGCGAGAGAGAGGAGCTGGGGAGAGGGGGAGGTGTCTGCGAGGTCGGGGGCGACGTGTACGACCGATCCAACCCTCCAGGACGGCGAGGGGAGGAAGCAGGGCGGCGGGCAGCTGCGTGGCGCGCGCTGCGGCCGCCGTCGAGCACCTGCCTGCCTGCCTGGCCGAGCCAAGCAGCTCGCTGGAGCGGCAGCTAGGCTGGGCCGGCAGGTGGGCCGGGTGGGGCGCCAGGTAAGCTTTCTCTCTCTTTCTTTTTCCTATTTCTTTTCTGTTTCATTTGTTTTGCAACTTTGTTTAATTAATAAAAATACCAGAACATTTTTATAACTCATAAAACTTGTCATGCCCACTGTATATATTATGAACAGTATGGAACATTATAGTTTATGATTATTTGAGCATTTAAAATATTTTATAGCATTTAAATGCCCACATTCAAATACCGTATGATTTAATCCAGAGCCCTTAGATGTCCTAGAAAATTGTGCACCATTTTTAGCAGAGGTTTGAGACCAAGGCAGAAATGATGAACCTTTTTGAAGGGCATTTTGGGTACATTGGAAAATATTTTATCAAACCCTAGTTGTTAGAAGAGGTGTGCTGGGGTTTCTGTCATTCCCATTTCAAGTTTCTTTGATAAGTAAACATGATGCACACTCTAGCTAGCCCTAATGCAAGTGCTTAACTAGGTATGTGACAACTCACCCCCACTTAAAAGAATCGCGTCCCGAGATTCGGGTTCCTCCGGAAAGAGGGTGGGGTACTCAAGTCGAAGACGATCCTCCATTTCCCAAGTAGCTTCACTCTCGGAATGATGTGACCATTGAACCTTGAGAAACTTAATATTGTGGCGTCGAGTGGTGCGCTCGGTTTGATCAAGAATACGAACGGGGTATTCTCGATATGTGAGATTGTCCTGGAGATCAAGAGTTTCGTGGTCCACTTCGCGGATAGGATCCGAGAAGCAACGCCTGAGTTGAGAAACATGGAAAACATCATGAACTCTGGATAGGTGCGGAGGTAGTTCCAATTGGTAGGCAACTTCTCCTCGTTTGGCAAGAATGCGAAAAGGGCCGATGTAACGAGGGGCCAATTTGCCTTTGATACCGAAGCGATGGGTTCCCTTAAGAGGAGTAACCCGAAGGTAAGCCTTATCGCCGACTTCAAAAGTCACAGCCTTATGATGACTATCATATTGGCTCTTCTGGCGAGACTGGGCTGTTTTCAATCTCTCACGAACGATGCGAACTTGCTCTTCTGCTTCCTGGATCATGTCCGGGCCAAAGAATTGTCTTTCCCCGGTTTCCGACCAGTTAAGAGGTGTTCGACACCTTCGTCCATATAGAACTTCGAAGGGAGCTTTGCCCAAGCTGGCTTGATAACTATTGTTATAAGCGAATTCGGCAAATGGGAGACATTTTTCCCATTCCATACCGAAAGAAATGACAGAGGCTCGAAGCATGTCTTCTAGAATTTGATTGACTCGTTCCACTTGACCACTTGACTAGGGATGGAAGGCAGTACTAAAGGAGAGATGAGTTCCCATAGCATTCTGGAAACTTTCCCAAAATCGTGAAGTGAAAAGACTTCCACGGTCTGAGTTAATCTCCAACGGCACACCATGAAGTGATACTATCCGAGAGACATACAAGTCTGCTAGCTGGCTAGCGGTAATACTCTCTCGAACAGGCAGGAAATGAGCTACTTTAGAGAGGCGGTCGATAACAACGAAGATAGCATTATTCCCTTTCCTGGTCCTGGGAAACCCGGTAATGAAGTCCATACCGACTTTGTCCCATTTCCATTCAGGAATAGCTAAAGGTTGAAGGGTGCCAGCAGGCCGTTGATGCTCTGCTTTAACTCGACGACAAACGTCGCAGTTAGCAATGAATTGAGCGATTTCTCTCTTCATCCTAGTCCACCAGAATCTCTGACGTAAATCCTGATACATTTTGGTACTACCGGGATGAATTGTGAGAGGAGATTCATGAGCCTCCTTAAGGATTAACTGCCGTAGATGGTGGTTCTTGGGAACCACTACACGGTTCTCAAAGAAAACAACACCTCGATCATCCATAGAGAAGCTTTTAGCGAGACCGCTAGCAATGCTCTCTTGGAGTCGGGATATACCTTTATCACGCTTCTGGGCAGCTATAACTTGATCCATAAGGGTAGGTTTCGCCACCAAGGTGGAAAGGAATCCTCGAGGAACAATGTGAAGGTTAAGCTTACGAAATTCCTCGTGGAGAAGTGGTTGTCCTTATTGTAACATCATGTTGTTACAATAAGACTTACGACTTAGTGCATCAGCCATGACATTGGCCTTTCCAGGGGTGTAAGTGATTCCTAAGTCGTAGTCTGTGAGCAACTCAACCCAACGTCTTTGCCTGAGATTTAGATCCGGTTGGGTGAAGATGTACTTCAAACTTTGATGATCAGCGAAAATTTCACAGCGATTACCAAGGAGGTAATGTCGCCATGTTTTGAGTGCATGGACTACAACTGCAAGCTCTAGATCATGTGTAGGATAGTTATCCTCATGTGGACGCAACTGTCGAGATGCGTATGCAATCACTTGACGATCTTGCATGAGTATGCAACCTAGTCCTTGTCGCGAGGCGTCGCAATAGATTATAAAATCCTTGGAAAAGTCTGGTGGTACCAGTACAGGTGCAGATGTCAGGCGTCTTTAAGTTCCTGAAAACTGGACTCGCACTGTGGGGTCCACTCAAACTTTTTATCTTTCTTGAGGAGTTCAGTTAGAGGTTTAGCAACCTTGGAGAAATTCTCGACGAAGCGTCGACAATAGCTTGCTAAGCCAAGAAAACTCCTAACTTGCTTGACCGATTCAGGGGGAGTCCAATCAAGGACGGCTTGAACTCGCTCGGGATTGACAGCAATACCCTTGCCAGAGATCACATGACCTAGATAGGTTACTTCCGGCAACCAGACTTCACATTTAGAGAATTTGGCATAAAGGCGGTGCTCTCGAAGTTTCCTCAATACCAGCCTTAAATGCTCGGCATGATCTTCCTTGTTCTTGGAGTAAATGAGTATATCATCGAGGTACACCACGACGAATTTATCCAAGTACTCCATGAATATAGAATTCATTAACCGAGAAAAAGTAGCTGGGGCATTGGTTAATCCGAAGGACATGACGGTGTACTCATATTGGCCATAACGAGTAACTAAAGCCGTTTTAGGAATGTCCCCGTTCTTGATTTTGATTTGATGGTAACCCAACCTCAAATCCATCTTAGAGAAGACTGAGGATCCAGCGAGCGGATCATACAGGTCGTTGATCCTGGGAAGCGGATACTTGTTATTTATGGTAACCAGATTGACAGGTCGGTAATCTACAACCATCCGCTCCGTTCCATCCTTCTTCTTGACGAAGAGGACGGGGCAAGCCCAAGGGGAAGAACTAGGATGGATGAAACCCTTTTGCAAGGACTCATCGAGTTGTTTCTTAAGCTCAGCTAATTCTAGGGGTGCCATCTTATAAGGTCTCCTAGAGATTGGGACGGTTCCTGGAATAAGATCTATCATGAACTCGACATCTCTGTCAGGTGGAATTCCTGGCAGTTCTTCTGGAAAAACATCCGGAAAGTCACGGACTATCGGGATATCTTCGAGTTCTGGTAGAGGGCTGGCATTAAGAGAGTAGAGCTGACGCTCAGCCATTCGGGTCAAGACATTAACTATCTTGCCGGATGGGTGTGTAAGTTGAATGGTCCTAGTATAGCAATCAATCTTGGCGTAATGAGTTGTCATCCAATCCATACCCAAAATGATGTTTATGTCCGAGGACTTGAGAGCGATTAGAGATGCTAGGAAAACTAGTCTATCGACAAGGATTTCATTTCCATGGCTTACCCTAGAGGTTTGCCACTTTGAACCAGGAGTTTGAATAACCATGGAAGTAGGCATGTCACAGAAAGTCATGTTGTGCAATCGAGCATAGCTCTCAGATATGAACGAATGGGATGCTCCAGTATCAAAAAGAACAGATGCCGGATGGCAGTTTACGAGAAGCGTACCAAGGACGACGTTAGGATCCTCATAAGCTTCCTCAACAGAGACATAATTGACATGACCACGTGCAGTGGGGATTGGCTTGACATAGTTCACCTTGCCGGTTGGCTTACCACGGCCAACGGGTTTTCCTGGTTGGTTCTGAGGACACTCACGCATGTAGTGCCCCGGTTCTCCACACTTGAAGCAAGTCACAGTGCTAGTGCGTGGAGCAAAGTTGGAAGGTGGTCCTCCATAGGTCTTAGCAGGCGCATACTGTTGAGTTGGGCGAGGCGCCTCATAGGATGGCCTCGGTGTGTATTTGGGTGGCAGAGCAGTGTTAGGAACCCACACACGGCGCTTGTGAGAGCCAGAGCCGGATGAGGAACCAAAGTCTCGAGTATGCTTGCGTGTGGCCTCGAAGTCGGTCTGGCCCGTTTCAGCACTGATAGCCTTGTTTACCAACTTCTGGAAGGAGGTGCACTCGTGCAGACGTAGATCTCGGCAGAGTTCAGGGCTGTGTCCCTTGCGGAACCTCGCGTGCTTCTTGGCATCGGTAGATACTTCCTCGGGTGCATAGCGTGCCAAGTTGCCAAACTCGCGACTATAGCTATCCACAGTTAACCGGCCCTGGGTGAAGTTGCAGAATTCCTCCCGCTTGCGATCCATGAGACCTTCCGGAATGTGATGTTCACGGAATGCCTCACTGAACTCAACCCAAGTAGTGATTTGGCCAGCAGGACGCATAGCTTCAGAGTTTTCCCACCAAAGACTGGCAGGGCCCTCAAGATGGTAGGCGGCGTAGGTAACCTTGTCAGCTTCGGCCACACGGGCAGAGTGTAGCTTGTGGGTGATACTACGTAGCCAGTCATCCGCATCCAGAGGTTCAGTGGAGTGATGGAACTTCGGTGGGCACATCTTGATAAAGTCATTGATTGACACCGCGTCATTCCTTTGACGGAACCCAGTGTTCTGCTCTATGCGTTCCAGCAGACGGTTGGTCTCTCTCTTGTTCCGTTCTGCCTCGAGCATAACTTCCGCCAAGGAGGGTGGCTGGGGCAGATTCCCATCTCTAGCCCCACTAGCCTCACCCTGCTCCTGAGCAGCATGAGTGTTGCGAGTGTTGACCATCCTAGGAAACAAAACAACGGTTTAGACAAGGATGGCAAAAATTGACATAGGAGTGCAGAATGTAATGGATGACACGGAATGCGGAGATGTTCATTCGTACGACATGGTATTATAGAAACTGCTATATATACACCAATGGTCATACACACCATACATAGTTTAGTACAAGCCAAGGCTAAAGTACAACTGCGGTGAAAGACGATACATACCATCAGAGACATTCCAAGCTCCTATACATTATTTAACTACACCTACGGAACTCAGTACACACTAAGTCATATTCCACAAGATGCGCAGGACTGTGGGAATACAACTACTACAATACTACTACTACCACGGTCTAGCTCAGACATTCCCGTAGTAATCTTCGTAAAGATTACCACCGTAGCCTGGAAGTGGAACAGACGGATCTTGAAACTCGCGAGCGCTCGAAGGCTGTGGACCATAGGGACATGGATGTGGCCTCGGTCCCGATGCTGGTGGTAACCGATGCCCACGTGGAGGTGTAATACCCCCAACGTCACGCCAATCCATGCGATCAGGCAGACGAGTCCGCACGGGGTACAAATCCCGCATGTCCAGATATCCGGCGTGCACAGCAGGTGCAAGCCGTGTCAAAGTAGTCCAGTGGGCGGCTCGAGTGTTATACAGCTCCATTCGGAGGGCACGGACCTCACGGTCCCTATCCTCCAGCATATGAACAGTAGTCTGAAGCAGTGGCTCTTCATGAGCAGCATCAGTATACACACCAGTGTAGTAGCCTTCCTCTCCGGAAGTGAGGCTGGCATGTAACATAACTCAGTGTTCAACAACAGGGCATGCCTGGCCCGAAGAATGGTCATCATCGAATAGGCGGCATCCTGCACTGCCATCTCGATGGTAACCCCGAGTCCATAAGACCAATGGATGGGGTCGTTAGCTCCGGGATATGAGGGGTATATCCGGACTGTGCAGAAATACTGACTCTGATTGAAATCCCGGTACTGTTCCTCCACGGTGTACTCAGGATACCAGCGATAACCGGTCTCAGTCAGCACACGGACTAGCATGGCTGTGTGACCGGGCACATTAATGCACCGAGTCAAACGAACCACTTGGTGAGGGGTGCGTCCAGACATCTGAAACACGAGGTAATGCAAAGGCATTAGTGTTTCTGGAAGAAATCGGGCAGCATAACAACTGTAAATGCTCAAACAAAGATTTGAGACATCATACAAATGATAGCATAGCCACTCAACAATTCCATATCAAGGTTCCGGGTCCAACAATCATCATACTAAAAGGGTAGAAACTGAACTGAGGCTTGAAACCAACAATCCTAAGAGTCTACGGATTAGTAACACGTGAACCTAGTAAGGATAAGAGGCCTAGTCCAAAATCCCCGTAGAAAGAATAGACTGACTCAGATCAGAAGGGCATAAGGTAAAGGAGTAAAAAGAGCCTTACGTTCCCTTCCACAATCAATTCCCCTACATATAACTAAGAATTTTTCTAGACTCAACATCGACCAGTTTGGCTTGAGAAACCTACAGGCACTCCAGCTCTGATGCCAACGCTGCCAGGACCCCGATCCTAAGTCACACCGATCTAGCTGTAACACGTCATATCACTTTGCGGCCTCACGCACGGTAACCCCACGGGTGCCACCTTACCTGGCCCGGGACCGTTTGCGCATTTTGGCACACGTATATGACAGTGTCGCTAGCATCCATATGACAGAGAACCCGGGCCGACATGGCTAGTTATAAACCAAAAGTGGCACTAGATTACAGAGACAGGCATCCATGACCCAGCAACGAACGTGTCGGTCATCAACATATGAACCCAAGTCGTAGCAAGCTACATGGACTTAAAGGAACAACGCGTGACATTTCCCCTAAGGGACAGACATAGGAACGAAGAAGGACACATGCCGGCCAGCCTACGTGTTCCGAGCAGTAGCAAGCTACCAAGGCTCATTGGAATCACTAGGAGGCATTTCTCTGTAAGGTAGGCTACCAAAGGAAAACAACTAGGTGTCGGATCCCACACATACCAAGCATTTCAACCACACACACAATATGCTCACTATGTGCGAATACAACATTGCATCACAACAGAACTCTATGACTCAAAGTACTTTATTTAAGAGGCTCCAAGAGCCATACATAACATATCCATACAGGTAGGGGTCACATGACCCAACACTCAAGTCATACAGTCATACAAGCACAAGCGGAAGCTATATGTCTGAGTACAGACAACTTAGAAAATAAAACAGGCTTGGTGTAGCCTGACTATCTACAAGGCCCTTCACAAGCTCCAGATCTCCGTCTGGGTGTCAAGCTACTCGTCGACGTCAACGTCTATGTAGAACCCATCAGCAGGGGCAGGGTTCTCCTCTGCAACAGTTATTAAGTAAACATGAGTACAAAGGTACTCAGCAAGTCTTACCACAGAACCTATCATACATGCAACATTAACAAAGGGGGTAGTGGAGTTCATAGCAGAAAGCCAGCTTTGACTCTTGGCTAACCTATACTACAACTCTCAACAGATTGCAAGATGTTATTACGAACACGAGTCCACTACTCACCACAACAATACACTACCGAGGATCCTCTTCCGTCATCCTACGGAAGGGCCATCCACGGCACTCACACTTATCTTGAGGCTTTTAGTAGTATCCATCAACTTATCTATGAACTGTAAGAGTAACCAAGTAGTCCGTACCGCGAACAACGGCTATTCGAATAGATTGATAACCCTGCAGGGGTGTACTTCTTCACACATGTTTTCACTACTTAGCGTCTGCACACGACATGTGCTCGGCAGACTTCAAGCGAAAGCCGACGTGGGTGTAGACCACAACCTAACCAACCACTCAGGTCTCTCGTCCAGGTTTATCGCCTATTTGGGTTCCATCCGTGGGGAGATCCGGCCGGGGTGTCGCTCACGGCCCCAAACGATGTGTACAGGGTTCCCGAGTCACCAAACGGGCAACCGGTACACCGTGCCACGTACCTGTCGCATCACAGCCCACCCCGAGGGTCAGCGCTGTGCACGACCTCCAGTAATCTATAAACACCAGAAACTAGTTGCAACTCCTGGACAGAGAACATGGCAGTCGATAAGTCGAGCGGGGTCATATTT
This sequence comes from Secale cereale, assembly GCA_902687465.1. Classification (NCBI taxonomy): domain Eukaryota; kingdom Viridiplantae; phylum Streptophyta; class Magnoliopsida; order Poales; family Poaceae; genus Secale; species Secale cereale. The sequence goes on from LR738709.1 coordinate 359,396,935, forward strand.
CAGGGCCCAATGTGTGGTAGTAACTGTAACTTGAATCACACACACAGATCTCGGGTCCTATGGACGATTCCAATGAAACAACCCACCACGTACTCCTACATGGCCTTTCATCGATACCTTTACCAAGCGTATTCCACACTTCCTTCTCTTTAACGGTATGACTGTTTCACTCTGGTCCATCACCCAGATGAACCAGACCAGACACAACTCTAAGCATAGCAGGCAACATAAACAAATAGCATGGTGGATCACACATCACATGGCTCAATCAACTCCTACACATGCTAGTGGGTTTCAACTATTTACTGTGGCAATGACAGGTCATGCAAGGGAATAGGGTTCAACTACCGCAGCAAGTAGCAATTCACACGCTGTTGCCTTAATGCAATAAAAGAGAGCAGGAGCGAGGAGATTGGGTTTGTATCGGAATGATCAATGATTGCTTGCCTGACAAAGTGGTTGTCGGGTACTGCTCTTCAACTGGATACGCAGCAGTATCCTCGGGAGCATGACCTAACACAGAGAATACCGGCGATACAATCATTAAACAAACAAATGCAACAATATGATGCATGCTCATGACATGGCAAGATGCATGTGATTTGGCTAATGCAACTAAAACCAGAAGTGTTTGAGCTTATTTGATTCAAAGATTCAAATTGGCACTTTAGCTAATATTTAAATAAGTGCATTATCATGTTTTAATGTATACAGCAAGGTTAACTTGCTCAAACATGCATGAAACCAGTGCCATTGGAAAGATTGGATTTTTCTGATCATTTTTCATATATAAATCTTTTCCATCTGAGCTACTGTTGAATTTATATGATTTTTTGAAGTTTAGGCATTTTCTGGAATTTCCTGAATTATTTTAAATCTAAAACTCACAGAAAATCCTTTACTGCGTCAGCATGACATCATGCTGACGTCAGTCAGTCAACAGGGCTAGTCCAAGTCAAACCTGACCAGTGGGACCCACTGGTCAGTGTCACAGACAACTAATTAACTAATTAGAATTAAATTAACACCTAAACTAGGTTTGACTTGCAGGCAGGGCCCACATGTCAGTGATCCAGGGGGGTCAAACCCGTGGTCAAACAGGTCTGCCGGCGAGGCCAAACACGGCGGTGAGGTGCGGGTTTCGTGCTCCGGCTGCCAAATCGACGGCGGAGCACACCTACGCGTAGCTGGAGGCAAACCGCATCGAGTGGAGGTGGTGGCTGGCCTCGGGGTCGCCGGAGATGACGCCGGCGACGAGTCCAGCGGCTGCCGGAGTCCGGCGAAGTCGAAAACGACGGTGCGGTGCTCGTAGAGGAGCGTGAAGTGGTCCTACAACACCTACGCCTGACGGTGAAGCTGATAGGCACGATGGCCGGACCAATGGATGGCCGGAGCCTCGTCGGTGACGAGCTCCGCGGTGGTGCGTGCAGGTGAGCTTCGTGCGGTGCGTTCCAGGGCAGTAGAGAGCCAACGGAGAGGGGGAGGACGAAGCTGGGCTCACAGGGGTTGCAGCAGACGCCGGAGCGGGCTTGGGGGTGGTCGGAGCTGAGCGGGACGGTGAAGGGGATCTCCGCGACCGGAGTTGGGGAAGAAGGGGTCGGGGGCGTCTCCAGGGCAGGCGAGCGCTCGGGGCTCGGCCTATTCGAAGTAGTCGAGGGCGACGGAGACGACGAACATGACGACGGAGCTCAGGGACGACGGTGGGCGCGGCTACTGCGACGGTGCGAGCACGGCGGCGTCGGCCATGGTGCGGGGAGGGCGAGAGAGAGGAGCTGGGGAGAGGGGGAGGTGTCTGCGAGGTAGGGGGCGACGTGTACGACCGATCCAACCCTCCAGGACGGCGAGGGAAGGAAGCAGGGCGGCGGGAAGCTGCGTGGCGCGCGCTGCGGCCGCCGTCGAGCACCTGCCTGCCTGCCTGGCCGAGCCAAGCAGCTTGCTGGAGCGGCAGCTGGGATGGGCCGGCAGGTGGGCCGGGTGGGGCGCCAGGTAAGCTTTCTCTCTCTTTCTTTTTCCTATTTCTTTTCTGTTTCATTTGTTTTGCAACTTTGTTTAATTAATAAAAATACCAGAACATTTTTATAACTCATAAAACTTGTCATGCCCACTGTATATATTATGAACAGTATGGAATATTATAGTTTATGATTATTTGAGCATTTAAAATATTTTATAGCATTTAAATGCCCAAATTCAAATACCATATGATTTAATCCAGAGCCCTTAGATGTCCTAGAAAATTGTGCACCATTTTTAGCAGAGGTTTGAGACCAAGGCAGAAATGATGAACATTTTTGAAGGGCATTTTGGGTACATTGGAAAATATTTTATCAAACCCTAGTTGTTAGAAGAGGGGTGCTGGGGTTTCTGTCATTCCCATTTCAAGTTTCTTTGATAAGTAAACATGATGCACACTCTAGCTAGCCCTAATGCAAGTGCTTAACTAGGGATGTGACAATCGAAGTGAAGTCCTGGCTCGCCTGTGGCTATGTTGTCTGACTGTGAAGAGGGCCTCTAGGGGCTTGGTCGCCAGATGGGGCAGCTGCGGCCTCAGGAAAGTCGTCTAGCAGGGCGTGGTCGTCCTCCGGCCCTACGGGGCCCTCAGGAGTACCGCCCCTGAGCTGTAAGGTCTTGTGTTGGCGCTCTTTTGGGACAGCCACCAACGCTGCATTGGCCGAATGTGGTGTTACGGCCCGGTAGAGCACCAATGGTTCTTGAGGTTTGGGCGCCACCATTACAGGTGGACTGGTGAGGTATCTCTTCATGTCTTCAAATGCCACATCAGCCTCTGGGGTCCATTCGAACGGGCCCTTCCTTTTCATCAGCTTGAAGAAAGGGAGGGCTCTCTCCCCTAGCTTGGAGATGAAACGCCCGAGCGACGTTACATAGCCGGCCAGCTGCTGCATCTCCTTGAGGTTCTTGGGCGGACTCATCTTTTCTATGGCCTTGACCTTCTCCGGGTTTGCTTCGATCCCTCGGTGCGACACCAGGAAGCCCAAGATCTTGCTTGATGGGAGCCGAACACGCACTTTTTCGGGTTGAGCCACAGGTCTACCTTGCGCAGGTTGGCAAAGGTTTCTTCCAAATATATGATAAGGGTTGCGGCCTCCTGAAATTTTACCACGATGTCATCCACGTATGCCTCAGCGTTCCTCCCGAGGTGTTTTCCTAATGCGATGTGCATCAACTACTGAAAGGTTGCTCCCACGTTCTGCAACCCAAATGGCATGTAGGTGTAGTAGTATACTCTGCACGGGGAGAGGAAGGCGGTCTTCTCGACGTCTTGTAGCGCCATCTTGATCTTGTGGTAACCTGAGAAGGCATCCAAAAAGCACAATAGGTTGCACTCGGCGGTGGAGTCAACGATCTGGTCGATGCGGGGCAGAGGAAACGGGTCTTGTGGACAAGCTTTGTTGAGCTTGGTGCAGTCGACACACATGCACCCTTTTTCGCCTTTCTTGGGTACGACAACGGGGTTCGCTAGCCACTCCGAGTACCGGACCTCGTGGATGACACCTGCCGCTTCTAGCTTACGAGTCTCTTGCACGATGAAGAAATGCTTCTCCGTATATTGGCGCCTGGCCTTCTGCTTTATGGGGCGCATATTGGGGCATATGTTCAGGTGATGCTCGATCACCTCCCTCGGGACTCCCGCCAGGTCCTTGGGTTCCCACGCGAACACATCCTTGTTCACGCGCAGGAATCCGACCAGCGCCTCTTCTTGAGCTGGGGGAAGGCCGGCACCTATGGTGAAGGCGACACCTGGCGGCTCATCTTCATCCACCGGCACCTGCTTCGTCTCGGCTCAGTCTTGGGAGAAAAGTTGCTTCTTCTTTGCCGGTGCAGCCCCCTCGGTTCCAGGGGCGGCTTCACCGGCCGGATGTGCTGTCGCAGTGGTCCAGAAGGCGCGCTTGAGGGCCACCAAAGCTTCCTTGATGTCCCCTGCCACGATGAGGACTCCACTGCTCCCCGGCATATTCATGAGGTTATAGGCCGGATGGGTCGCGGCCATGAACTGAGCCAGCGCGAGGTACTCGAGGATGGCGTTGTACGGGAGGCCAATACGGGCGATGTCGAAGTCGATCGGCTCGGTGTGATAGTTGTCACGGGTGCCGAAGGTGACTGAAAGGCGGATCTGCCCCAAAGGGCTGGTGGAACCGCTGCTGACTCCAGAGAAGGGTTTGGTGGGGCGCAGCCGCTCGAGCGGCACGTCAAGCAAGCTGAAAGCCTCCACTCAGAGCATGTTGGGCCCCCCCCATCGTCGATGAGGGTCTTGCTGACTGCCACGTTGCAAATGGTGGGGTGCAGAGCATTGGGAGAGTGCATGAGCCCCTGGCATATGGATGCGACGCTCGCCTGGCGAAAGAACTGCTTGATGTGGCGGCCGGAGTGTGGTGCTTGGGAGCCGCCGAGGAGGGCCGCGACGACGTGGGGCACCAACGCCCCAAAGCGCGTGATGAAGAGGTCACGCAACTCCTCCCAGGATGCGTGGTACATCGGGGAGCGCCATGGGGAGCCAGCTAGCCACGACCTTGCCGTCTCCGCCGGCCACCGAGATGGCCTCTTTGTAAGCCTGGAGGAAGACGACCGAGTCCACTGCCCCGTTGTAGCGGGGTGGCAGATCCGGCCTAAACCTGGGTGGCCACTACACCCGTCGTAAAGCGGGGGTGAAGGCCCGGTGGCCCGGAGCGCCGCCGCGCACGCCCACCAAGCCGGTCGGAGGAGAGGCGCTTGCCATGGGAACTTGGCGGACAAGAGCGGGACGGACGAGGAGGATATTTCGGCGCACCCCTACCTGGCGCGCCAAATGTCGGATCTTGGGTTCCGGAAAAACCCTTGAGGTTCGAACTCTGGGGTGCGCACGAAGATCTCTCCTTCCGCCCTACCTCGTCTACTCGCCGATCCCTAGGCCTAGCTCGTCAGATCCAAAGAACAAGGGACACAAGGTTTATATTGGTTCGGGCCATCGTTGTGGTGTAATACCCTAATCCAGTGTGGTGTGGTGGATTGCCTTGTAGGCTGAGGAAGAACTTGTACATGGATGAACTGCCTCCCGAGGAGAGGGGTTCTTGTGCTCGAGTGAGCTTGTGGTGTGTGGCCTTCTATCTGATCAACTCCAGATGAGATGATCCCAATGGTGGTGGCTAGTCCTATTTATAGTGGCCCGGGTCCTCTTCCCAAATATTGAGCGGGAAGGGATACCACAACGGCCAAATTTGAAGGGGGCAACTAGTACAAGCTATCCTGACAAAAGGTGGTCTTCGCCTGCCAAAGGCTCTGGTGGTGACGCCGCCGTGGGCTCCGCGGTGACCTCCGCTCTGTCGTCGTGCTGTTCTTGGTCTCATTTCACCGATATGGAAACCTTTGCCTAAGGCCTCGGGAATCCTCGCCTGCACCTGTCCCTTTAGCACCAAAGGGGAAACTGGCACTTTGCGCCCACTAGCGCCCGCTTGGCCTTAGTCGTCACTGCTCACGTCACGAGGACCTCGCTAGGTGACCCTCTCCTTGATATCTCTGATTCTCAGGAGCTGGTCTAGTGTGGCCGCCCTAGGGGATGTCTTGCGTCGTCCGCCTCGCGAGGCTCGGCCCCTCACGAGGGTCTTGAGTGGTTGCTGAAGATGTTGGGCCATACGAGGTCGTCTTGATGATGTCGAAGTGTCAAGACCTTGGAGACGATGAGATTGGGACTCGAGTCATTGTCACAAAATACTTGATGGTCTTCATCTTCATTCACTTGGCGATGCATAACTACATGTTCAAGGGCTTCCATTTCATCCTCGCTCATTGAGTCATAGGATTCGTCGTCATTGATGATCATGGTGTGAACAGTCTTGCACTCAAATGACTTGTGGCCTCGTCCTTGGTATTTGAAACACTTGATGGAACTCGTCTTGGAGTTGTCCTCGGTTGGAGTTGTAGATGATGAAGTTCTTGGCTTGAAGTTATTCTTAGAGGAGAGACGACTTGATGTAGTCGAATTCTTGTAGCTTGACTTGCCACCTAATCTTGTAGATGGTTTCGTAGAGGTAGGAGGCGCCGAAGTCATTGAATCTTGGTTGTAGGATACGTAGTTCTTGGAGTTCAACTTGGAGTACTTGTAGTCTTCTTGAATTTGGCGCTCCACTTTCGTTGCTTGGTGTACTAGCTCTAGGAGATTCGTATATGGTTGAAAGTCCGCATTCTTCTTGATAGGATAGTTGAGTCCATTCAAGAATCTCGCCATAGTTTGCTCTTCATCTTCCGTGATGTTGGCTCTTATCATGGCAATATCCATTTCCTTGTAGTACTCTTCAACCCACTTGGTTCCTTGCTTGAGGAGTTGCAACTTTTTGAACAAGTCACGGTTGTAGTGTGTTCGCATGAAACGTGCTCTCATGGCTTCCTTCATGTGAGTCCAAGTAGTGATAGGTGGTTCGCCTTTTCCTACCCTTCTCTCGATGACTTGCTCCCACAAAATGAGAACATAGTCTTGGAACTCAAGGGATGCCGTTGCGATCTTCTATTCTTCATCAAAGTTGTGGAGGTGAAAGATCTTGTTAACTTTCAATGCCCATGAGAGGTAGTCTTCGGGATCAATGCTTCCGGAGAACTTTGTATGGTGAACTTGAGCTTGCCATAGCTATGCTCTTCATTGTTCTCTTGCCTATTGTGATGGCGTTCTTGATTTGGAGGATTTTCAACCTCATGTTGCTCTTGGCGGATGTGATGCTCATTGTCATGTTGTTCTTGCCGAGTTTGTGGTTCTTGTTGAGCTTGTTGCTCTTGTCGTGCTTGAGGAGGAGCTTAACGTTGCATTTGTGCTTGATCACGCCTCTCTTGCATCTCATCGTGAAGTTCTTCATCTTCGTGGCGAATGTGTCGATTGCGAGTTGCAACATTGCGATGGGAATCACGTAGGGCACATTGCGCCTCAAGAGCTTGAGCCTCTCGGCATTATTGTGCTTGACGTTGAGCCTCAGCATCTTGTTCCTCTTGTTGTTGACGTGCTCGATCAAGTGTAGCTTGGTTTTGACCATGTCGACTTTCTTGCTCTTCAAATAGCTCTTGTGAACTCTTGTCATGAAGTGGGTTCCGGTTGTCATGTCGAGCTTGACGCGCGGCTTGATGAAGAGTGTTTGATGTAGGAGCCGGAAGTGTATTCGGTATGACGACTTGAGCGGCTACGTCTTTGAGAAGACGTGGATGAGGAGCGTCGGTTGACTATCAAAGTCCGTAGCTCTTCGAATTGGGTAGACATGTTGGTATTGATGATATCGAATTGCTCTCATGTGCGTGCTTGGAATTGTCGTGCGTCGGCGGCGACTTGCTCAATGCGCTCTTGCATAGCTACATTCTCTTGACGTAGAGCTCCTTGGACACCAAATAGATGTAGTTTGGTGACGTAGTTGTCGATTCTTGAGGATCATCAAAGAGCGGGTTCGTAGATGTACTTGGCCTATCCATCATTGCAAGCAAAAGTGTGAGTGGGAGAAAGGAGAAGACAATACCAAATGTACCTTGAACGAAATTGAAGATGGATCAATGATCACTCAATAATGTAACCCGAAATAGCACTATTGGTACCATGATATGTCTCCAACGTATCTATAATTTTTTATTGTTCCATGCTATTATTTATGATGATTTGGATGTTTCATGGGCTTTGTTATACACTTTTATATTATTTTTGGGACTAACCTACTAACCCAAAGACCCAGTCCAGACTGCTGTTTTTTGCCTGTTTTAGGGTTTTACAGAAAAGGAATATCAAACAGAATCCAAACGGAATGAAAGCTTCGGGAGAGATATTTTTGGAGCAAAATACGCACGGGAGACTTGAGAACTATGGAGTAGGGCTGACGTGGCATCCACGAGGGTGGGGGCGCGCGCCCTACCTCATGGGCACCCCGTCTGGCCCCCGGCACCCTCCTTCCTCCTATATATACCTACGTACCCCGAAACTATCAGAACAACAGAGAAAACCCTAGTTCCATCGCCGCAACCTTATGTTCCCGTGAGATCCCATGTTGGAGCCTGTTTCGGAGAGTGCTTCTACATCATCATCATCGCCTCACCATGAGTTGTGAGTAGTTTGCCATGGACCTTCGGGTCCATAGCTAGTATCTAGATGGCTTCTTCTCTCTCTTTGGATCTCAATACCAAGTTCTCATCGGTCTTCGAGGAGATCTTTTCGATGTAATCTCTTTTTGCGGTGTGTTTGTCGAGATCCGATGAATTGTGGGTTTATGATCAAGATTATCTATGAGAAATATTTGGTTCTTCTCTGAACTCTTTATGTATGATTATAATATCCTTTCAAGTCTCTTCGAATTATTGGTTTGGTTTGGCCTACTAGATCTATAGTTCTTGGAATGTGAGAAGTGTTTGGCTTTGGGTTTAATCTTGGGGTGTCCTTTCCCAGTGACAGTAGGGGCAGCACGGCACGTATTGTATTGTTGCCATCCAAGATAAAAAGATGGCGTTTATATCACTATGCTTGAGTTTATCCCTCTACATCATGTCATCTTGCTTAAGGCGTTACTCTGTTCTTATGAACTTAATACTCTAGATGCATGCTGGATAGCGGTTGATGTGTGGAGTAATAGTAGTAGATGTATAATCGTTTCGGTCTACTTGTCTCGGACGTGATGCCTATATATAATGATCATGCCTAGATAGTATCATAATTATTTGCTTTCCTATCAATTGCTCGACAGTAATTTGTTTGCCCACCGTAGAATACCGCTATCATGAGAGAAGCCACTAGAGAAAACTATGGCCCCCGGGTCTATTCTCAACATATCAATCTACAATATTCTTTACTTTTCCGCTTTTACTTTCTGTTCTTATAACCAAAAATACCAAAAATATCAAACTATGATCTCTATCAGATCTCACTTTCGTAAGTGACCGTAAAGGGACTGACAACCCCTTATTGTGTTGGCCGCGAAGTTCTTATTTGTTTGTGCAGGTGCGAGGGACTCGCGCGTGGTCTCCTACTGGGTTGATACCTTGGTTCTCAAAAACTGAGGGAAATACTGACGCTACTGTGCTGCATCTCCCTTTCCTCTTCGAGGGAATACAACGCAAGTTCGAGAAGTAGCAAGAAGAGTTTTTGGCGTTGTTGCCGGGGAGGCTTACGCAGAAGTCATATACCAAGTACCTATCACAAACCCTTATACTTTGCATTACATTTTTTGCCTCTCGTTTTCCTCTCCCCCACTTCACCCTTGCCGTTTTATTTGCCCTTCTTTTTGCCTTGTATTTATCGTTCGCTTGCTGCTTGTTTGCTTGTGTGTGTTGGATTGCTTGCTTGTCACTATGGCTCAGAACAATACCAAATTGTGTGACTTCTCCAATACCAACAATAATGACTTTATTAGCACTCCGATTGCTCCTATTACCGATGCTGAATCTTATGAGATCAATGTTGCTCTGTTGAATCTTGTCATGAAAGATCAATTTTTCGGCCTTCCTAGTGAAGATGCCGCTACCCATCTAAACAACTTTGTTGATTTGTGTGATATGCAAAAGAAAAGGGAGACGGATAATGATATTGTTAAATTGAAGTTAATTCTGTTTTCACTTAGAGATCGTGCTAAAACTTGGTTTTCCTCTTTGCCTAGAAATAGTATTGATTCGTGGAATAAGTGCGAAGATGCTTTTATCTCTAAGTATTTCCCTCCTGCTAAGATCATCTCTCTTAGAAACGATATTATGAATTTTAAGCAACTAGATCATGAGCATGTTGCACAAGCTTGGGAGAGAATGAAATTAATCATACGTAATTGCCCTACACATGGTTTGAACTTATGGATGATTACTCAAAACTAATATGCTTGCTTGAATTTTGGTTCTAGAAATCTTTTAGATTTGGCCGCAGGAGGCACTTTCATGGAAACTACCTTAGGAGAAGCTACCAAACTCCTAGATAATATTATGGTTAATTATTCTCAATGGCACACCAAAAGATCTACTAGTAAAAAAGTGCATGCTATTGAAGAGATTAGTGTTCTGAGTGGAAAGATAGATGAACTTATGAGATTATTTGCTGCTAAGAGTGCTTCTTCTGATCCTAATGATATGCATTTATCCACGTTGATCAAAAATAATAATGAATCCTTGGATGTGAATTTTGCTGGTAGGAATAATTTTGTGAACAATGCTTATAGAGGGAACTTTAATTATAGGCCTTTCCCTAGTAATTCCTCTAATAATTATGGTAATTCCTACAACAACTCTTATGGAAAGATGCCTTCTGAATTTGAAACTAGTGTTAAGGAGTTTATGATTTCGCAAAAGAATTTCAATGCTATGCTTGAAGAAAAAAATGCTTAAGATTGATGAATTGGCTAGAAATGTGGATAGAATTACTCTTGATGTTGATTCTTTGAAACTTAGATCTACCCCACCTAAGCATGATATCAATGAGTCTCTCAAAGCCATGAGAATTTCCATTGATGAATGCAAAGAAAGAACCGCTAGGATGCATGCTAAAAGAGAGAATTATATAAAAGCGTGTTCTTCTAGTTATCATGAAAATAAAGATGAAGATCTGAAAGTTATTGATGTGTCTCCTATTAGATCCTTGTTTTCTAGTATAAATCTTGATGAAAATAGGATTGGAGATGATTCTACTTTAAGGTGTCCCAATGATTCAGAGTTCTTAGATCTTGATGCTAAAATTGTTAAAAGTGGGAGTGAAGATATTAAAACTTTGCATAGTGATGAACCCACTACTTTGGACTTCAAGGGATTCAATTATGATAATTTATCTTTGATTGATTGTATTTCCTTGTTGCAATCCATACCAAACTCTCTGCATGCTTATAGTCAAAATAAAGCTTTTACCAAACACATATTCGATGCTTTGATGCAATCTTATGTGCCCGTAGATTTCATTGTTCTTGATATAGATTACAATCCTTCATGTCCTATTATTCTTGGTAGACCTTTCCTTAGACGATTGGTGCAATTATTGATATGAAGGAAGGAAATATTAGATTCCAATTTCCGTTAAGGAAAGGCATGGAACACTTTCCTAGAAAGAAAATCAAATTACCATATGAATCTATTATGAGAGCCACTTATGGATTGCCTTCCAAAGATGGCAATATCTAGATCTATCCGTGTATCGTGCCTAGCTAGGGGCGTAAAATGATAGCGCTTGTTGGGAGGCAACCCAATTTTATATTTTTTGTTTTTGCTTCTTTTTAGGAATAAATATTGCATCTAGCTTCTGTTTAGATGTGGCTTTGTGTTTTACTTATTGTTTGTGCCAAGTAGAACCTTTGGGAAGACTTGTGTGAAGTTTATATGATCGTGCTGTGAAAAACAAAATCGTTAGCGCTCGCTAGAATTGTCACCAGATTTTACTCGAGCGTGCTATTTAGTTGATTCTTTTTGTAGATGATTAATAGACAATTTCCTCACGTTTACCAATTTAGTTCAAAAAATTTGGAGTTACAGAAGTATGCGAAAACTGCAGATTACTACAGACTATTCTATTTTTGACAGATTCTGTTTTTCGTGTGTTGTTTGCTTATTTCAATGCATCTATGAGTAGTATTGTGATACGTCTCCAACGTATCTATAATTTTTGATTGTTTCATGCTATTATATTATCCTTCTAGGATGTTTTATGGGCTTTATTATACACTTTATACTATTTTTGGGACTAACCTATTAACCCAGAGCCCAGTGCCAGTTTCTGTTTTTCTCCCGTTTTACGGTTTTACAGAAAAGGAATATCAAACGGAGCCCAATTGACCTGAAAATCAACGGAGGCTGTTTTTGGACCTAAAGAAGCCCAGGAAGTGCCGGAGGGGGACGAGAGGACCCACGGTCTGCCCACGAGGGTGGGGGCGCGTGCCCCCCCCCCTCGTGGTCAGCATGTAGCCCCCCTTTGCTTGGCCCCGACTCCAACACCTCCTATATATATTGAAACCTCCAGAAAATAACCTAGATCTAGAGTTCCGCCGCTGAAAGCCTCTGTTGCCACCGAAAACCAATCTAGACCCGTTCTGGCACCTTGTCGGAGGGGGGAATCCCTCTCCGGTGGCTATCTTTATCATCTCGGCGCTCTCCATGACAAGGAGGGAGTAGTCCACCCTAGGAGCTGAGGGTATGTATCAGTAGCTATGTCTTTGATCTCTCTCTCTCTCTCGTGTTCTTGAGATAGCACGATCTTGATGTATCACGAGCTTTGCTATTATAGGTTGATCTTATGATGTTTCTCCCCCTCTACTCTCTTGTGATGAATTGAGTTTTCCCTTTGAAGTTATCTTATCGGATTGAGTCTTTAAGGATTTGTGAACACTTGATGTATGTCTTGCACGTGCATATCTGTGGTGACAATGGGATATCATGTGATCCACTTGATGTATGTTTTGGTGATCAACTTGCGGGTTTCGTGACCTTGGGAATCTATGCATAGGGGTTGGCACACGTTTTCGTCTTGACTTTCCGGTAGAAACTTTTGGGCACTCTTTGAAGTTCTATGTGTTGGTTGAATAGATGTTTCTGAGATTGTGTGATGCATATCGTATAATCATGCCCACGGATACTTGAGGTGACAATGGAGTATCTAGGTGACATTAGGGTTTTGGTTGATTTGTATCTTAAGGTGTTATTCTAGTACGAACTCTATGATAGATTGAATGTTACTACGGACTCTTGAATAGATCGATTAGAAAGAATAACTTTGAGGTGGTTTCGTACCCTACCATAATCTCTTCGTTTGTTCTCCGCTATTAGTTACTTTGGAGTGACTCTTTGTGGCATGTTGAGGGCTAGTAATATGATCCAATTATGTTATCCTTGTTGAGAGAACTTGCACTAGTGAAAGTTTGAACCCTAGGCCTTGTTCCCTATCATTGCCATACCATTTATGCTCTTGTTTACCACTTGCTACCTTGCTGTTTTTATATTTTCAGTCTACAAAAACCTATATCTACCATCCATATTGCACTTGTATCACCATCTCTTCGCCGAACTAGTGCACCTATACAATTTACCATTGTATTGGGTGTGTTGGGGACACAAGAGACTCTTTGTTATTTGGTTGCAGGGTTGTTTGAGAGAGACCATCATCATCCTACGCCTCCCATGGATTCATAAACCTTAGGTCATCCACTTGAGGGAAATTTGCTACTATCCTACAAACCTCTGCACTTGGAGGCCCAACGACGTCTACAAGAAGAAGGTTGTGTAGTAGACATCATATTGGGAAGTATGAATCATAGAGAAGTTGGAATACAATAGGTTTAACACCAATATAAACAAAGAATGAATTCACTGCAGTACCTTTGAGTAGTGGTTTGTTTTTATTATACTAACGGAGCTCACGAGATTTTTGTCTAAGTTTTGTGTTGTGAAGTTTTCAAGTTTTGAGTATTGCTTTGATGGACTATGGAACAAAGAGTGGCAAGATCCTAAGCTTGGGGATGCCCAAGGCACCCCAAGGTAAAATTCAGGGACAACCAAAAGCCTAAGCTTGGGGTTGCCCCGGGAAGGCATCCCCTCTTTCGTCTTCATCCATCGGTAACTATACTCGGAGCTATATTTTTATTCACCACATGATATGTGTTTTACTTGGAGCATCATATATCATTTTGAGTCTTTGCATGTTAGTTTGCCACAATTATCCTTGCTGGACACACCTATTTGAGAGACCTAAATATGGCCTAAGAATTGATAAACACTCTATGTACTTCACTTATATCTTTTGAGTTGAATAGTTTTTGCTCTAGTGCTTCACTTATATCTTTTAGAGCACGGTGGTGATTATATTTTGTAGAAATTGTTGATCTCTCATGCTTCACTTATATCCTTCTGATAGTCTATTAAAACAGCGTGGAAATGTGCTTTGGCTATGAAACTAGCCTTCACATGACAGACATCCAATATCAATGTAGTAAAAAAATTCACACTAGTGCATTGAATATGATGAGAAGTTGGATGCTTGATAATTATTTTGAGATATGAGGATAGTGATATTAGAGTCATGCTAGTGGAGTTATTATGAAATTGAGAAATGCTTGTGTTAAAGTTAGTGATTCCCCTAGCATGCACGTATGGTGAACCGCTATGTGACGACGTTAGAGCATGAGGTATTTGTAAAGTGTCAACCTTTGTGTGGAGGTCGGGGGCGCGCGATGGTTAACTCGTACCAACGTCCCCCTAGGAGCATGCATTGATTGCTTTGTTTTGATGACTCGTAGATTTTTGCAATAAGTATATGAGTTCTTATGACTAATGTTGAGTCCATGGATTATACGCACTCTCACCCTTCCACCATTGCTAGCCTCTCTTGTACCGTGCAATTTTCGCCGGTACCATACACTCACTATATATCCTTCCTCAAAACAGTCACCATATATATATATATATTCCTCAAAACAGCCATCATACCTACCTATCATGGCATTTTCATAGCAATTCCGAGATATATTGCCATGCAACTTTCCACCGTTTCATTCATATGACATGCATCATATTGTCATATTGCCATGCATGATCATGTAGTTGACATCGTATTTGTGACAAAGCCACCATGCATAATTTTTCATACATGTCACTCTTGATTCATTGCACATCCCGGTACACTGCCGGAGGCATTCATATAGGTCATACTTTGTTCTAGTATCGAGTTGTAATTCAATGAAAGTGTGATGATCATCATTATTAGAGCATTGTCCCATGCGAGGAAAGGCTAAATCAAGAAAGCCCCTCCAAAAAAAAGAGAAAGGCCAAAAAAAGCCAAAAAAGGGGACAATTGCTACTATTTTTTTCCACACTTGTGCTTCAAAGTAGCACCATGTTCTTCATGATAGAGGGTCTCATGTTTAGTCACTTTCATATACTAGTGGGAATTTTCATTATAGAACTTGGCTTGTATATTCCAACGATGGGCTTCCTCAAATGCCCTAGGTCTTCATGAGCAAGCAAGTTGGATGCACACCCACTAGTTTCTGTTGTTGAGCTTTCATAATTTTTTTTGCTCTAGTGCATCCGTTGCATGGCAATCCCTACTCACTCACATTGATACCTATTGATGGGAATCTCCATAGCCCGTTGATACGCCTAGTCAATGTGAGACTATCTCCCCCCTTTTTGTCTTCTCCACAACCACCACTCTATTCCATCCATAGTGCTATGTTCATGGCTCACACTCATGTATTACGTGAAAGTTGAAAGGTTTGAAAGAATAGAGTATGAAAACAAGTGCTTGGATGAAATCGGGGTTGTGCATGATATGAATATTTTGTGTGACGAAGAGGGAGCATAGCCAGACTATATGCTTTTGTAGGGATAACTTCCTTTAGCCATAGTATTTTGAGAAGACATGATTGCTTTGTTAGTATGCTTGAAGTATTATTATTTCTTATGTCAATATAGACTTTTGTCTTAAATCTTTCAGATCTGAACATTCATTCCACAATTAAGAGAATTACATTGAAAAACTATGTTGGTTAGCATTCCACATCAAAAATTCTGTCTTTATCCTTACCTACTCGAGGACGAGTAGGAATTAAGCTTGGGGATGCTTGATACGTCTCCAATGTATCTATAATTTTTTATTGTTCCATGCTATTATTTATGATGATTTGGGTGTTTAATGGGCTTTGTTCTATACTTATACATTATTTTTGGGACTAACCTACTAACCCAAATGCCCAGTCTAGATTGCTGTTTTTTTTGCCTATTTTAGGGTTTTACACAAAAGGAATATCAAACGGAGTCCAAACGGAATGAAACCTTCGGGAGAGATATTTTTGGAGCAAAATACGCACGGGAGACTTGAGAACCACGGAGTAGGGCTGACGTGGCGTCCACGAGGGTGGGGGCGCGCCCCCTGCCTCGTGGGCACCCCGTCTGGCCCCCGATGCCCTTCTTCCTCCTATATATACCTACGTTCCCCGAAACTATCAGAACAACAGATAAACCCCTAGTTCCACCGCCGCAACCTTCTGTTCCTGTGAGATCCCATCTTGGGGCTTGTTCCGGAGCTCCGTCGGAGGGGGGATCTTCCAAGGAGTGCTTCTACATCATCATCATCGCCTCACCATGAGTTGTGAGTAGTTTACCACAGACCTTCGGGTCCATAGCTAGTATCTAGATGGCTTCTTCTCTCTCTTTGGATCTCAATACCAAGTTCTACTTGGTCTTCGAGATCTATTCGATGTAATCTCTTTTTGCGGTGTGTTTGCCGAGATCCGATGAATTGTGGGTTTATGATCAAGATTATCTATGAGAAATATTTGGTTCTTCTCTGAACTCTTTATGTATGATTATAATATCCTTGCAAGTCTCTTCGAATTATTGGTTCGGTTTGGCCTACTAGATCTATAGTTCTTGCAATGGGAGAAGTGTTTGGCTTTGGGTTCAATCTTGCGGTGTCCTTTCCCAGTGATAGTAGGGGCAGTAAGGCACGTATTTTATTGTTGCCATCGAGGATAAAAAGATGGGGTTTATATCACTATGTTTGAGTTTATCCCTCTACATCATGTCATCTTGCTTAAGGCGTTACAATGTTCTTATGAACTTAATAATGTAGATGCATGTTGGATAGCGGTCGATGTGTGGAGTAATAGTAGTAGATGCAGAATCGTTTTGGTCTACTTGTCTCGGACGTGATGCCTATATACAATAATCATGCCAAGATAGTCTCATAATTATTCGCTTTTCTATCAATTGCTCGACAGTAATTTGTTTACCCGCTGTAGAATATCGCTATCATGAGAGAAGCCACTAGAGAAAATTATGGCCCCCGGGTCTATTCTCAACATATCAATCTACAATCTACTTTACTTTTCCGCTTTTACTTCCTGTTCTTATAACCAAAAATACCAAAAATATCAAACTATCATCTCTATCAGATCTCACTTTCGTAAGTGATCGTAAAGGGATTGACAACCCCTTATCGTGCTGGCTGCGAAGTTCTTATTTTTTGTGAAGGTGCGAGGGACTTGCGCGTGGTCTCTTACTGGATTGATACCTTGGTTCTCAAAAACTGAGGGAAATACTTACGCTACTGTGCTACATCTCCCTTTCCTCTTCGAGGGAATACAACGCAAGCTCGAGAAGTAGCATACCACTTCTTGTCGAATCTCAAACCTACACAAGTACAGCTTTGAGTGGATCTCGGTGAGGATAGTGGCACAAAATCAATGCAATTGTTAGTAAGACTCAATGATATTGAAAATGGTTCACAATTTGTTCATGCAACAAGTAGATCACAAGCTATAGGTAGCACACGGAACACACGCACGGATAGATAAATGTGGTTGTGCAACCAAGGCTGAGCGAAAATGTGGAATCCACGGAAAATGCTCTTGTTGCACAACACTAGAGAGACGCTAACCGATTGCTTAATAGGTGGATACACACTTGTGCACGACCTGTAAGAGGCAAAACGTAACGACTTCCTATCACAAGTATGCTATAAGTGATGATGTACCAATGCTTGAGCACAAGATGATGTATTGCTATTTCATATGATCTGTTTTGATGCAAGGCGTATGATGATATTGTCCTTTTTCTTATAATCTTTTGATGGCTCTTTTGCTTAGAAGCTTGTGAGCTCTTTCTTTTGCCACTTATGCATGCTTCTCGTATCAAGGTAGCTATTGTGTATGCGGAGCACTCTTGTGTCACACGGAGATATGATGATGTAGTATGCAATATCTATGACTATCACTAATGTGCACAAGTGTCATGGCCTTGCAATACTCAAATGGATAGTCTCGATGGGAAAGCTACGCAAAATGGTCTATAGGGTGACAATGCAATTGCAAGTTTGGGAAAACAAGGTGTCGTCGGTGTTACCGTCCTTGCCGAGGATGAGCAGTGGTGTCGTCGAAGTCGTTCTGTTCCAAGGTAGCCTAAACATCCAAGGAAACAGTGAAACCACAACTCAAGTATCCAAGACAAAGTGGGACAAAATTGTCAAAATCGTAGCGGTTAAGAGATGGTGGTTGCAGAAGTGGTGGTGGTAAGCGGAAGGTTTGGTGGGATACCGAACGACAAAGTCGGAGATTGAGTGCAAAGTGTGGTGTAGGGGTGGGGTTTTGGCTGCGGGAGGCCGGATGTCCGGGCCAAGGCCGGATGTCCGGGGCACGGGACGGATGCCGGGATGCCCGAGGCCCTGATGAACTCCATGGAACAGATGACTTCCGAGGCCAAATTCGTCGGATTTCGCGGATGAAAATTAGGGGAAAAGTGGGGAACAGCTAGATCCACTCGTGGCACAGCAAATCCATGGAATAAATTCAACAAAATCTCGTCAAATCAACAAATCACAAAAAAAAATTGGGGCTATTTTTTGTGGGGATTTCCGAAATTGGGATGAACACAACAAAAACATGGTTAAAAACGGGGGTAGGGGCTCCGAATTCGTGAGAAACCAAGGCTCATGATACCATATGATCACTAAACTAGGCGGGGGCTCCAATTTCATGAGAAACCATGGCTCTTGATACCATATGATGCGGGTTCAACCTGATCTAGGCCAATCTTTCACGAAAAGGAGGTAATCCCACGATGAACACAAATAAGACAAAAGGGGAAAATCACTAGGAATCACGAGGGGAACGAACGAGGAACACTCAAATCAACAAGAAAGTACTCACGCAAGTGCTAGATCCGCGAATACAAAGAGATACACGATCCACGATCAACTAAGGATGATACAAGTAGCGATAGTCTTCTCCGTGAGGCGGTCTTGCATCCGTGTGGATCTTCTCTGTGAGGAGGTCTTGAATCTGTGTGGATCTTCTCCGTGGAGGCCGCGGTCTCTCGAGGAGATGAACCACTAAGGATGAGCAATGCTCTAGTTTTAGATGAGCTATCACAATGCTAATCCTAGAAAGAGGTTGGTGGAGGAGTATATATAGTCTAGAGGGGCGAGGGGATACATGGGCTTCGGCTCTTTACTGTGCGTAGACAGACGGGGCAGACGTCCGAGAGTCGGGCCGGATGTCCGAGCGGTCGCGAGGCACCGGATGTCCGGGAATTTCGCCGGTTGTCCGGGCTGGGGAGGTTGAGCCACGGGTATGGTCCTGGAGTTGGCGCCGGATTTCCGGGTCGATCACCGGATGTCCGGGCCCGCCGGGCGTCCGAGGCACGGGCCGGATGTTCGGGCCCTATAGCTTCAGCTGCGTGGGCTCTTCTATAGGCGCTGGTCCAGGGGCCGGATGTCCGGGGCCTGGGACCTTCTCCGATTCCACTCGTTGCAATGCTTCATCCGTGAACTTGGGGACCTGTCCATCTTCATGAACCTCTTTGATGGAGTCTTCTTGGTACCTGAGCATGGAAAACACATCCGCCTGAGGTACTAGCCATGTCTCGCATGATTCATATGGAAGTTTGACGAGGAGAGATGTCACCTCGGTCTCGAGAGCTCTTGCACCGGCACGTGTCATTGGTCCTTGATGCACTTGGTGAGGCGATGGTAGGTCCATGGGGATGACTTTGGGATGCTCCGCATCATCTCCCCTCCCTTGGGAAAGATCCGACCTCGGATCGAAATCTTCATCACCATGGAAAGAAGAGAGATCCTTGACGTTGAATGTATCACTCACATTGTACTTGTCATGTGGGATGTCAATCTTGTAGGCATTGTTGTTGTAGAGTGCTAGCACCTTGAAGGGTCCGTCGGCTCGAGGTAGTAGTTTGGACTTGCGCTCATTTGGGAAGCGGTCCTTGCGAAGATGAAGCCATACGAGATCTCTCGTTTGGAACACCCTTGGTGTCTTGTGGGTGCTGAGCTTGGTGGTGAGGTGATGGACTTGGCACTCAATCTTTGCCCTTGTGTCTTCATGCATCTTCTTGATATAACTTGTTCGTGCACTTGCGTCCATGTTGATGCGTTCTTGTAGAAGTAGAGGAAGAATGTCCAATGGGGACAATGGGTTGAAGCCATAGACGACCTCAAAGCGGGACTTGCCGGTTGTTGAATGTCTTGCACGGTTCTAGGCATACTCGGCGATGGGCAAGCATTGCTCCCATTCCTTGATGTTCTTCTTGATCAACACGCCAAGAAGCGTCGATAGCGTCCAATTCGTAACTTCCGTTTGGCCGTCCGTTTGTGGATGGTATGCCGAAGAGAATAGTAGCTTGATGCCGAGTTTGGTGCATAGAGTCTTCCAAAAGTAGCTTAGAAACTTGACGTCGCGATCTGAGACGATCATCTTGGGCACTCCATGTAGGCGCAAGATTTCCTTACAAAAGAGATTGGCAACATGTGAAGCATCATCTATATTGTTGCATGGAATGAAATGGGCCATCTTGGAAAATCTATCACAACAACAAACACGGAATCTTTTCCATTTTGAGTTCTAGGCAAACCGAGTACAAAATACATGCTAATATCCTGCCAAGGTTGGTATGGAATAGGTAGTGGCATGTAAAGACCATTGGATTGAGCTTTGGACTTAGCTTTGCGGCATGTAGAGCACCGGTTGGTGAAGCGTGAGACGTCACGGAGCATCTTGGGCCAAAAGTACTTCTTGGAGAGCGTTGTGAGTGTCTTGTCACATACAAAATGACCCATAAGTCCACCTCCGTGAGATTCCTGCAAAAGAAGCAAATGAAGAGATGACTCGGAAATTCAAAGTTTGTTAGCTCTCATAAGATATCAATCCTTGATATAGTATCGTTCCCAAGAAGTGTGCGTCACAGATTTGGCCTAAGGATTTGCAAAGAAAGGATCATGCTCATACAAATCTTTGATATGCTCAAAGCCAATAACATTCAACTCAAGTTGGGTGACAAGAATGCATTTGCGAGAAAGCGCATCCGCCACAACATTCTCTTTTCATTTGATTTACTTGATGACATAGGGAAAAGACTCTATGAACTCACTCCACTTAGCATGACGCTTGTTCAACTTAGTTTGACCCTTGAGATACTTGAGTGTCTCATGGTCCGTGTGAAGAATGAATTCATGAGGTCGAAGATAGTGTTCCCAAACATGCAAAACTCTCACTAAGGCATAGAGCTCTTTATCATAGATGGGGTAGTTAAGTTGCGATCCAGAAAGTTTTTCACTAAAATACGCAATCAGTCGCTTTTCTTGCATTAACACGCCTCCTATGCCGGTACCGCTAGCGTCACAATGTATCTCAAACGGTTTGTGAAAGTTTGGTAGGGCAAGAAGTGGTGCGTGGGAAAGCAAGGTTTTTAGCTCATTGAACGCGGTGTCTTGCGAAGGACCCCAAATAAAGGGTGCGTTCTTCTTGCTCAAGGCATGTAGAGGCTTAGCAATTGTGCTAAAGTCCTTCACAAAACGTCGATAGAAACCAGCTAAACCAAGAAAGCTACACACTTGTTGGAGATTCGTTGGTTGGGGCCAAGTTTTAATTGCTTCAATTTTAGTTTCATCAACATAAAGACCTTGTGAAGAAACGACAAATCCTAGGAAAACAACCTTATCAATGCCAAAATTGCATTTATCCATGTTAGCATATAGGCATTCTTTCCGAAGGGTTTGCAAAACTATACGGATGTGTGTGATGTGATCCTCAAGCGATTTCCTAAAGACGAGGATGACATCAAATTAAACCACTACACAGACGCCTATATAAGGTCGGAGAACGAAATGCATGAGACGCATGAATGATCTGGGCGCTTCCGATAAGCCCATCGGCATGACCAACCACTCATATAACCCAAACTTGGTTTTGAAATCTGTTTTAAACTCATCACCCTCTTGAATGCGAATTTGGTAATAACCACTTTTGAGATCGATTTTTAAAAGATGGTAGCACCACATAATTCATCAAGCATGTCGTCTAGGCGTGGAATTGGGTGACGGTATCTAACGGTGATGTCATTTATCAAACGACAATCAGAGCACATGCGAAAACTTCCATCTTTCTTAGGTATGAGAATAATCGGAACGGCACAAGAGCTTAAGCTTTCACGTACATGACCTTTGTTGATGAGTTGTTGCACTTGCCGTTGTATCTCCTTGGTTTCCTAGGGGTTGACGCGGTAAGGAGCCTTGTTCGGAAGTGGTGCGCCGGGTATGAAGTCGATGGGGTGTTCGATGTCGCGAAGTGGAGGTAGACCCGGTGGTAGCTCATCGGGAAAGACGTCCGAGAATTCTTGCAACAATTGAGACAACACTAAAGCTAGTGGCGGTGAAGTGTTAGTATGATTTGCTTCCCCTTTGCATAGAAGCACAAGGTGAAAGACACTTGCTGGGTTCTCGCACACTTCTCTCATCTCGCTTTTGGTGCCGAATAACACTAGTTGCTTCTTGTCGCTCATCATGGAGGCACTCGGATTTGGCTTGTGGCTCTCACTCTCCTTTTGGTGGTTCACTCTCTCACCATTCTCTCCATGATGGTTGGTAGGTATTTGTTTGTCGGCGGCTACTTGACTTGGTGACATTGGGTGTAGCACGAAATCTTTGCCCTTCATCTTGAAGCTATAATGGTTGGTCCGTCCGTTGTGGGTGACTCCGCAATCGTATTGCCATGGTCGTCCAAGAAGAAGGTGGCACACGGACATAGGGACCACATCACACTCAAGTGTGTCCTCATAGGCACCTATCTTGAAGGATACTTGCACGGTGTGCTCGACTCGAAGAGTTCCGGCGTCGCTAAGCCATTGGACCTTGTAGGGATGAGGGTGCTTTGTCTTGATCAATTGCATCTTAACGCAAAGCTCTTCACTTGCCAAGTTATGGCAACTTCATCCATCGATGATAACCTTGACGGAACGTCCATTGATGTCGGCCTTGGTGTGGAAGATGTGACATCATTGATCTTCGTCTTGATGATGTTGAAGTGTCAAGACCTTGGAGACAAATAGATTGGGCCTCGAGTAATTGTCACAAAACACTTGATGGTCTTCATCTTCGTTCACTTGGCGACGCATAGCTACATGTTCAAGGGCTTCCATCTCATTGTTGCTCATTGAGTCATAGGATCCGTTGTCATTGATGATCATGGTGCGAACGGT
This sequence comes from Secale cereale, assembly GCA_902687465.1. Classification (NCBI taxonomy): domain Eukaryota; kingdom Viridiplantae; phylum Streptophyta; class Magnoliopsida; order Poales; family Poaceae; genus Secale; species Secale cereale. The sequence goes on from LR738709.1 coordinate 359,419,882, forward strand.
CTTGCACTGAAATGACTTGTGGCCTCGTCCTTGGCATTTGAAACACTTGATGGAACTCGTCTTGGAGTTGTCCTCGTTTGGAGTAGTAGATGATGAAGTTCTTGGCTTGAAGTTGTTCGTAGAAGGGAGACGACTTGATGTAGTCGACTTCTTGTAGCATGACTTGTCACCTAAGCTTGTAGATGGTTTGGTAGAGGTAGGAGGTGCCGAAGTCGTTAAAGCTTGGTTGTAGGATCCGTAGTTCTTGGGTTTGAACTTGGAGTACTTGTAGTCTTCTTGAACTTGGCGCTCCGCTTTGGTTGCTTGCTGTACTAGCTCTAGGAGATTCATGTATAGTTGAAAGTCTGCAATCTTCTTGATAGGATAGTTGAGTCCATTCAAGAATCTCGCCATAGTTTGGTCTTCATCTTCTGTGATGTTGACTCTTATCATGGCAATCTCCATTTCCTTGTAGTACTCATCAACCGACTTGGTTCCTTGCTTGAGGAGTTGCAGCTTTTTGAACAAGTCACGGTTGTAGTGTGTTGGCACGGAACATGCTCTCATGACTTCCTTCATTTGAGTCCAAGCAGTGATAGGTGGTTCGCTTTTTCTTGTCTTCTCTTGATGAATTTCTCCCACCAAATGAGAACATAGTCTTGGAACTCAAGGGATGCCATTGCGATCTTATTTTCTTCAGCAAAGTTGTGGAGGCGAAAGATCTTGTCAACTTTCAATGCCCATGAGAATTAGTCTTCGGGATCAATGCTTCCGGAGAACTTTGGCATGGTGAACTTGAGCATACCATAGCGATGATCTTCATTGTTTGCTTGACTATTGTGATGGCGTTCTTGATTTGGAGGATTGTCAACCTCATGTTGCTCTTGGCGGAGTTGATGCTCATTGTCATATTGTTCTTGTCGAGCTTGTGGTTTTTGTTGAGATTGTTGCTCTTGTCGTGCTTGAGTAGGAGTTGAACGTTGCACTTGTGCTTGATAATGCCTCTCTTGCATCTCATCGTGAAGTTCTTCATCTTCTTGACGAATGTGTTGATTGCGAGTTGCAACATTGTGATGGGAATCATGTAGGGCACGTTGAGCCTCAAGAGCTTGAGCTTCTCGGCGCTGTTGTGCTTGACGTTGAGCGTCATCATCTTGTTCTTCTTATTGTTGACTTGCTCGCACTTCTTGTTGTTGGCGTAGTCGTTGCCGTTCTTGTGCTTTCTCAAGTGTAGCTTGGTTTTGACGATGTCGACTTTCTTGCTCTTCAAATAGCTCTTGTGAACTCTTGTCATGAAGTGGGTTCTGGTTTTCATGTCGATCTTGGCGCGCGGCTTGACAAAGAGTGTTCTATGTAGGTGTACTTGAGCCGGAAGTGTAGTCAGTATGGCGACTTAAGCGGCTGCGTCTTTGAGAAGACGTGGATGAGGAGCGTCGGTTGACTATCAAAGTTCATAGCTCGTCGAATTGGGTAGACATGTTGGTGTTAATGATATCGAATTGCTCTTGTGTGCGTGCTTTGAATTGTCGTGTGTCGGCGGCGACTTGATCAATGTGCTCTTGCATAGCTTCATTCTCTTGATGTAGAGCTCGTTGGACACCGAATGGATGTAGTTTGGTGACATAGTTGTTCGATTGTTGAGGATCATCGAAGAGCGGGTTCGTAGATGTGCTTGGCCTATCCATCATTGCAAGCAAAAGTGTGAGTGGGAGAAAGGAGAAGACAATACCAAATGTACCTGGACTGAAATTGAAGATGGATCAATGATCACTCAATAATGTTACCTGGAAATAGCACTACTGGTACCACTTCTTGTCGATTCTCACACCTACACAAGTAAAGTTTTGAGAGGATCTCGGTGAGGATAGTGGCACAAAATCAATGCAATTGTTAGTGAGACTCAATGATGTTGAAAATGACTCAGAATTTGTTCATGTTGTCGGCATTCTGGGACCGGGGGTACCCAGACTTGCCTGCCCGCGGCCCATGGCATGGCTCATCAGGAGGCCTGGTACGGCCCAACATCTTAAGCGACCACTCAAGACCCTCGCGAGGGGCCAAGCCTCGTGAGGCGGACAACACAAGGCATCCCCTGGGGCGGCCTCACTAGGCCGGCTCGCGAGGATCGGTGATATCGAGGCGAGGGGCACCTCACGAGGTCCTCGAGACGTGCGCAGTGACGACCAAGGCCACGAGGGCCCTAGCGGGCGCAGAAGTGCCAGTTTCCTCTTTGGTGCTAAAGGAGCAGGTGCAGAGGAAGAGACCTGAGGCATCAGGCAAAGGTTTCCATATCGGTGCAACAAGACCAAGACCAGCAGGATGACAGAACGGAAGTCATCACGGAGCCCACGGCGGCGTCACCACTAGAGCCTTTGGTAGGCGAAGACCACCTTTTGTCAGGATAGCTTTTACTAGTTGTCCCCCTTCAAATTTGGCCATTTTGGGATTCCTTCATGCTCAAAATTTGGGAAGAGGACCCGGGTCACTATAAATAGGACTAGCCACCACCATTGGTATCATCTCATCATATCGGAGTTGATCTCATCTTGACTTGATCAGATAGAAGGCCACACACCACCAGTTCGCTGGAGCACAAGAACTCCTCTCCTCAGGAGACAGTTTATCCATGTACTAGTTCTTCCTCATCCACCAAGGCAATCCACCACACCACACTGGATTAGGGTATTACACCACAACGGTGGCCCGAACCAGTATAAATCTTGTGTCACTTGTTCTTCGGATCTGACGAGCTAGGCCTAGGGTTGTTGGGTAGACGAGCTAGGGCGGAAGGAGAGAGCTTTGTGAGCACCCCGGAGTTTGAACCTTAAGGGTTTTGCCGGAACTCTAGATCCGACATTTGGCGCGCCGGGTAGGGGTGTGCCGAAGTTTCCTCCCCATCTGTCCCACTCTATGCTCACCAAGTTCCCATGGCGGGCGTCCCTCCTCCGACGGGCTTGGTGGCCACGCGCGGCGGCGCTCCGGGCCATCGGGCCTTCACCCCCGCCTTACGGCGGGTACAGTGGCCACCCATGTTCAGGCTAAATTTGCCACCCTACTACAATGGGGCAGCAGACCCGTTCATCTTCCTCCAGGCCTACGAAGGGGCCATCTCGGCGGCCGGCGGCGACGGCAAGGTCATGGCCAGCTAGCTCCCCATGGCGCTCAATGGCGTGCCGCGCGCCTGGTTCTTCAGCTTGCCAGAATCGTCTGTGGCATCCTGGGAGGAGTTGCACGGCCTCTTCGTTGCAACACGCTGTCGCGGCCCTCCTCGGCGGCTTCCCAGCGCCACCCTTCGGCCGTCACATCAAGCAGATCTTTCGCCAGATGGGCGTCGCCTCTATACGCCCGGGGGCTCCTCCTGGATGGGTGGCGCCCAAGGCCGACCTCGCCTTCGACTCGGGAGACCACCCTGCCTCCACCACGGGCTCAGGCGCTCTCCCGATGCTCTGCACCCCCACCATCTGCAACGTGGCAGTCACCAAGACCCTCATCGACAATGGGGCTGGCCTCAATGTGCTCTCAGTGGAAGCTTTCAGCTTGCTCCGAGTGCCACTCGAGCGGCTATGCCCCACCACCCCTTTTCTGGAGTCAGCAGCGGTTCCACTAGCCCTCTTAGGCAGATCCGCCTCCCGGTCACCTTCAACACCCGAAACAACTACCGTACCAAGCTGATCGACTTTGACATCGCCCGAATCGGCCTCCCTTACAACGCCATCCTCGGGTACACTACGCTGGCTCAGTTCATGGCCGCGACCCATCCGGCTTATAACCTCATGAAGATGCCAGGGAGCAGCGGAGTCCTTACCATGACAGGGGACACAAAGGAAGCTCTGGCAGCCCTCAGGTGCGTCTTCCGGACCGCCGCGGCGGCGCTTCCTACCGAGGAAGCCACCCCTAGGACCGAGGGGGCTACCCCGGCCAAGAAGAAGTAACTTTTCTCCCAAGACCAAGCCGACACAAAGCAGGTGCCGGTGAATGAAGACGAGCCATCAGGTGTCGCCTTCACTATAGGTACTGGTCTTCCCCCAGCTCAAGAAGAGGCGCTGGTTGGATTCCTGCGCGCAAATAGGGATGTGTTCGCATGGGAACCCAAGGATCTAGAGGGAGTCCCGAGAGAGGTGATCGAGCATCACCTAAACGTGTGCCCTAATATGCGCCCCGTGAAGCGGAAGGCGAGACGCCAATCTACGGAGAAGCAGTCCTTCATCGTGCAAGAGACTCGTAAGCTCGAGGCGGCGGGTGTCATCCGCGAGGTCCGGTACCCGAGTGGCTGGCAAACCCTGCCGTCGAGCCCTAGAAGGGAGGGAAAGAGTGCATGTGTGTCGACTTCACCAACCTCAACAAAGCTTGCCTGCAAGATCTGTTTCCTCTGCTCCGCATCGATCAAATCGTCAACTCCACTGCCTAGTGCGACTTGTTGTATTTCTTGGACGCCTTCTCAGGTTACCACCAGATCAAGATGGCACTGCAAGACGTCGAGAAAACCGCCTTCCTCGCCCCGTGTGGAGTGTACTGCTACACCTGCATGCCGTTTGGGTTACGGAATGCAGGAGCAACCTTTCAGCGGTTAATGCACATCGCACTAGGAAAACAGCTCGGGAGAAATGCTGAGGCGTACGTAGATGACATCATGGTAAAATCTCAAGAGGCCTCGACCCTTATCACAGATCTGGAAGAGACCTTCGCCAACCTACCAAGGTAGACCAGCGGCTCAACCCGGAGAAGTGTGTGTTTGGCGTCCCCTCGGGCAAGCTCTTGGGCTTCCTGGAGTCGCACCGAGGGATCGAGGCAAACCCCGAGAAGGTCAAGGCCATAGAAAAAATGAGTTCGACCAACAAACTTAAGGAGATGCAGAAGCTAGCCGGATGTGTAACGTCGTTGGGGCGTTTCATCTCCAAGCTAGGGGAGAGAGCCCTCTCCTTCTTCAAGCTGATGAAAAGGAAGGGCCCGTTCGAATGGACCCCTGAGGCTGATGTGGCATTCAAAGACCTCAAGAGATACCTCACCAGCCCACTAGTGATAGTGGCACCCAAGCCTCAGGAACCACTGGTGCTTTACCTGGCCGCGACACCGCATTCAGCCAGTGTAGCACTGGTGGCTATACGAGAGGGGCGCCAAGACAAGACCTTGCTACCCAAGGGCGGCACTCCCGAGGCCCCAGCCGGGCCAGGAAATGACCGCGCCCTGCAAGACGACTCCCCCGAGGCCGCGGCTACCCCAACTAGCGACCAAGACTCCGGAGCGCCTTCACCTAGTCAGGCCACACAACCACTGGCGAGTTCGGACCTCATCCCCGTCGAGCATCCGGTATACTTCGTCAGCACGGTGCTTCTGTTGGGGATCGTTGCAGAAATTCAAAAAAATTATACGCATCACCAAGATCTATCTATGGAGTTTACTAGCAACGAGAGGGGAGTGCATCTTCATACCTTTGAAGATCGAGATGCAGAAGCGTTGCAAGAACGCGGTCGGTGGATTCGTACACGAAGTGATTCAGATCGCGGCCGAATCCGATCTAAGCACCGAACAACGGTGCCTCCGCGTTCAACACACGTGCAGCCCGGTGACGTCTCCCATGCCTTGATCCAGCAAGAAGAGAGGGAGAGGTTGGGGAAGACTCCGTCCAACAGCAGCATGACAGCGTGGTGGTGATGGAAGAGCGTGGCATTTCGGCAGGGCTTCGCCAAGCTTCACCGGAGAAGAGGAGTAGTTGGGAGAGGGGGAGGGCTGCGCCAGGGTTCAGGTTCGGCTGCCCTCCCACCCCCTCTCTTTATATAGGGGAAAGGGAGAGGGGGACGGCCCCCTAGATCTAATCTAGAGGGGGGCGCGGCGGCTAGGTGGGGGGGACTTGCCCCCCAAGCAGGTAGGGCGCCCCTAGCCCCTAGGGTTTCCCAACCCTAGGCGCCTTGGGCCTTTGGGGGGCGCACCAGCCCACCAGGGGCTGGTTCCCCTCTCCCCCTTACTTGGTCCACTTGGACCACCGGGGTAGGTGGCCCCACCCGGTGGACCCCCGGACACCTTCCGGTGGTCCCGGTACAATGCCGGTGACCCCGAAATCAATCCGGTGACCAAAATATGACTTCCCATATATAAATCTTTACCTCCGGACTATTCCAGAACTCCTCGTGACATCCGGGATCTCATCCGGGACTCCTAACAACGTTCGGTAACCACGTACATACATTCCCTATAACCCTAGCGTCATCGAACCTTAAGTGTGTAGACCCTACAGGTTCGGGAACCATGCAGACATGACCAAGACATCACTCCGGCCAATAACCAACAGCGGGATCTGGATACCCATGTTGGCTCCCACATGTTCCACGATGATCTCATCGGATGAACCACGATGTCGGAGATTCAACAATCCCGTATATGATTCCCTTTGTTTACCGGTATAGTACTTGCCCGAGATTCGATTGTCGGTATAATGATACCTTGTTAAATCTCATTACTGGCAAGTCTCTTTACTCGTTCCGTAACACATCATCCCAAGACCAACTCCTTAGTCACATAGAGCTTATTACGATGATGTCTTACCGAGTGGGCCCAGAGATACCTCTTCGTCATACGAAGTGTCAAATCCCAATCTCGATTCGTGCCAACCCAACAGATACTTTCGGGGATACCCGTGGTGTACCTTTATGGTCACCCAGTTACGTTATGATGTTTGGCACACCCAAAGTATTCCTACGGTATCCGGGAGTTGCACAATCTCATGGTCTAAGGAAAGGATACTTGACATTGGAAAAGCTTTAGCATACGAACTACACGATCTTGTGCTATGCTTACGATTGGGTCTTGTCCATCACATCATTCTCCTAATGATGTGATCCCGGTATCAATGACATCCAATGTCCATGGTCAGGAAACCGTAACCATCTATTGATCAACGAGCTAGTAAACTAGAGGCTCACTAGGGACATGTTGTGGTCTATGTATCCACAAATGTATTACGATTTCCCGATAATACAATTATAGCATGAACACTAGACAATTATCATGAACAAGGAAATATAATAATAACCATTTTATTATTGCATCTAGGGCATATTTCCAACAGTCTCCCACTTGCACTAGAGTCAATAATCTAGTTACATTGTGATGAATCGAACACCCATAGAGTTCTCGTGTTGATCATGTTTTGCTCGTGGAAGAGGTTTAGTCAACGGATCTGCGACATTCAGATCTGTATGCACTTTACAAATATCTATGTCTCCATCTTGAATAAAACTTCGAATGGAGTTGAAACGGCGCTTGATGTGCTTGGTCTTCTTGTGAAACCTGGGCTCCTTGTCAATGGCAGTAGCTCCAGTGTTGTCACAGAAGAGAGTCATCGGGCCTGGCGCGCTTGGAATAACTCCTAGGTCGGTGGTGAACTCCTTCGTCCAGACTCCTTCATGTGCAGCTTCAGAAGCAGCTATGTACTCCGCTTCACATGTAGATGCCGCCACGACGCTTTGCTTTTAACTGCACCAGCTGACTGCCCCATCATTCAAAATATACACGTATCCGGTTTGTGACTTGGAGTCATCCGGATCTGTGTCGAAGCTAGCATCGACGTAACCCTTTACGACGAGTTCTTCGTCACCTCCATAAACGAGAAACATATCCTTAGTACTTTTTAGGTACTTCAGGATGTTCTTGACCGCTGTCCACTATTCCATTCCGGGATAACTTTGGTACCTCCCCACCAAACTTATGGCAAGGTTCACATCAGGTCTGGTACATAGCATGACATACATAATAGAACCTATGGCTGAGGCATAGGGGATGACACTCATATTTTCTCTATCTACTGCCGAGGTTGGGCTTTGAGCTGTGCTCAATCCCATACCTTGCAATACAGGCAAGAACCCTTTCTTGGACTGATCCATATTGAACTTCTTCAATATCTTGTCAAGGTATGTGCTTTGTGAAAGACCAATGAGGCATCTCGATCTATCTCTATGGATCTTGATGCCTAATATGTAAGCAGCTTCTCCAAGGTCCTTCATTGAAAAACACTTATTCAAGTAGGCCTTTATGCTTTCCAAGAGTTCTACATCATTTCCCATCAAGAGTATGTCATCCACATATAATATGAGAAATGCTACAGAGCTCCCACTCACTTTCTTGTAAATATAGGTTTCTCCATAAGTATGTATGAACCCAAAAGCTTTGATCACCTCATCAAAGCGAATGTTCCAACTCCGAGATGCTTGCACCAGCCCATAGATGGAGCGCTGGAGCTTGCATACCTTGTTAGCATTCTTAGGATCAACAAAACCATCCGGCTGCATCATATACAATTCTTCCTTAGGGAAGCCGTTAAGGAATGCCGTTTTGACGTCCATTTGCCATATCTCATAATCATAGAATGCGGCAATTGCTAACATGACTCGTACGGACTTCAACATCGCTACGGGAGAGAAAGTCTCATCGTAGTCAATCCCTTGAACTTGTCGATAACACTTAGTGACAAGCCAAGCCTTATAGATGGTCACATTTCCATCCGCGTCAGTCTTCTTCTTAAAGATCCATTTATTTTCTATGGCTCGCCGATCATCGGGCAAGTCAACCAAAATCCATACTTTATTATCATACATGGATCCTATCTCGGATTTCATGGCTTCAAGCCATTTGTTGGAATCCCGGTCCGCCATCGCTTCTTCATAGTTCGAAGGTTCACCGTTGTCCAACAACATGATTTCCAGGACAGGGTTTATGTACCACTCTGGTGCGGAACGTGTCCTCATGGACCTACGAAGTTCAGCAGTAACTTGATCCGAAGCTTCATGATCATTATCATTAACTTCCTCTCTAGTCGGTGCAGGCACCACAAAAACATCTTCCTGCGTTGCGCTACTTTCCGGTTCGAGAGGGGTGACAATCACCTCATCAAGTTCACTTTCCTCCCACTTACTTCTTTCGAGAGAAACTCACTACAAAAAAATACACTTCTGTGATGATACGTGTTTGTCAAAGTAGGTCACGTTTTCTGTCATGCATGTACATCCATGACGATTTTATGACAGAATCAAAATAGTCATACCTGTGCTGTTGTAGAAGTGTTCCATGACATTACCAAAATTATCATCACGGAAGTGTCCACTTCCATGACGATAAATTGCCCGTCACATAAGTGCTTTCGTCAAGGGTGACCCACACGTGGCATCCACCGTAACGGAACGCTGTTAAGCTATCAGGTCCGGTTTTGGATCCGATAACCCGTTAACGGCCCCGACCAATGGGGATTTTCCACGTGTAAAATTCGGATTGGCTGACGGAAACAGGTGTCAGCTCCGCGTTGGCACAGGTGTCACTCATGCAATGGGCGAGATGCGCCTATGATATGTTGACACGTGGACCGACCCAAAAGTGGCCCATAAAGTTTAAATGGGCCGACCCAACTAAAGGCCCGCAAGATTTTGCAGACCATAATGGGCCGGCCCAACTAAAGGCCCACAAGGTTTTGCGGACCATAATGGGCCGGCCCAGCTAAAGGCCCACAAGATTTTGCAGGTCATAATGGGTCGGCCTAGGTAAAGGCCCACAAGATTTTTGCGGGCCATAATGGGCCGGCCCAGGTGAAGGCCCACAAAATTTTTGTGTACCATAATGGGCCGGCCAAGCTAAAGGCCCACAAGATTTCGCCGACATTAATGGGCCGGCCCAGCTGTAGGCCCACAAGATTTTGAGGACCGTAGTAGGCCGGCCCATTAACTGGCTGCCATATTTTGCGCCAAATGCCGCCCATATTTGATCTGGTCCATTAATGGCCTGCCACGTTCCGGGCCTAATAATGGCCCATATGAGATCCGGCCCGTTAAAAGCCTACCACATTCTGGGCCAAATTACGGCCCAGATGAGGTCCGGCCCTTTAAGAGGCTTTGGGCTAAATTATGGTCCATATCAGATTCGGCCCGTCAACTGGACGCTATGCTTTTGGGCCCACTTGCTAAAGGCCCATTTAGTAATTCGGCCTAATATTAGTTTCGGCCTGTTAAGGGCCCGTTTAACATTCCGGCCCTATATTAATATTGGCCGGTTAAAAGCCCGTCATATAGTTGGGCCTAATTATGGCCCAGTTTGCATCCGGCCTGCTTGCAGCCGATAATCTGATTGGGCCAAACAAGGACCGAGACAATTTTGGCCTGTTATAAGCCCGTGATTTGACTGGCGCATTCATGGGCCGGGGTCTATTTTGGCCTGCTGCCGGCCCGTGAGCTGTTCAACACGATTCAGGCCCAACCTACTTTTGAGCCTCCTAAAGGCCCATTGAGTTTTCTTGGGAAAATAGGGCCGCCGGTTTACTCGGTCTATTAAATGCCCAAATCTACTAGTGGGCCAGTTTACATTTAGGCCTGTTAATGGACCAAGATGACGGGGCCCATGATGCGGATCATACATGGTAATTTGCATGATAGCCTAGTTATGTACCGTAATTTTACGGTTTGGCCGGTTTACTGCGAAGACAAGATATAAATACAGTAAAATAACTGCAGCATCGTGAATAAGAAAAAAAAACCTAGACTATACAATAAAGAAATTACGGCATATTACATCCACTGGGCATCAAAGTTCACCACTATGATAATAAAGCACAAGCAGACAGCAGATTACATACACTAGGCATCAAAGATCGCCACCAGTGCAACTAAACATGCCGACAAAATAATATACAAAACCGACAGCACTTCAATAGAGTTCAAGAAAGGTTAGCCCTGCTCGGGAGCTGCATCGCAAGCAGCCGAGCAAGCTGGTGAGATGCTACTTGTCGAGCTTGCGTTGTATTCCCTCGAAGGGGAAAGGGAGATGCAGCATAGTAGCGTAAGTATTTCCCTCGGTTTTTGAGAACCAAGGTATCAATCCAGTAGGAGACCACGCGTGAGTCCCTCGCACCTGCACAAACAAATAAGAACTTCGCAGCCAACGCGATAAGGGGTTATCAATCCCTTTAAATTCACTTACGAAAGTGAGATCTGATAGTTTATATTTTTGGTATTTTTGGTATTTTGGTTTATAAGAACAACAAATAAAAGCTATAAAAGTAGAGTAGGTGTAGATTGATATGTTGAGAATAGACCCGGGGGCCATAGTGTTCTCTAGTGGCTTCTCTCATGATAGCGATATTCTATGGCGGGTAAACAAATTACTGTCAAGCAATTGATAGAAAAGCGAATAATTATGAGACTATCTAGGCATGATCATTGTATATAGGCATCACATCCGAGACAAGTAGACCAACTCATGCCTGCATCTACTACTATTACTCCACACATCGACCGCTATCCAGCATGCATCTAGTGTATTGAGTTCATAAGAACAGAGTAATGCCTTAAGCAAGATGACATGATGTAGAGGGATAAACTCAAGCAATATGATATAAACCCCATCTTTTTATCCTCGATGGAAACAATACAATACGTGCCTTGCTGCCCCTATTGTCACTGGGAAAGGACACCGCAAGATTGAACCCGAAGCCAAGCACTTCTCCCATTGCAAGAACTATAGATCTAGTAGGCCAAACCAAACCAATAATTCGAAGAGACTTGCAAGGATATTATGAGCACACATAAATAGTTCAGAGAAGAACCAAATATTTCTCATAGATAATCTTGATCATAAACTCACAATTCATCGGATCTCGACAAACACACCACAAAAAGAGATTACATCGAATAGATCTCCTTGAAGACCGAGGAGAAATTTGTATTGAGATCCAGAGAGAGAGAGAAGAAGCCATCTAGATACTGGCTATGGACCCGAAGGTCTGTGGTAAACTACTCACAACTCACGGTGAGGGCGATGATGATGATGATGAAGAACTCCGTGATGGATCCCCCTCCGGTGGAGCTCCGGAACAGGCTCCAAGATGGGATCTCACGGGAACAGAAGGTTACGGCGGTTGAATTAGGGTTTTCTCTCTGTTGTCAAAGGTTTCGGGGTACGTAGACTTATATAGGAAGAAGGAGGACACCGGGAGGGTGCTCGGGGGCCCCACGAGGCAGGGGGCGCGCCCCCCACCCTCGTGGGCGCCTCGATGCTCCCCTGACGTGGTTCTCAAGTTCCCTAAGCGTGATTTTCTCCAAAAATATCTCTCGCGAAGGTTTCATTCCGTTTGGACTCTGTTTCATATTATTTTTCTGCAAAACCCTGAAACAGTCAAAAAATAGCAATCTGGACTAGGCCTTTGGGTTAGTAGGTTAGTCCCAAAAATGATGTAAAAGTGTATGATAAAGCACATTAAACATCCAAGACTTCATAAATAATAGCATGGAACAATCAAAAATTATAGATATGTTGGAGACATATCAAGCATCCCCAAGCTTAATTCCGGCTCGTCCTCGAGTAGGTAAATGATAAAGAAAGAATTTTGATATGGAATGCTAACCAATATAGTGTTTTGATGTATTTCTCTTAATTGTGGCATGAATGTTCAGATCTGAAAGATTCAATATAAGAGTCTATATTGACATAAGAAATAACAATACTTCAAGCATACTAGCAAAGCAATCATGTCTTCTCAAAATACTATGGCTAAAGAAAGTTATCCCTACAAAATTATATAGTCTTGCTATGCTCCCTCTTCATCACACAAAATATTCATATCATGCACAACCCCGATTTCAGCCAAGCACTTGTTTTTATACTCTATTCTTTCAAACCTTTCAACTTTCACGCAATACATGAGCGTGAGCCATGGACATTGCACTATGGGTGGATTAGAGGTGGTTGTGGAGAAGACAAAAAGGAGGGAGATAGTCTCACATCAACTAGGCTTATCAACGGGCTACGGAGATACCCATCAATAGATATCAATGTGAGTGAGTAGGGATTGCCATGCAACAGATGCACTAGATCTAAATATGAATGAAAGCTCAACAAAAGAAACTAGTGGGTGTGCATCCAACTTGCTTGCTCACGAAGACCTAGGGCATTTGAGGAAACCCGTCGTTGGAATATACAAGCCAAGTTCTATAACGAAAATTCCCCCTAGTATATAAAGTGACTAAACATGAGACTCTCTACAATGAAGAACATGGTGCTACTTTGAAGCACAAGTGTGGAAAAAAAAGATAGTAGCAATTGTCCCTTTTTTCTTTTCCTTTTTTTTCTTCTTTTTCTTTTTTTGGGGCCTTTTTTTGGCCTTTTTTTTGCGGAGGGGCTTTATTGATTTAGCCTTTCCTCCCATGGGACAATGCTCTAATAATGATGATCATCACACTTTCATTATTACAACTCGATACTACAACAAAGTATGACTCTATATGAATGCCTCCTGTGGTGTACCGGTATGTGCAATGAATCAAGAGTGACATGTATGAAAAATTATGCATGGCGGGCTTTGCCACAGATACGATGTCAACTACATGATCATGCAATGGCAATATGACAATATGATGCGTGTCACATGAACGGAACGGTGGAAAGTTGCATGGCAATATATCTCGGAATGGCTATGGAAATGCCATGATAGGTAGGTATGGTGGTTGTTTTGAGGAATAATATGGTGGCTGTTTTGAGGAAGTATATATAGTGGGTTTATGATAACGGCGAAAGTTGCGCGGTACAAGAGAGGCTAGCAATGGTGGAAGGGTGAGAGTGTGTATAATCAATGGACTCAACATTAGTCATAAGAACTCGTATACTTATTGCAAAAATCTACAAGTCATCAAAACAAAGCAATCAACGCATGCTCCTAGGGGGGACGTGTGGGGACCCTGACTTAGAAGTCGAGATCACCGTATGCACGTGTACAGTGATCCCAGAGATCAATGCTCACTGAATACACATAAGCTGAATAACAAGAGTCTTACATCCATACATACCATCTTACACAAATTAAGGCCATTATGGCCAAGTCTTACATAGATAAAGCCTCAAGGGCTGAATAGCAAATAACTCAAATAGCGGAGTCTTCGATGATAAGTAGAACCCATGCCATCTGCCTTAACCCTACAGGCATTCTGACTGGGATAGCGTCCTAGTTCGCATGTTCGTCTCCATAGAACTCTTCTTCATATTCCTGTTCCTCCATGCCTGGCCAATTAAATAACCAGTGGCAAGCCAATGAATACTTTGAATGCACTCGCAAGCAACCCATGATTTGGTTCAAAGTAACAATGCAATTGTACAACAATGAGCAATCTAGCTACGAGCTAGAATAAATACTCAACCAACAAGTATATGCATCAATAAATTCTCGTAACCTCGAAGGCAGGTTACCGATATCAACATGAATATGATTCATCTCATCGAGTCAAGTCACCACCTTGACTCATCACACACACATACTTTCACCGATGTAGTAAAACTCTGGACATAGTTTAAGTAGCACCACCCAACTGCCCATGACCGTGGACACGGCTATTCGAATAGTTTTACACTCTGCAGAGGTTGCGCACTTTACCCACAAGATCCGGGAAGCTTTCGTGTCACCCACGATCCCGCAGTACCTCAAGTACTTGGGGGAAGCACCCGGTCATTATTTTTCCTTAGATGACACTAACATAGAGTCCACTCGTTGGTACACGGCCCTCGAGTACAAACAATAGATCATGGGACTTGCCCTAATTTCAATGTCACGCGTACCCGAAGGGACCAACGGTGTGTCCGGTGCCCTGTAAAAATAGTCATGGTCGTCTATCCAAGCACGACCCCGTCCCGGGAAAGACCTCAAGTCTTCCCGTCACTAGTAATGCGCGCACCATGCTAGTATCGACCTAAGTAATCAATAATGCCCCATCCCATAAGGGGTAGAGTGGTTGCACATGTTTGGTTGGGACGGTAGTCACACATAAATCTAATCCATCATTTCACCCATGCACAAGATTTTTACCGGCACATCACTTCTTCCTCAAGTGATGACCAACTCAACATCACCCCCGAGCATTAGGGGCACCCGATGGGGTTTATGAAAAGATTTCAACCACGAAGGTTCATGTCACACATGCATCACTAAGCATTACTACTAGTCATTTGCAATGCATCTAGCACATAGCAAGATCAAGAGCAAAGCATGCATCATGTGGTGGTTTTAAACTAGGTCACCACCACACCTCTTATCATCATGCATTCGGAAACAAACGGGTTCCGAAGATCACAAGTGTATCATGGTCAAAGGGCTGCTTGCCTGGATTGGCTTGGTCTTCAAAGTCTTCAAATCCTTCTCCACTTTCTTCTTCAGCAACTTGGTCAAATACGGTATCTATACATCTTATAATAACAACGGGAAAATAAGACCACAATAAAAACAGAAAAATCTAAGTGCTCAGAAAAATGTCCAATTATTTTTGTTAAATACTAGAGGGAAAACTAAGGTGGCAAAAATTCTTAGTTGGAGTTTTGGAGTTACAGAATGGAATCTAAGGATTTTTTAACAGAAGTTTTAATGCTCAAATTTGAATTTAAATTTGAACAGAACAGAAAAGTTTCATGGATATGTGTGAAAGTGATACCATTAAATAGGTTGGAATAGTACAAGATTTTAGGAGTTGGAATTAATTTATTTGGACAAATATTTATTTCTGTAAAATTATTTGAAATTTTACAGAAAAGAAAAAGAGGAAAAGGCCTTGTGCAACTGGGCCAGGACGGCCACAGTGCACGGCCTAGGGCTAACAGCCCAACCGCATGGGAGCCAGCGCGCGCGCGCCAGGTTTTCAAACCTGACGGGCGGGGCCCGGCGGTCAGTGGCTTCGAGGGGAGAGAGGGGGCGGTGAGGATGATAGGCGGGGCCCGCCTGTCATATTCAACCTCACGGCCAAAACGACAGTGAGCTCACGGGCGGCGATTCCGGGCACGACGGAGCAAACGGAGAGCAGGAACGGGCTCAGCAACGAGTCGCCGTTCCAGTGGTGGTGGTGCGACTCGCCGGGGAGGCCTGGTTCGCCGGCGGCGAGGTGGGACGGTGGAGGAGCTTCGGGAGGTGGCTGCTCCGGTCGATTCCGGCTGCTGCGGAGAGGGGGAAGAGAGGGGAAAGCATCAGTGAGGTGCGGCGGTTCCAAATCGAGCAAGGGTTGGAGCAGAGAGGGCCTGTACCGCGAGATCGCCGGCTGCCCGACGCGGTGGAGCTCCGGTCGATCCCGAGCGCAGAGGCTCCCTGGGAATGAATGAGTGGTGCTGGAGTGCTACTGGGGGTGAGGGGAGGCTGTTGGTGGCGTTGGAGAGGCTCGGGCGTGCTTATATAGCCGAGCCCACGGTCCATCGTGGACTCGTGCGCCGGCGAGGTCCTGGGCGAGGCCAGAGGCCGTGCTGGTGCTCGTGTTTGAGTCGGGGAGGATCGTGGACGAGTTCTACGCCTAGTAGAGGGGAGAGGAGGAGCGGGGAAGGCTCCAGACAGCGTGCGCGTGTGAGGCCGACGAGTGGAGGTTGCGGGCGGCCAGTGCGCGTGCGAAGGCGGCCACTGGAGGGCGGAGGAGGAGGGGGGCAGCGCCGGGGGAGGTCGCAGACGTCGAGGTGCATCGACTGGCGCGAGGGGGGAGCACGAGGTGGTCGGCTGCGCTGGATTGGGCGAAGCTACAGTGCAGGTGCGCACTGTAGCGCGCTCTGGAGCGTGCTTATGGCATGCCACAGCATGCCATTGGCCCTCTGGGCGTGTCCGCCGTGTCTAGGGGGTCCAGGGCAACGTAAACAACTCCAGTGTGGCCTTGGATGCTCTGGAGGTGCAGTGAGAGAGGGATGAAGCTGGTAACCAGGTAGAACTTGGCTGTCCAGCAAGGTGAATTGGGGTTTTCACCCCTCAATCATGGAGTTGTGGTCATGGGGGAGTTACTGGAGGTAGATAGTAACTAGATGAAGCTGTGGTAGAAAGTTGAGGCAAAAGTAAATAGTAAAAGGGGTCAAGATGGTAGTTTTGGTAAAATAGCAGAAGGTGTTTGATCAAGTTTTGGTCAAGCAAATGATTTCCACTTGCCATGACACTTAACAGGATTGAATGTCATATGAAAATAGGGTGTTTCACCAAATTTGGGCTTATTTGAAGAAACTAGCCAATGTAACTTTGGTGAACCCTAGAAATCAACAGAAATGGCTTCATCTTGTTTGAGTCAAGCTAATCATCTCCCCTTGATGCACCACTTGGTGTAGTTTCATCATTTGGGGTATTGATCATGCCCACAAAGTTTGAAGCTCGAGATAAAAAGTTGGTAATGTGAAGTTGTTCAAATTTGCATTTGAACATAAAGGGTTTTGGGGTAATCTGATCAAGTTGCCCTTCTCCAAATCTTGTGCCATTTGGTCCAGATGCCTTATTAGGCCATTCTAGCATGTGCACCAAGTTTGAGAGCATTTGGACAAGTTTGGCAATGCAAAGTTGCTCAAACTTCAAATATGGACAGAATGGTTTTGAAGGGTTTTGAGGATGTTATCTTGCTTCCCAAGGCATGGGGCTTGGCAAGATCATCAAATATGTCATATGTGACATGATAGAATTTCCCTGGAATGTTTGGAGAATATTTCCTTTGTAAATATTTCAAAAGCTTGAATTATCCAGAAAGGGTTTTAGAGGGATTAGCCCATTATTTTGAACATGACCAAGTGTTGAAACTCTTATATATGGACAATATATGTCCTATGAGTCTCCCTGAATTTTGGCAAATATTTTTGAAATACTTAAATAATTTTTCCCTATTAAAGACCATTTATGGCCTTAAGAAAAAGCTTTTAAATAAAATAGGAAAATAACTTTTAAAAATATACTTTTGTGGTTTCTGGGAGTCCTATGACTACTAGGTCTCAAATATACTTTTGAAATAATTTTCTCACCCTAAATCAAGCACTTGCAGTGCAAACCTCAATTCAGGGGGTTTTGGAATACTAAATTTATAAAATACAATTTGGCCAAATTATTTTTATAAGAAAATACTATACTGCTATATAACACTTGGCATGATCATTGGGCAGAAGTTTTAGGTATGGAGATGAATTCTACAAGAGGTAATAGTTGACTTTAATGAGCATATGAAAAACATAGGAAGAAAAAGTCGATTCCAAATAAAAGCCAAATGATGCCAAAAAAAATTGCTGGTCCAAATTTTCATGCTTCATTGATGCAAATAACATGTTACAAAATGCAGGGTGTGACAGACCTACCCCCCTTACAAGAATCTCGTCCCCGAGATTCCTAAACTAGGTCTTAAAAGAGATCGGGAAACTCGGATCTAAGATAGTCTTCATGTTCCCAGGTTGCTTCTGCTTCCGTTTGGTTGCTCCACTGGACCTTGAAGTACTTGATGGTGCGGCTTCGCGTCCGTCATTTTGTTTCATCCAGAATGCGAATGGGCTTCTCGCGGTAAGTCAAATCAGGCTGGAGATCAATGGCTTGGTGATCAACATCCTTGTAGAGATCAGGCTTGTTCGGAACTTGGAGACATTTACGGAGTTGTGACACGTTGAACACATTGTGCACATCGGATAGCTCAGGTGGTAGTTCCAACTGGTAAGCCACTTCTCCTCGTCGTGCAGTGATCTCAAAGGGTCCAATGAACCTTGGTGCGAGCTTCCCCTTGACGTGGAAATGCTTGGTTCCCTTTAGAGGGGTTACCCGCAGGTACACATGGTCCCCACATGGAAACTCATGTCCCGACGGTGAGTGTCAGCATGGCTCTTCTGCCTTGACTTGGCTGCCTTCAAACGCTCTCTGACTAGTTGGACTTGCTCTTCTGCTTCGCGGAGAATATCCGGTCCAAAGACTAGCCCTTCTCCAGTCTCTGACCAGTTGAGGGGTGTGCGACATCTGCGTCCGTACAACACCTCAAATGGTGCCATCTGAAGGATCGACTGATAACTGTTGTTATAGGAGAACTCGGCAAAAGGGAGACAATCTTCCCACTTGGCTCCATATGCCAAGACACAGGCTCGGAGCATGTCTTCGAGAATTTGATTTACTCGTTCTGTCTGACCTCCGGTCTGTGGGTGAAAAGCCGTGCTGAAAGATAACTTGGTTCCCAAGGCTTCTTGGAACTTCTTCCAAAACCTTGAGGTGAACTGGGTTCCTCGATCTGACACAATCTCCTTGGGAACACCATGAAGGCTTACGATTCTATCGATGTAGAGAGCTGCCAGCCGGTTGCCATCATAAGTAGTCTTGACAGGAATGAAGTGGGCCACCTTGGTCAAATGGTCGACTATGACCCAGATGGAGTCATGTCCTCTATTTGCCTTGGCAATCCAGTGATGAAATCCATTCCGACTTTGTCCCACTTCCACTCAGGAACCTTGAGTGGTTGAAGCAATCGAGCGGGTCGCTGATATTCAGCCTTGACCCTTTGGCACACATCACACTTTGCAACATAGGTTGCAATCTCTCTTTTCATCCCGTGCCACCAGAATCTTTCCTTCAAGTCTTGATACATCTTGGTTCCTCCAGGGTGGATGGAATACGGAGTGTCGTGGGCTTCTTGCAGGATTAGGTTCTTCAGCTCCGTCTTGTTTGGTACGCAGATGCGGCCTTTGTACCAAACAATCTCGTGCTCGTCTTCAGAGAATCCTGGGGCCTTGCCTAGCTTCATCTTCTTCTTGATGCCTTCAATGCTTGCATGTCCGCCTTGCGCCTTCTTGACTTCATCCATCAGGGTCGGTCTGACTTCCAAATGATCCAGAAATCCAGGGGTGACCAATTCCAAACTGAATTGTTCGAGTTCCTTAAGCAAGGCTGGCTGCCTCTTTTGAATAATGGCATTCAAGGAGAAAGCCTTCCTGCTTAAGGCATCGGCCACCACGTTAGCCTTCCCGGGGTGATATTGAACACTGAGGTCATAATCTTTGATGAGTTCCAACCATCTTCGCTGCCTCATGTTCAATTCCTTTTGGGTGAAAATGTACTTCAGACTTTTGTGGTCTGTGTATATCTCACACCGTTTCCCTAGGAGGTAATGCCGCCATGTCTTCAAAGCATGAACCACTGCCGCTAACTCAAGATCGTGAGTAGCATAGTTCTCTTCATGAGGTCGTAGCTGCCTGGAGAGGTATGCTATGACTCGGCCTTCTTGCATCAGAACGCTTCCCAATCCGGTTCGAGAGGCATCACAATATATCACGAACTCCTTGTGAATATCAGGTCTTGCCAGAACTGGGGCGGTGGCCAATCTCTTCTTGAGCTCTTGGAAGCTCTCTTCGCATTTTGGCGTCCACTCGAACTTCTTGTCCTCCTTGAGGAGCTGAGTCATCGGTCGGGCAATGCTGGGGAATCCTTCCACGAATTTGGGGTAATAGCCCGTAAGTCCGAGGAAGCTTCTGACTTCCTTGACGGTCGTTGGAGATTTCCATTGGGTCACGGCTTCGATCTTTGCGGGATCAACTGATAATCCTTCTTCGGTCAAGACATGACCTAAGAATCCAACTTTATGCAGCCAGAACTCACACTTGCTGAATTTTGCATATAGTTGGTGCTCCCGAAGCTTGTCTAGGACCATCCTCAAATGTTGCTCGTGTTCTTCCTCCGTCTTCGAGAAGACAAGAATATCATCGATGAAGACAACAACGAACTTGTCCAAATATTCCATGAAGACTTTATTCATGAGATACATGAAATAGGCTGGGGCATTGGTTAACCCAAAGGACATGACCGTGCACTCATACAGGCCATATATGGTTACGAATGTCGTCTTCCGAATATCTTGGGGTCTGATCTTCAGCTGGTAGTACCCAGATTTGAGGTCGATCTTGGAGAACACCTTGGCTCCGCTGAGCTGATCAAACAGATCTTCAATCTTGGGAAGTGGATATTTGTTCTTGATTGTAACTTCATTGAGGGAACGATAGTCAATGCATAAGCGGATGGTACCGTCCCTCTTTTCCACAAACAGAACAGGTGATCCCCAAGGGGAGGCACTTGGGCGGATAAATCCCTTCCTAAGCTGCTCTTCCAGTTGCTTCTTCAACTCGGCTAATTCTCCCGTCCCCATTCTATAAGGCATCTTATAGATGGGTCCTGCCCCGGGCACGAGCTCGATGATGAACTCAATGTCACGGTCAGGGGGCATTCCTGGTAGTTCATCCGGAAAGACGTCAGGATACTCGCATACCACTGGTACTTGCTCTAGCCCAACTTCAGATAGACAGTTGACTTGAACGGCTTGAGCGGAAGAAGAGTTGGGAGCAAACTTGACTTCGACTCCTTGGTCATTGGTCACGGTGACAGTCCGATTGGCACAGTCTAACAAGCCTTGGTGCTTGCTGAGCCAATTCATGATCACATCCAAGCCTTGTGATCTCAGGACGATGAGGTCTGCTAGGAAATCTACACCATTAATGGTAATACTGACTCCCTTACAGCCTATCTTGGCTCTCATCTCCGCTTCGGGGGTTTGTACCACCATAGGGTTATTCAGGGGTGTAGGGGTCATGCCACTTTTTAATGCAAATCTTTGAGTGACAAATGAATGCGTTGCTCCAGAATCAAACAAGACAGTTGCAGGTGCTGAGTTGACAAGGAACGTACCCAGCACGACGTCCGGGTCTTCCTGGGCTTCTTCAGCAGTGACGTGATTCACACGCCCCTTCCCATGGTTAGGCGGGTTGCGAGGAGCTGGGTTCTTTGGTGGCATCCCGCGGCCTTGTCCTGGGTTTTGCGCATTGGGGCGCGGGGCATCAGGCTTCTTGTTGGGGCACACCCTTGAGATGTGTCCTGACTGACCACATCCAAAGCAAGTGACTTGGTTTGGATTGTTGATCTTGTTGCCACCATTGTTATTGGGGTTGAAGGCTGGCCTTGGGTTGGCATACTGCTGAGGCTGAAGGTTGGTGCGAGGTGCAGGAGCTCTTGGTTGCTGAAAGGTTGGCTTGGCCAGGGCTGATTGCCACGGACGAGGCTTCTGGTTGCTGGAACTTCCCTTGCTGACCATCTTGCGCTTGCGAGTGTCTTCCAAAGCACACCGCTTGTCTTCAAGCATGAGTGCTTTGTTCACCAGGTCAGCGAAGGTCGGGTAGTCGCACACGACAAGCGAGTATTGCAGAGTCTGATTGAGGCCTTCCATGAAGCGCTCCCTTTTTGCAGCATCAGTGCTGACATCTTCAGGGGCATACCTTGACAGAACACTGAACTTCTGCATGTACTCCTTGACAGTGCCACTTCCTTGCTTCAGGGCTCGGAACTCACGCTTTTTGATAGCCATTATTCTGGAAGGAATGTGGGCCTTGCGGAATTCTACCTTGAAGTTGTCCCAAGTGATGTCTTGTCCAGCATGCATGACCTTGAATCCATCCCACCAAGCTCTAGCAGTCCCCCCCCC